>JARJLF010000968.1:0-113433 GCA_029378395.1 Mycena leptocephala | reverse complement strand
GCTCGGTCTTTCACCTCCGCTCCAGGCATGGAACTCGTGGGTGTGTCTCTATCCCTGATGCAGAGATGATCTTCCTTAACTTACTCCTGGGAAGGACAACCTCCGCGCCGTCTCGCAGGTTGGGTGTGACATCGGTGCGTCTTCTTTGTCCTTTTGTCGTGTCATCCGTACTTACGAATGAACTGCAGTATCGAGACTCGTTGTTGTAATCCTTCGCGGCGTCGCTCTGCACCCACCTGGCGGAATCAGTTTCGGATTTCTATTCCTGCAGATGCCCTCAGTGCGTTCCCGCCTCTCCTCTCCTACATGTACTAATCACTCGTCACGTAGAATTCATCCCACAAGGCCATCGTTCCGACGTCTTCGCTAACATCGAGTGCCAATCCCTGACCTACGTACCTCTAGCCCAGTAGCATCGGCCTGCTCTCCGCGTCATACACTGTTACCATACATCGTCCTCTGCGCCTTCTTCCACCGGCGCCTGATTCTTCTCCGCATTGTGCGCTTCGATTGCCTCATGGCACTCACGCCCTTTTCGCACTGGCCCTTGCCCCCGCGTTCGTGTATCTACCTTGCCGCCTCGCGCTCCCGCACATGAGTTGTGCAGACCTTCTCATCGATCCGACATACGCGCGCGCTCTTGCATCATGCGGACGGGCGAATCCCTGCCTCATTCCAGCATGCGGATGGACGCGCAAACGAGGCTCAGCTCGGGATGCGCGTCCTCGTTCGCGGGCGCAGGGTGCACGCCTCGCTCCCTCCCCTCAGTCCTCTTCGTCTCCGTCGGGGTGCGCATGCCATGGAACGAGCACAAGTCGCCCTCCTCCTCGTGCGTGAGAGGGAGCAGCAGCGGGACGCGTTCGCGCCCCGGACTCAGCTGCGGCCGTTACCTCCCCGCACTTGCGCATCTCGCCCACGCACCTCGTGCATCTCGTCCGCCTGTCGGTGGGGTGGAGATGACGAAGCGCACAGACGATTAGATGAAGACAGAGAAGCGCGCAGACAGAGATGGGAATGCAGATGGAGATGGAGATGGCCGTGCGTCGATGGAGACAGAGTGCAGGTATGCACGCGCATATATCCTTCCCTCATCCTCACCCTTAGTCTGCGGTTTGGTACCCTCTCGTTCTGCCCACCCGCCTTCGCCTTCGCTCTCGCTCTCGCCCTCGTTCCCACCTTCGCCCACACCCTCGCCCCCATCTTGCTCCTCGCCCCCGTGACGCCGACGTCAATCTGGTGCGGTGCGGGACACGCAGGCTCCAAGCTGCGCCGGTACGCGTACGCACTCGCGCACTCGCAGCGATGGAGAAGCGCGGGTGCGGGTACGGGTGCGGCGCGAGCACATCCTCCCCTCCCCATCGCGCTCCCTCCTCATGGGCGGTCGGCGCAGTATGCATATGCGCTACGCAGGGTGGGTGGGCATGGGTGCGGGCGTGTACATGGGCGTATGGAGCGCACCATGCACGCGTCCTCGCACTCGCGCAGGTCGTCGTGCTATCGAGGCGTCGCTGTCTTCTACGTGGATACGGAGGGCGCGGGCTCCGCGGATCTGGGTATACTTTTGTGTTTGGATGCGCACTCGCGCGCCGCTGGAGGTGGTAATGGAGAAATGCGGGTCCGAGTACGTGGTAGGTGCGCGTACATTCTGCCCGCCCCTCTCCTGCAGTCTCTCGGTCTCTCTCGTTATTTTTCTCTTTAAACTCGGTCGGATCCGTATGTTCTGCACGATTTGATGTACACCCGGCCTCCCATCCCCATCCCCATCCACATACGCACGGCCATCGAGCTCAACGAGACAGGTAGCTAAATTCAGATATGATGTCTTTCTTTTATTCAAGTACTGCTCGTTTTGTGCCCAATCAATGAAATACAATTGATAAAATCCGGCGCTGGCCCTCGTCGAAGTTGGGAAACGAAAATGAATTAAGTTCAGCTCTGGGTGCCCGGTCCTCGTGGGTACACACCTACTAATACTTTCTCCGTCTTCTTCCGCCCTGTGTCTTCCTGCAGCCTGCTCTTTCTTGCGCTCCATCTGAAGCACGGGGTCATTTCACTGGTAATTCCGCGTCCTGACTCGACTTGATGCTGCTCCCTTACTGAGTCTTGACCTCTCCATCCATAATATCTTTCCGGCTTTCTTAGTATGTGATCTCTCCACTGTTCCTTCCTTGGCCTATCTTGGTTTTGATTTGTACCTCTGACCAGAGAAATTCAATACGAACCCAGATTTCCGCTTTCTGTAAATCTTGGCTTCAATCAAAGCAAGAAGACCGACACTTCAAATGCTTGTTTGTCCGCCATTTCAAGATTCAAGAGTCGAGATTCTAGAATATTCACCTCCTTTGGCCATGAGAGCCAGCATGAGAATACATACAGTTGAAGGTAGTTGCACCGCTGCCTTCGCTCCTTTGAGCCCAAATATCTGCTTGTACCCCGGCCCATGCCAAAGCCTGCCTGCCAGTGGCTGGATGATTGCTCAAAGTTCAATGTTCAATGTTCCTCGGCATCGCACTCTCCCAGGTTTTGCATTTTTTTTGGAAATGACTTCAAGTTCGGCCCGTGTGTGTACAGTCATGTCCGAGTCGCGTTCAAGTCTGAATCGGTTACTCCCGGTTTCGTCGAGAAATCTCATCCTGCGGGCTTGACTCGTAGTTATTTGAACACTTGCACTCTCATTGACCCTGTTGACTGTTTTCATTGTCCCACTGCACTTCTATGTTCTTTTTTTTTCGGGATCTCCGTCTTCGCATTCGTTGACATCAATTCGTCAGACTTGAAATACGAGTTTCGTTATCACTTGACTTGTTCTCCATTTCACTGCTCCAACTTTGACTTTGCCATGGCCATAGCACATTTTCGCGCTTCCAGACCTGGAATGCAGGCCTCAAAAAGTGAGTAACGAAGGTAATATAATTAGGGTGGTTTGGATGGGCAGCGCAACGCGGCAGCTTACTCAGCCATGTCGTAATTGTTTGATGCTCTCAGATTTACTGACAGTGGTTCTCAAGTCGAAGTCTACAACCCCTTGCATTGGGTTTGGTACTGGGGATCGGAGTGGATCCAACTCGCAAGTGTCGAAACCTCTCAGGTCCAGGTCAGTTCACTTTATTTGCGGCGTTGATATTGCGTGGTTTGAACCTCATCGCCTCGGGTGCAAAAAAGATATAGGTGAATGATGGAATGAAGGAAAGTGTCTTTGATACCGCTTCCATGACCGGTTCAAAACGGGCCACTGTGGGGGAGAGAAAGCAGATGATATCGCAACACACGCAGGTATGTTGATTATTGCATGGGATAGCTGATTCTGTCACCGTGAAGACGAGTTTCAGAAAGGTTCCTGACAGAATCATTGGATTAACTCCAGTCTAGTATGTTCAGATCATATGAGGGACAATAATGGAAATGACAATAAAATAATTTACTTCATCGCACAGACGGTTGCGAAGTGTCGTCTAAATGGCCTGATCCAAAGTGAGGTCCACTGGGAGCACAAATGCTCAAAGAACATATGTATACAATCACGGGTAAGCTCGAGTAGTACCGCCATCGATTTCGCGTCTAGAGTTCGGTCGATCAGGGAAGTCTCGATCAACCTTTATACCAGAGACGTCGTACTTGCCCGATCTCGAACACTGTCTATGAGGTCTAGTTCTGAAGACGTCAAAATTAATTAATTTCCAACCGAACGCACCGATGGAACACCTGAAATCAGTTCAGTTTGGATGCTGTTTCTGCTCTGCGTATTCGGGTCCTTGAGAACAGCAAGGAAACTGCGCTTCCTTGAGGGAACAGTGTGATTAGATGCATAAATCCCGAGAAGCAGGCACCGTCGATGTACACGAACACCTGCTTGGGTCAGCACAAATAACGTTCAATCGGCAGGAGGATCATTGTAATACTTAATCATTCATGAGAGCGAAATAAAAAAAATCCTTGGCCCATGCAAGCATTCTAAGAGTATATTCATATCGGTTTCACTTGGGCGACTTCCGAAGGCAAACACCCAGGGATTGGGCCCGATGGGGAGACATTTTGCGCTTCTAGAGCATTTTGCACTACTCGTTATGGGCTGACACCACCCCTGTCAAGATCCCGAAGGCACTCTCTATTACAACGACCTCGACAGCTTCACGGGTGATCGTGTAGTCAAATACAAGATCTACCAGGTCACCGTCACCGAGAAGCACAACAACTCCACTCTTCTCGTTCACATCAATTTTTACCACCAAACGGAGGATACTCGCCACGCCGAGGTTTGTCGCATCCTGGCCCATTTACAAGGAACTACAGAGCTGATATGGGTTCACTTGTTAGTTCCTTGCCCTCGATCCGGTGTGTACCTTTACTTTGCAAGTATCTGAGTTTCTTTTGCTGAACTTCGTCTCACAGGCCGGCACTGTTACGACCGCGGACATGGATGACCATACCTGCGATACTGGCAAATGGCAGGATCTCGATATATGTTATGCTACTGCAATGATCAGAAAATACGATGACGACACGCCGATAACGGTCGCTGTCAAGTCCCTCAACAACTCGACAGCAACGATTGAGGACAAGTCTATAGAGTTTTTTGCAAGGGAAATCGGTTGGTAAGAATGCATCTGTCTCCGCAAAGCTTTTGACACTGATAATCACGATGAATCCAGACGTGAAAGGTCACATCGCATTCAAACTAAACTCGGGGATGGTATCTGTGCCAACTGGAACAATGACCGTGTTGTCTTCTACCACGACGACGTTTGGACCACGGATTTCAATGTGCGTATTTCTACTCGACGTCGGAGAGGTGTTTACAGGGTGTTTACCAACCTGTCTTGTTGGACGCCATTGACTATATAGTTCATTCGTGAGTACACTTTCATTTCAACTCCAAGTTCAGGCCACTCACATATCCCTAGCCTTTGAATATTCCACAAAAAAAAAACTGGGCATCGAAGCGGCAGATACTGTAGTTTTTGATAAGACCGTGACATGGAAATTCAAAGATTTGACCGAGTAACTAGTTGCCGGGGAATCTGTGATCTCCCTGACATATACGAAATAGAATACAAACCGGAACAATGGAAATCAATTACCTTTTTTGGTTCACAAATAATCGAAAAACGATGATGAGTAATGAGTGCCGCGTGCGTGAAAGCTAATTTTTTTCCGGAAAAACAAGGCAGTCCCTACGCGAAACGACGCGCTTCATCCAACCAAGGAAGGAGCGGCTCATGGATCCTTGCCTCTGAATCAGGCTTCAGCCTGCACAACACGAAGATATCGAGCATCTCCGACGCGACTCACAGAACCTGGGAACCCGGAAAGTGAACCAAATGAGGTGGAAAGAGCATCTTGAATCTGGGCGCGCCAGCCTCAAGCCCCGGAGGCAATATATATTTCTCTCGAACTTACCCACACGTGACCCAACGCGTCTCGAATCCTTCCCCAACAAGGACAAATACGTCCCTGTCCGCCTGCCTCGAGCTCCGTACAAATTCCCCAACTAAAAAATCAAGTCTGAATTCAGCAAGAGCTACAAATGACCTCCTTCTAACTCAACATACCACTCACATATCGAACGCACTTACAACTCAAACTCAAATTCGCACAAAACATAATCGCGAACACCTTCATTCCGCTAACGTACATAAGGAATAAACAAAAAGATATATGTGGAAGTTTTGGAGGGAGGAAAGATGAGATCAAACGATATTAGCCACGTCTCGCACCACCACCGGCATCGGAACATCAGCGGACGGTCTCCGAACGTGCGCAGGCTCGGGCGGGCAGAGAGTGATGTGCACGCTCGCGCGGTGTAGATATGATACCTCGATCTCCTCCGCCTCTCCTTCCTCCTCCTCACTGTGAACACTCGACGCCGAGGGAGCAGAAGACGAGGAAGACGGCGCGGAGGAGGAACAATCACTCTCCTTATAATCCGGCAACATCCCGCTCACGTCGCCCAGCGTCAGCGCGTGTGCGTCACCGTCTTCCAGCGTCTCTGCCTTCTCCGCATCATACCTGAGCGGCGAGATGCCCCCGTACAACGCGGAGAAGGAATCGAACGAGTCGCGTTTCTGCGTGGTTTCCTTTCGGATGAAGACGGGGAGGGTGGCGGAGGCGCCATGCGAGGAGCCATGGGAGGAGAGGTGGTATTTGGATGTTGCAGAGAGGGATGGGAGGGTCAGTAAAGGAAAGGAGGAGATATAACAAAAAAGAGGCAAACACATCCAGTCAAACCCATCCCGAGCCCGCCGTCGTGTATCCCATAGGCTTGGCGACGGCCTGGAAAGCACAACGGTAGTTTTGATAGCTTCGTCAATACGCGAAGAAAAACAACGCACACGCCACTGTCGCGCACCTTAGTGTCTCCAGACTCGCCGCGCTATACGGGTCCGCGCGCCAATAAATGCCCGGCACCTGCACCACCCTCGAGAAGTTGGAGTGCGTGTCGGCCCACGAAACCCAGGGCCAGGGGCTGAGGCCGATGATGGCGACGTTAGAATATAGGACGAAGGCGGCGAGGGGACAGTGAGGAGCAGGTCGATGGACACGAGCGCCATGAGGCGCACGTAGCGGTTGAGGTTGAGGTTGGCGTGTGCGGAGGTGGAAAGGAGGAGCTGGAATTGGGAGCAGGAGCGGTAGAAGGATTTGATGCTGAGGACTATGAAAAGGAAAGGTGGATTAGCAGGATGTAGAAAGGGAAGAGGGAAAGAGGACGCACCATAGTAGACGGCAGAGACGGCGCTGATGAGGATGGGGGGCAGGTGGAAGAGGACGACAGTGACGGGGTCTCGTAGGTGTCGCCGAGGCAGCCGATGTCCTCGAAGATGTTGTGGCGGTGACCTTGGAGGCTTGGAAGATGTAAGGAAGTCAGATTTGGATTAGAATGGAGAGCGGTAAAGAGACGCACGCAAAGGGATCCTCAGAAGCGGGATACCGAGGCCGATGGCGAGGTCGATGAGGATGGCGTGGTGCTTGTCAGCGCGGGGCTTCGTAACGGTGGGCACAGAGGCGATCTAGTAGAGTGTTTCCAGAGTCCCGCGACAGAGAGAGGCCATTTTTAAAAAGAGTGCAAACGGCAGGAAGCAAAGATGGAGCTGTGGCAGTGCATGCACAGCCGCTGATCGCCGGCTTCTCTCGCCTTTGCTTTTGGTCGATCGTCGGTGCGCGACTGGCTGGGTTCGACTGAGTCTACGTCATTTATATTCGCCACCCCTCTCCGATAACTGCCCTCCTACTTCAATGAATTGGTGATTCGCCACTGTGGCGAATATCTCTGGCGCAGCGTATCGCCGTCCCTTGCCGTTCTTCCCACCTCCGTTCTAGGCGTGGAAACCTTGGATGTCACGATGTCTCTTCACGACAGACCGCCCTCCCGTCTAATTGATTTCGTTGACTTGCTGGGTGTGGAAGGACAATGCTGACGCGATATCTGTACGTCTCTTCATGTTTCTCCGTACTTTACAGGCGTACTTATGAATCCACCACAACGACGGCTCGTACCCTCAGCATTGCAGTCAAGATCGCCGATGTGTCGCTGTGCATCGACTATGCAGATTGTACAAGCACTGGTGCAGCGCAGCTTCTGTGTAGAAGCCCGAAAAAGAGCGCGCAGTTCTACGCCATTAGCCCCTTGTTCAGGTTCATTCGGTGCGTTGCCAGCATTTCTGCTCTGCTTTCATAGTCCTAACCGGCGTGTTTCAGCCACCGGTACCATATCCTCGAGAACGTCGAAGACTCCCCGGTGCTTTACAGTCTCCGCTCATTAATTACGCCTCGCCCGCTAACTACTGCATCAACGTCTTCTCCATATTTTCCTCCCCCAGCACCCGCGCGCGCCCAAATTCCAATTCACCCTGCTCCGTCCTCTCTACGTCCACACCGTTGCTCGCTCGAATAGCTATTGCGCTCGCTGCAGCTCGTCCTCAAGCTCCCCAACGCGTCTACCTCCCCGCATCTCCTCCGGTGTCTATCGCGTGGGTCACATCGGCCTATCGATACCAAATTGTATGTTGGCATGATCAACGCCAAGTCCACGCGTTCTTCTAGCCTGCGTGCGGACAACTCCCCTCGCTGCTCGGGTTCCACCTTCTCGCGAGTCTTACGTTCGCCGCAAGGCGCAGTAGTAATGCGCTTCCGTATTACGTTTTCTCTGTGCGCTCCTCCATTTGTTTCGCCTTTCCTCTGCCGCACCTTGCACCCGCGCCCCACTGGGACCTCCAGCATCCGTCTCCGCCTCCCTTGCGGTCCGAGTCGCGGATGCCGGACAATCACAGCGACTCCCTCCCCACCTCCCTCGCGGGCTATGACCTTGCGACGACCGGAACGCAGTCCCTCTACGACGACAGTGACGGCGCGCGCATGCGCACATCTCGACATAGCTGGAGTTGGGGATGGGCATGAGCATGGACATGGAGAAGGCGCACGCGCGGATGGAGATAGGGTGCGCACGCATCTTCATATCGACGATGGAGGTGGAGATGGACGTCGATAGGGATCGAGGTGCAGAACGAGATGAAGACGGGGGTGGAGACGGAGATGGAGGGGCGCGTCAACGAAGATGGAGGGAAGGCGCGTAGCTAGAGATGGAGATTAGCACTCGCGCATCGCAGAGGTACGCCTATCGATGGAGATACCGCGCACCTTGCAGATAGAGAAGAAACACAGGTGTGGATCGGGTGCGGGCATACATTCTCCCCTCCTCCGCACTATCCTCCCCCTCAGCCTCGCCCCCCTCCCTCACGACCGGCTTTGGCTTCCCCGCCTCCCTCTCCACTCGTTCTCGTTCTCGCCTTCGAGCCGGCTTCACGCCGCCGCGATCTGTACACGTCTGCATGGGATATCGAGGTGATGTGCGGTCGGGGATGTACGTGGTGCGCGCCCTCTTCCGGCATGCGCGCTCGCCTTGCTCGGAGAGCGCTGTGTGTACGGATGACGGGGCATAAGTGTGTCGCCTTCTGTGTACCCTCTGACGTGAGCGGGTATGTGTACGTAGGAACGGGGGCATAGGAATGTGGGGCGTACCCTCTTCCCTTCCCTCTGGACCATCTTCTCCACCGCTGCCTTCCGGGCAGTAGGCACTCGCCTTCCGAGGGAATTATGACCCACGTGGACCCTCCATGCCGACGCGAAAATGGCAGCATGCGCAGGTGCAGGAGCGGGCGTACCTGCCTCGCTTCTCCTCTCTCTTCTCCTTCCTCCTTCCTCCTTCGTTTTTATAATTCTCTTTCTGGATGTCTCTCCGTTCCGAGATGAGCTGTGTGTTTCCGTGATTGAGGCACGATATATTATCCCCTCCATCTTTCCCTACTTACTTATGCTCCCATATACCTTCCATGCACGTACCTCACCACATCGACCTCTGCTCCTGGCTGCCGACGCGCCGTCGGTAGAATCCGGAAGAATATACATACACTCCTTGCGTGCTTAGTTCCAGTTTATGCTCAATCGATGATAAAATTGATAACACCCGGCCCTGGCTTTTACTCGACACTGAATGGATTGAAAAAGATCACAAAGGATGCCAAGCCGAGCAGGAGAGTGCACAGTTACTGGTCCTTTTCCTGATTCAGCGTGAGGATTTTAAAATCCCCGAAACAGCTTGTGAAGAAAAATCCGCCGTGTTTCAAGTTCGGCTCTCTAGAACACTTCCAATTTTTCTCCTTCCTAGGTATCTGTAGCTCGGAATAACTTGATTTTTAGTATCTCTTTTCGAGTTCGCATTTGCGGAATCAGCAGGTTGAGATTCTACCAAATATTGGGCGCCTCGTCTCATCCCGCGTGGATTGTTGCCTGGCTCGAATTTGGCTGTGTGCTGCGGAATCAAATCTAGTTCGAATGTGCCGCTGGATTACTGTCAAGCAACGACAGTTGTATTTTCCTGCTCAAGTCTGTACGACCTACTGGTGCAGACACCTACGCCTTCCTTCACTGATGGATATTTTCATCCCCGACCTTCGCAGTATGACCGTAAACAGGAGACACTCCGGACGGAAGAAGCATTACGATGGAATCATTCCCACCATCAGAATGATGTAGGGTGTACGGTGGCCCTATCACAAAAATTTTAAATGTACTGTTGTTTACATCTCGAGTCTCCATTGTTCTCCGGTCGGTACCCGGTCCGCTCGCCTCTAATTTCTAATTTTATATTCTTGCCTCTTCTGCTCTTTTCTTCGCTTGCATCCATGTCTCTCCGTTCTTGTTCGACTATAGCTTGCCCCCCCCAGATAGGGCTTGAACCCGTACATCGAACGGCACGGCCGTCGAAAAAAACGGCCGTTTCTGGGTACGGACGGGTCGACCCGTCCCATCTCCTGGGTTCTGAAATCGAGAAACGTACGGGTCCCTGCCGTCCCGGCCGTACCCGGCCTTTCAGACGGGTCTTGATGCACCCTCAAATCATGCCGTAGACCTTGCGTAGACCGGTGCGACTACAAGAGATCAGGTATCTTGCCGGCTCCAATTTGCAAATGCCCCGGGTAAATGGCCCGAGGAGGGTTTGAGGTCATTTAGATTTCATGGAGAAGCCAGGGGTACATAGTGTGGCCGCGGGAGAGCGCGGGAGGCGCGGGACAAGGCCATATATACTCATTGCCGAGAGCATCTATCGAGCGGCAAAGATTCGGCACTGGCATCTACGGCACCATGTGATGTGCCCACTGGAACACATTCTTTCTGTGCTGAAGGAAGACCTGTCGAAGCCATCGAACGGCCGGGTACGGGTCCCCGTCGACATGCCAACCCGTCCGTACCCGTCCCGGCACAGGTAGGCTCCAAGACCCGAAACGTGCGGGTCCAAAACCGTCCGTCCCGGCCGTCGACCCGTCGAAAACGGGGACGGGTTCAAGTCCTACCCCTAGACAGCGCACAGTTTTATCCTCATCCTTCTACGTCTACGTCGCCCCCGGTTTACCTCAAAGCTTAGCTGGGACGGTGAATTCTCTCAGCTCTGACTCAGAGCTACTACGACTTGAATCCGTCCCCGTTTTCGACGGGTCGACGGCCGGGACGGGACGGTTTTGGACCCGTACGTTTTGGGTCTTGGAGCCTACCTGTGCCGGGACGGGTACGGATGGGTTGGCCCGTCGACGGGGGACCCGTACCCAGCCGTTCGACGGCTTCGATGGGTCTTCCTTCAGCACAGAAAGAATGTGTTCCGGTGGGCACATCACATGGTGCCATAGATGCCGAATCTTTGCCGCTCGATAGATGCTCTCGGCAATGAGTATATATGGCCTTGTCCCGCGCCTCCCGCGCTCTCCCGCGGCCACACTATGTATCCCTGGCTTTTCCATGAAATCTAAATGACCTCAAACCCTCCCTCGGGCCATTTACCCGGGGCATTTGCAAATTGGAGCCGGCAAGATACCTGATCTCTTGTAGTCGCACTGGTCTACGCAAGGTCTACGGCATGATTTGAGGGTGCATCAAGACCCGTCTGAAAGGCCGGGTACGGCCGGGACGGCAGGGACCCGTACGTTTCTCGATTTCAGAACCCCGGAGACGGGACGGGTCGACCCGTCCGTACCCAGAAACGGCCGTCTTTTTCGACGGCCGTGCCGTTCGACGTACAGGTTCAAGCCCTAAGGGCTACTGGTATTTAGACTGGATACTGCGTGTAACGGGTCCTTCACCGTCCTTTTACGGTGCGAAGTTGTTTCTGGGGGTCCCGATGTTCCTTTGATCCTGTGTCTTGTTATCCGTGGCTCAACGTGAGGCGCTGACTTGACTCCTCTGAATCTGAGGTAATAATTGCGCTAAAATCAGAATGGACTAAAAGATACTGGCCTGAGCTCAGTATGCGGCATAGAAAGAGGTGCCAGGGGTGCCCAGAGGTACTACTTAGACGGTTTGCGTAACTTTGGAATGCGAGGCATCAGAATGAATAGGGAAATCAAATGGAAACACTACTACAAAAATTAACCCTACTGACCTGCGATAGTGGGCTCTGCCGCGGCAGCAGACCTACCTGTGATTATTTAATTCTTTCCCATACTACGCTTCTCAGAAAACACAAAATTAGAGGGTTGTAAAGAAGCCAAGAGATTCAGCGAGTTGCGGGGCAAGACTGAGGAAATATAGTTGCTGGTTCTTTCTCCACTCGAAAATCTTTCTGGCTGTGCCGCAGGGCAACACGTTCGTTGTCCTACAGCCATGCAGTGCGCTCCTGCTGAAGATTTAATTGGGCTTGACAGTTGCTTGACAGCTGTTGAACTATGTGACCTGTCTATCGATATCCATCATGCAAACCAGTGCAACATGCCACACGACACAGCTATCTCAGGCCAACAAAAATAAGCACTCGGTGTAAAATTTTGGTTCTGGCCAATGTTTCGAAGTTGTGTGCTGCCCAGATGATATACGATTCTAAATGAAAGAATTTAAAACTTTGAAGGATCCGGTCAAATAAGCGCGCGATGTAAAATAAGCGCCGTATTTAGAGCGGAGCTCGGCAGCAGTAGAGCACTGCCTTACAACAGCCTGTAGGCGAGTGACATGTCACCCACTCTCTTCTGCTTCCTCCATGCCCCTCTTCACCTCCGCCTCTAGGTTCCAAATCAATGGCGGGACCTTCATCGACAATGCAGGGGACATGAATATTATCCATCCTCCGCAGGATATGCAAGGGCAGAATATCGGTGCACTAGAATTTGTGACAGAAGGCCCGAGTCGCGAGTTATCAGGGGTGGAAAGGAATGACCGAGGATTTGGGGCTGCGAGGATGCAACCATATGGTATGTCGCCTGCCCAACGTAATCAACAGGATCTGATGAAGTCGAAAAGATGTTTTGCAGCGCCCGCAGATTCTGAATCGGACACAGAGCTCATCCCTCCATGTTGCCAATACAGACCCTCGGGCTACCTTGGTTTCACCTAGTCCGTCTTTCTCGAACTCTGGACCATCTACATTTCCACCACAGGAACATGAATTCAATTCTCAACATTTCTTGGGGTCATTCAGTGCCATACACAATTCACAAGTTTCCACAGCTGGACATCACGAACTATTTCATGATTCAATGAATTCTATGAGTTCTGAACATCCCTTGCCCAGTTTCGCACCTGTTGCAGGGGATTTCAGCCAGATTTCATCCTCTGATAACCAATTTGGGTTGGCGTCGACTGGGCTTGTTCCAAATCCACTCTTTTCCACCCAGATATTTTCGGAGGAAACAGGACCTCAATTCACACCATCTTTTCATCTTCCAACCATGCTGGATGTGTCTAACTTGGGGCTTGTGACAGGGCCATTTAGTGAAACTACACCACTGGTCATCAGTTCTGTTGCTAGGACCGTTCCGCAACCTTGGGATGACCAATCCCAGGAGCAGAGGGTATTTAATGGCGGAACATTCATTGGTGGAAATTTAAATTATATTCATACAACTGTGATGCCGCCCAGTAAGATTCTCATTTCAGTGTTGCTCTATTTACATGGGCTTTGCATGCAGATATTTCTACATGTCAAGCTGCTCAACAGACTAACAATTGCCCACCACCTTCGAGAATTTTCCATGGCAGACAGGCAATCCTTGACAAGATGCATGAATTTTTCAACCAGGACATTGGCAAGCAACATATCTATCTTCTGCATGGACTAGGTGGTGCAGGAAAAACACAAATTGGGCTGAAGTTTATCAATGACTCATCACTGTGAGTTGGAAATTTGGCAAGTAAATACCCATATTGATCATCATGGGTCTAGCTTCAGAGACAAGTTTTTCCTAGATGCCAGCACAACAGCAACAATTGATACAGGGTTGAAGAGCATAGCAACCTTGAAAAATATTGGCAGCTCTTCTCGGGATGCATTGAAGTGGCTTGCTAACCAACGAGAAGACTGGCTGCTGTTCTATGACAATGCCGATGATCCCAAGATTGACCTGAACAGGTTTATACCCCAGTGCAATCATGGGAACATCATCATCACAAGCCGTAACCCTGGGCTCTGTGTCTATGCTGGAGCAAACTCTGCTGTATCTGATATGGAGGAGACAGATGCCGTAGAATTGTTGCTCAAAAGTGCTGTTCAGGATATTTCATTAACCACTCAAAACATTGCAGCTGAGATTGTGAAGGTGAGTTGACGTTCATTTCTTGCCACTTCATTGGAAGTGACATTTCAAAGGAATTATGCTACTTTCCTCTTGCAATTGTGCAGGCAGGAGCATTCATCTCACAGTCCAGAGCTCTGGACAATTATTTGGACGTCTACATGAAGAATCGAGCCCAACTGCTGAGTGAAAAACCAGCCCAAAGTCATGATAGCTATGAATGGACAGTGTACACAACATGGCAAATGAGCTTTGACAAGCTCAGTCCACTGGCTGCAATGTTCTTGCAGCTTTGTTCATTTCTCCATCAAGATGGGATTTCAGAGGATATCTTTAGCAGAGCTGCCACATACAGATTCCCACTGGCCATTCCATCAAGAGAAGAACTGCAAAAACCACTGGAGTTCCTCGCACAGTTCACAGAGCCTGCAGGTGAATGGGACACCCTTTGCTTCTTGAAAGTCACAAACGAGAGCAAGGCCTATTCTCTCATAAGCTTTGATCCAAAGAGAAAAATGTTTTCGATTCATCCACTGGTTCATAGTTGGAGTCGAACAACAATCACAGATCAGCAGTCATATCATTCCATCATGGCTGCCATAATGGGCATGTCCATTATGGAAATCCCATATGACCATCAACAAGTTGCTAGTCTGAGATTAATTTCCCATGTTGACTCCTTGAGGCATGGCAATCAGCAGGCAGTGGTGGATTTTGGTGCACAATATGGAATGATCTATTATCATGCAGGACAGTCTGAGGAAGCTAAGGAACTTAATCTCACAGTGCTAGAGCGGCAAAAACAGGTCCTTAGTGATGATCATCCAGATACACTTTCGGTTATGGGTAATCTGGCATCAACATATCATAATCTAGGCGACTTCCACAAAGCCAAAGAGCTTCGTGTTGTTGTGTTGGAAAAGCGAAAACAAGTTCTTGGTGATGACCATCCAGACACTCTTCAGGCTATGGGGAATCTGGCATTAACATATCAGAAGCTAGGCCAGTTCCACATGGCAAAAGAGCTTGAAGTGGTAGTGCTAGAGAAGCAAAAGCATTTTCTTGGTGATGACCATCCAGACACTCTGTGGACTATGGGTAATCTGGCATCAACATATCATGAACTAGGCAAGTTCCACAAGGCAGAAGAGCTTGAAGTTGTTGTGTTGGAGAAGCGAAAACAGGTTCTTGGTGATGACCATCCAGACACCCTTCGGCCATGGGAATCTGGCATCAACATACATCATCTAGGCAAATTCCAGCAGGCAGAGAGCTTGAAGTTGTGTGCTAAGAAGCGAAACAGGTTCTTGGTGATGACCATCCAGACACTCTTCAAGCTATGGGAATCTGGCATCAACATATCACAGCTAGGTGAATTCCACAAGGCAGAAGAGCTGGAAGTTGTGTGCTAGAGAAGCAGAGACAGGCTTTTGGTGATGACCATCCAGAACTCTGTGGCATGGGTAGTCTGGCTGCAATATACACATCTAGGCAAACTCCAGCAGCAGAGGAGCTTGAAGTTGTTGTGTAGAGAAGCGAAAGAATTTCTTGGTAATACCATCCAGAGACTCTTTTGCTATGGGTAATCTGGGATGGACCTATCATCAACTTGGGCAATTCCAGAAGGCAGAAGAGCTTGAAGTTGCTGTGCTAGAGATGGGAAGAAGGTTCTAGGTGTCAATCATCCACACACCTTGCACACTATGCGAAATCTAGCATCGACATACCGCTGTCTGGACAAACTGTCTGAGGCTGAGGAACTTGAGGTCCATGTCCAACTATAGAAAGGATTGAAGCTTCGCCAATGAATGATCAGAAGGTTCAGATCATGGCACATCTAGTGACTCACATAGTGTTTTGTATATGCTTACCTTTGGAGTACATATTTATAATGAATGAGAAAATTTAAACTAACAGCTGCAACATCAATTTGAATAGATCCACGCAGTACTGTGACCGACCTGGTAAAGATACAAGAGGTCCAATGAATCACATAAATTTGTCAAACACACAAGTATGCTTTTCTTTGAATTAATTTCAGATATGAGTGTCTGTGGTATTTAAAATCATTCAAGACCGTGGCTGCTCTCAATTCCTAGACAAGGATCCGGCCTGTCTGGCCATAGATGAGCGGGAATATCAATGTGGATCATCAGAGGTACAAAATCCCAGCAAAACGGGATGTAGAATTGTTGCCAAAGTAAAATTGACCATAGAAGTAATCACCACTATTGACCTGGAGAAAGATCAAGTCAACAAAGCCCGGACCTAGAGTCAGATCAGGATTTACCAAACATGATACAGAGGATTTCGAAATGCTATGCCACTGAATGAATACAGGATATGGCTGACCATGCAGACAATGGTTGACCATTCGGACATTTGAGAAATTTTCACCAAAATGGCGAGGAAAGAGGATATCAGGGCAGAGCAGCGGTCTGACATTGAGAAAATATATTACACTTGTGTCAATGTTTTGACTCTCGGCAATAGAAGGTTCGAGATAGGTTCGACCCGGACATTTGAGGAAGACACACACAGAAGATCTGCGGATTCATATTTGAATAGTGGGTGGTTTTCGACGTTACATCCGCGCAAGTGCATCAGACCTAAGTTGATATCTCATCTCGAGATACCAGAGCAGACTGGAGCAGCGTTGGGTTCTGTCAGCGTCGACATCGAGATCGATACCCTGCAGAGGATTAGCCAGGACAGTCGAGAGAACTTCCCGAACTCGGCACAGGGGTTAGAGAAATATTTGAGGTGCCATGGAGGACGTGAACGTTGATATTCCAGTACTGAGGTCTTGACACGAGCTGTCGGGCCCGAGTAAAGGCAGCGAGATATCACCTTCGCTCAGTGAAATGGAACTTGAATTCGGCTTGCACACAGTTCAGTGAATAGGGCTGGATTCTTGGTTCGGACCAGGTAGTTATACCTTTCGAGGAGAGCGAATTTTCACTGTCTATAACTAAATTACCAGCCGAATATACTGAAGACACCTGTAATCAATTTCGTGTGGGTTGTATTTAAATCTCTGTTAACAGAATTGGTATTTCTATTTCTGAGAACGGCGAGAAAATCATGCTCAACTGTCTCAGCGTGAGAAGCATGGATATGTTGCCGTAGATTCGGGCTTTGACTAACCATATCCGTGTCTCCAACGGCGTAGAATCCGGAGCAGAAGAGCAAAATAATTCAGCCCTCAGGTAGGCCGGAGTTCGAGCTCGTGGACCCACACGGGCAAAAGTCAATGAGTTATCGTAGTGTGCATTCCACTTGATAGGGCCATTGAGAGAGACAGGCGTTTGGTTCGGGCCTCTGAATTCACTTTATCTGGCGCGCTCTGAAAGAGATGATTATAAAGGATGGCGTGAAGTCCAGTTTGATAAGTCGGCGCACTCTGAATTAGATCAAGTAACATGCGCAGGCAGGAGAGAGATAACAGCAGCGGGTCGAAGTACCAATAAATATTTGCAATGCTGTGGGTTGGCAGGAACGCGCCATTGCAGTGCTCTAATGGTCCGCATAATTGTATGTATCAACATTCGGCCAGGTAAGTCAGTTTGGACATCCATCCGAGATGGGCATTGCGGGAAAGATGCAAGATATCGAATCATTAGAGACTGGGGTGTGGATGGCAGAACCAAGGAGAGCGCAAGATGAGGGAATCATTATTGAGACTCAGAGGATAGATGAATGCCGCAGCACAGAGAGCAAGGGCATCCAGGACAAGAATACGAGCAAAAATGCAATGTAAATCAGAATCAGCAGGGCACCGGAGGACAAAAAGCCCGAGTCCAACGGTGGTAATCTGGTTCACGGGTTCGACGGGTTCCACTGACCTTGCACTGACCTGTTTCAAAGTTCGAGGATTCGGGGAGGCTAGCGTTAACTTCCGAATATCGGTGTCAAACCTGCATCAAGACCAGATTTTCGTGAAACCAAGAAGCTAGGATCCAAGAGTCGGGTTTTATTGAACGCTGCAAGAGAATTGCAGCGAGATGGAGGACGTAAGTAGGATGACGACAGTGTGGCGGTGTTTGCACAGCCGCTGATCGCTGGCTTCACCTTTCTTCAAACTCGACATCGCCGATGGACGACTCTCTGCGTTCAAGCACGTCTCTGCCGTTGATTATCGTTACAAGACCATTGCAGATACGAGACTCATCGCCGACATCGCCGTCGCAATCCCCGCCGCTTCCTTGTATCTCCGCCGCCCGCTGTAGGATCACGTCGTACAGATGATGTTCTTGTCCATGGCCGAGAAATGGCGCTCGCAGTCCTTGGAATCGGTCTCGCCATCCGCCCTGGAGCTCTGTTCGTTCAAACGCTACACTGTGCGCCTTCTTTTTCCTTTCCCTTCGTTCTTATCCACGTACTCGCGATTATTTAAAAGAATTTGTCGTCCCACGACATCCTCGGCCTACCTACCAGCCCAGTGTAATTCTACGTCATCCTGATCCTCCGCGCGTTCCTCACCGTCCGCACCTTCCTCTACCGCTGAGCCTGGCTCATTTCTCCATTCACGCCCGCTCTTCTCATGAGCACGTTCCCATGGCCCTGCCTTGCCTCCGACGTAGCAGCCTCGTCCTCAAGCTCTCGCGCTCCCCAATTGCGCCGTCGCTGTGGGTCTTTCGGGCCAGTATGCACGCGGAGTTCGTCCCCACCGCACATTTTGGTGCGCGGATAAGCAAGTCCCCGCGTTCTCCTGGCGTGTGCACGCCGCGATGCGTCCATGGACGAGGGTGCAGAAATGTTTCAGGAGCCACTTTTTGGAAGGTGGATGTGCGCGGGGTGCGCACGGATGTCCCACCCTCTCCTGCCTTTTCGTTCCCGGACCCGGCGTGCGCGTGCTGTGGATAGATGCAGTGCCGGCCCGTACTCGCACCCGCACTCGCATCGTACCCGTCTCGCCCCCGCCTCGATCCCTCCTTCTCCCTCGCGGTGCGCGAGCGCGACACCACCCTCTACGACGCCAGCGACGATACGCACTCGCGCGCGCATCTTGTGCCCATCGATATCGACGTGAAGGGCCGGGAATCCGATGGAGGAGGCGTGCGAGTCGATGAGATCTCGATGGAGGAGATGGAGATGGAGATGGAGCGGAGGTAGACGACGAGGAGGAGAAGGCACACGGTGCCTTGGAGATGCGGGTGCGGGTAAGCACACCCTTCCCATATGCGTGCGCACTCTCCCCATCGTACTCGCGCTGGCCGCCGCCGCCGCCATCCTCAAGCGCGGCCGGCTTGGCGTGGTGGACGGGTACGCGCCGGTTTCTGTACACATGCACTTGCACATGAGACGTGGCGCTGGGGAACGGGGCTTGCAGTTTTCCTCGTCCTCCGGGCAGGAATAGCGACACCGAACACCAGCGTGCGCCTCTCCTCCACGAGTATTCGTCAGTGTTGGCCCTAAGGTCTAAGGCCTTAACTGGGTTAAGGCTTAGGAAGGCCTTAGGTTAAGCCTTAGAGCTCCGGGGAAATTTCTTCCAGACCTTAGAGGCCTTAAGCTCCCGGGCCGATTTTTTCCGGTATTGCGGAGCCGCGTGTGCTTGGCATCCTTACAAATTTTTGCTTTCTCATCTGCCCATGGCTTCCACCGACTGGACTTCGAATCCGCTGGGGAAGAACTATTTTCACCGAGGCTCAGAGATGCAGAATAAAAGCCACTGGAAAACACACTGTAAAGGCTGTGTCGAGCAGCATCTTAACCGGTTGACAGAGGAGCGGCGACTCAATGGGACCCTTCCCGCTGATGCCGCCACACGATTGGTGAATGACAGACATGATTTCGCACAGGGTACGTAAACTTAGCTCACCTTTCCGAGTCGCCGGTTCAACGTGGCTCAACAAATAATCACCTTAGCTTGCGTAGCTGCGGGCGTTGTTCGGGGGGAAAAAATCTGTTTGGATCACCCACGTCCTGGGTAGCACGAATGCAAGGTCCCCTGCATGCCCATGGGCTTCTCCAGCGGCCAAGGTGGAGGCTACAACTCAACGGAACGTGGAAAAAGCAGCAAAGGATAAAGCACCGTCGGGAAAACATTCCAGATCAGCATCTACAGCGGATCCAGATTCCAACGACGCTACGGTTTCAAAGAAATTGAAGCAGACCATGCTCAAAACTTACACAGGTCTAGATATGCCATTCAGCTCTTCAGAAGTGGAGGCAATCGAAGCCCAAGCGCTACGCACTATTGTGTCTACCAATTCCGCATTCCGACTCTTCGAGGATCCTGATATGCTAACTCTGCTCGGGATGATGCGAAGCCGTGCAGCGGAAATAATTCCCTCGCGCAAAGTTATTGCCGGCCGTCTGCTCGATGAAGCTGCGAGTACTGTCGAGCAAAAGCTATTCAATATTCTCAAGGGGCAAGCCCTCGGAGCTGTGTGCGTTTACTTTAATAGACCTATTTCTCGTATCGTCTCTGAACATATTTCAGTACTGACGGCTGGAAATCACTTACAAAGGACTATGTGAGCGGAGTTTGCGTCAACGTTGAATACAAAGTACGTCAATAATCGCCCATATGCGAATGCGCTGAAACGTGGACCAAAAGTCATATACTATCGAGTTGGCCGATGTCACGTCCATGGACAAGAGCGGGCCTGGGATGTGCAAGCAATTTTGCGATATAATCGATCGGCTCGAGGCCAAGTATGGCTGCAAAGTCATCTATTTTGTCACCGATGCGGATGGCGGAAGTAAAAAAGGGCGAGTGCTTCTTGGAAAGCAGCGCCTATATTTGATACTTCCATCCTGCTGGGCGCACCAGGTACGTTACATTAAATCTTTAGAACACATTCTGACGAGGTGAACAGTTTCAGCTTATACTTGGTGATTACTTCAAGGTCAACAAATTCGCTGCGCAAACGGCGGAGATGACCACCGCTTTAATCGGATGGATCAATAATCACGGAAAAGTCCGGAAAATCTTTGACCTTGCTCAGCGCACTATTAGCAAGGATCGCCTCGGCTTTGTGATTGTTCTCGCCTATCTTGTCGCCAATCTCACGCGCTGGACAACTCATTGTATCGCTTTCATGCGTGTATTTGGTTTGCAGGATGCGCTCCAGTTTGCAGTAATGCAGAGTCGCGGCGCCATCATTTCCGCGCACGTTGGGGCTGCAAAAGGCGCGGAAAAACTTGCTTTTGCCGACGAAGCAGCCAAGTTCTGTGACATGATCCTGGATCCGAGGTTCTGGTCTAGCCTAGAATCGCTTATCGAAGACATCGAGCCAATCTGTTATGGCACTAATATCAACCAGAAAGATTCGACGCGTGCTGATCGGGTCCTTCTTAGCTTGGCCGGAATGTTTCTACGCATGGTTGATCACCCAGAGCCTGAAGTCGCCGCCGGAATGACCACGCGTCTTGAAAAGCGTTGGAAGGAGTGTGATCAGCCGCTCTTCCTGCTTGCATTAATTCTCAATCCATTCGAACAACTTTCGTGCTTTGGTCCGAAGGCCAATCTCAATCACTTCAACTGTTTGGACCTCCTCGTCTCCGTAAAGCACTCTCGTTCTTCCTTATGCGATCACGGCGCTGACTTTTGTTTTGTTTTGTTGCAGATGTATCAACGAATGAATTCTCGGCCTGATAATAAAGACACCCCGGCCGAGCGCAAGGCGAAGGAGGATCAACTTTTGACCGCTTTCCTGCAATATCTGTCGGGCACTGGACCGTTCACAGGCTGGAAAGAAGCCAAGGCTAAATTCGAGCAGCGGATGGTGAGACCTCTTTGCGCTGTAGTGGTTGTTTATTCATCTCGGATTAGGGAAGGAATCCCATCGCTGCCTGGGTGGCGTTCGGAACTCCAGACATCACAGAACTTGTGGATTTCGCCATTTTACTCCTCAAAATCGTTGTGAACCAAGCGGGATGCGAGCGTGTCTTTTCTGACATCAAGGTAAAGCAGACGCAACGTCGTAACAGGCTTAAACTTGCCAAATTGGACAAGATGACGAAGGTACTGCTGTTTTATTTTTATTACCCTGTTTACTGACATTTTAATCTCAGATTGGGGCTGATATCAAGGCCGATCACTTGGAGCGCGGCCTTACCATCTTCAGAGACAAGCGCAAAGTGCACACTTCTACGGCTGCGTTGTTGACAGTGCCACGCTATCGTGATTTACTTGACGAACCAGATGACGACAATGCGACCAAGCGGACCTCTCCTTTGGTTTTGTCTGGGACTGGCTGGCGGACAGTCATGGCCAAGTGGATTGGTGATGCACAAGCTGCCGAGGCTGAGGAGACCGACAGCGACTCGGATTCGGATGACGAAGCGGCTGCTCGCCCGCGAGACTCGAAGTGGAAGAAGAGGACTTTGGCCCAGCTCTTTGGTGGGTCAATTAAGAAACACGCCGAGCGTCTCTCGCAGGCAGAGATTGATGCAGAAGCGGAACTAATGGTGTCTTTGGTCGAGGCTGAGGCCCTTGCGGATGCGGAGGAAGATGCACGTCTTGATGACGGAGCGGTAGAGGTTGGATCCGAGGAGGAATATGTCGAATAGGCTGTCTGTTGCTCGTAAATACGTTGTATCTTCTCACCCCGTCATCCAAATCAAGTGAAATTTGGATATAATGGAAGCGCTAGGCCGTGCGGAGAAAAATGGATTTTAAGGCCTTAAATGGAGGCCTTATCCTAAGCCTTAGGCCTTAGTAACCCTTAGGGAGTTTCAAAGCTGCTGTTAAGGCCTTAACGGCCAACACTGGTATTCGTATCCTACTGCGGAGAGTAGCGCGTGTGGTGCGCTTGCGTAGGTATGTGCGAATCCATCCTCTCACCCCCACCTCCCTTCCGCTCATCGGTCTCGCCTTCCTCGACCGCAGCAGGCCCCTTGATCGAGCGCGACGTCGATGTCGATATTAAGACGGAGTGGTGCGAACTCGCGCCCACTGCGCCTTCGGTTGCCTCAATGGATCCCGCATACACCGTCGGCAGCGCACGATCTGAATTGCGGAGGATATGGACGCAGATGGACGGGGTACCGCCATGTGCGCACCCGCATATGGATGGATACAGCACACGGAGATGCGCACTCGCGCGCGCTGTTGGAGATGCAGATGGAGAATGCGCGGGGGGAGGTGCCCGGAGCGCGCGTGTATGCGTGTATGCGGCTTACCCCACGTATGTGGGGTCCGTGGTGCGCACCATCTTTCTCTCTATCGAGTCTCCTTTTCCTTTTTCTTTTTCTTTTCCCCTCGACTCTTATGTTTTCTGCACCTCACGCACTCACTTCCACACGCACGCCCCCTCTTCCTTTGTACTCGATACATCCCGCGTAGAAGACGGAGAATCCGCGATACCGTTTCAATCGATACACCTTCGCTTTTAAATTTTGTTTATCCTATATTGCCACTTCTTGTTTGCGAGGGAGCATTCAATAAAAGAAAATTGTAACTAATTACTTACCAGGAACCAATTGGGCGTGAGTGGATGAATAAATAATCAGCTTTGAATAGGCGCCGTGAGCGCGAGTAAGGGACACAGCCACTGATGGCGGGGATGGCGGGCCGGCTTTGTTTTAAGTACTCTTCGCCGAGGAGGATCATCTTACCAAGGGGCGTGGCCGCATTTGCGTGTTCGGTAACCTCTAATTTGAACTATCTTACATATCACTTTCCCTCCATGCAGCTCATGACGGACCCAGGCATGGAAAAACACGCTGAGGAGCTCCTCTGCGAGTTCGGGATTTCAAGTGCGAGGTGTTCTCCGCGAATGTCATACTGAATATCAACAGGTCTTGAGGGTGGGCAGATGTTTAGCGACTCATTTGTGCTGCTCATTCTTGGATCATTGTGCTACTCTCCCTGAGTCTTCATGATCATATGCATGAAAACTAGAAAATTTAAGGGATCTTCAGAGTGAGACTGCCTCTGCGACTGCTCCGCGGTAATCTTGAAATATTCTCAGTCTAGTTTAGTGTCCGACGTCCACACCAACCTTCACCACTCGAGGCTGCTCCTAGAGTTAGCGCGGGTTTCTTCAACTTATATTACAACGCTCAGCATGACAGTATTCCATTCATTCGTGCCGACGAACCTCCCAATGCTCTGATATTAAATCACACTACGGGTACAATAAATTTTTCGTGGGGATAGAAGGAAAGAGCTTTCGCCCAACTGAGCGTGGAAGATCCCCGGGGCCTTGTCAGACTCATGCGGCGCATGCTTGTTCTCGACCCAGCAAAACGGGCCAGTGCACAAGAGCTTCTCGATGATCCGTACTTTTCTTGCTGAAACGGCGCAAGGAATGTTGTTGGTAGCATCCATTCCCTTATGCAGCTTCCCACCGGCATTCCCCACGGCGAAAAAACGGATCTTCAGATGAATCGGTCACATCAGTCGTATTTTCGTATCCCTGATCTCCCGACCTTGATTGAATCCCCGACTCCTGTGGATACTGCATATGTCTTTGCTCTGGAATCCCCCAGAAGTTGCATTTACGGTCTATCTTGAGGGCAATTGCAGCGGCTGACCGAGGCTTCTCCCCGTAGCGACACCACTACTCCGGGTTTATCGCATTACCTGCCTCAAAGTACATACTGGCTGCTAGCGCTGGGTGAACACGATTGCACTAACCACCGTGTTCTTTCGTCCTGAGGTACGTGAGGTAGGAGTCCCACCTCAGTCTGCGTCAGATATTTATTGATATATTCAATGGCTGAACTACGTTCGTGCATGGAACATGTTTAGGTTTCGGATGATCCCCAAGCTCTGCAGAGTGGGAGAAATACAGCCGCGGCTCTCTTCATTCGTCCTTTCAGTCCCTTCCTTGGCTAACAATGGGCCTCCTCCCTCGCCCTACCATTGGCTGTTAATTAATAATTCGGTGCCGCTTGAATTGGAAAAGAGGTAAGAAGGCTGAGGCCCGTTTGCTCGCCATTCATCCGTTGAGCATGACCAGGACCTACATACTGCGTAGGTGTCCCGATTGTGATCTTAGTTGAAATTCTTCAGCTTCAAAACAATTAAGAAACCTTGTGAAATAAAAATTTCCGTATTTTCACTTCTCCTTAGAATAACTTAATTTTGTGTATATCTTTCGAGTCCTCCTGAGCTGCGGTTTATTGTATCGGCTTTCAAATGCACACATGCGTAATTGCGGCATTTTCTACATTCACCAGGTTGAGACTCTACCTAACAGTCAGAGCCAACCTCGTCTGATCCCGCATATATATCATTACTACTTGGCTCGAATCTGGCTGTGCACTGGGGTAAGACCTGGTTGGAATGTGCCGCTGAATTAACGTACTTATTCGTGGCCTTCGCATCATCATCTATGGGTGGTGTTAATTACACATGCCAATCTTCTTGAATTTTGCGATCGGGATACACATATAGATCTTTAGATTTCGAATAATTCTACCCATAACCGACTCACCCGGAACAACCGGGAGAAACCGCCGGTATCTGACAAAGATCAGAGATCTATTATGGGAGCGGCCACGACTCACGAGGCTGTGCAACAGCCTTGGCACTCATCTCGACCCATCATGTCCTCCAAGTCTGCATCCAATCCCCCTCAAACGATGGGGGGGATGAGATCCCAGTCATCTAAAACACGCTCCCAGGATCCTCCAGCTTCAAAGTCAGACTGGCTTGCTCCGACTATCGTGGCTGCAAAGATGATAACAGCTGCCAGCGAATGTCTGCCATTCCCCTATGTGAAAGGTGCCTTTAAAACGGTGGTGATATTGCTGGAGACTGTCGAGGTTTGGTTCATAGTGACCTTATGGACAATGTGACTAACTCTGGTAAATGTAGAAAGCAAAGAAGAATCGTGATGATCTGAAAGAGCTATGCACGACTGCAATGGAAATCATGTATATTCTGCAGGATCAGATATCCTTGCATGGGGATACAGGTGCTGCGAAGCTGAAGGGTCTGTGCAAGGACTTTGAGAGGTATTCAAGTCATATTTGTCTGGAATTCAACTCATTCTGTTCAGGTTCTTGGAGGATGTCATCCACGGGGTCGAGGAAATGCGAAAGAAACCTCAAGGCTTTCGTGCTCATATCAAGGAATTTGTCAAGTCAAGTAGTGTTCAGGATAAGATTGCAGAATACCAGAAAAACATTCAAGAAATATGCTCGCGGCTCAAGGTACGTACACCCAATTTGTCCAGCACTATGATTCTCATTTATTCCAGTTGCTGGCAGCCATTGATACAAACTTTCAAGTCCACAAAATCAATGCAACCCTTGCAACTGTGATCCCATCCAGTAACATTCTCATCTCAATAGTGCTCCTCCACTCTGACCTGGAACTTTCAGATATCACTGTTCAAGCTGCTCAACAGATGAACAATTGCCCTCCACCATCCCGAATCTTTCAAGGGAGACAGATAATCCTGAATAAAATGACTCAATTTCTTTCTCAGAGCATCGGAAACCAACAGATTTATGTGCTGCATGGTCTAGGTGGTGCAGGGAAAACACAAATTACACTAAAATTTATTAACAAATCATCACAGTAAATTGGAATTGGCAAGTAAAGACTCATATTGATCATTATGAATTTAGGTTCACAGACAAGTTTTTCCTTGATGGCAGTACAGCAGAAACCATCGAGACAGGGTTGAAGAACATTGCATTAGCGAAAAATTCTGGCAACTTGTCGCAGGATGCATTGAAGTGGCTTACAAACAACCAAGAAGACTGGCTACTGTTTTATGACAATGCTGATGATCCCAAGCTTGACCTGAAGAGGTTTATGCCCCAGTGTAATCATGGGAATATCATTATTACAACCCGTAACCCTGCCCTCCGTGGCTATGCTGGAGCCCACTTTGCTGTGTCTGATATGGAGGAGAACGATGCTGTGGCATTGTTGCTCAAAAGTGCAGCCCAAGAGATTGTCCCAGTGAACAAAGAAATTGCAGCCAAAATTGTGAAGGTGAGTGGAGGTTCATTTCTTTCTCATTTCATTAGCACTGATGCTGCAAAGGAATTGTGCTACCTTCCTCTTGCAATTGTGCAGGCTGGAGCATTCATCTTACAATCTGGAGCCCTGGACAGTTATTTGGACATCTACATGAAGAATCGGGCCCAACTGCTGAGTGAAAAGCCAGCTCAGAGCTATGACAATTATGCTTGGACAGTGTACACTACATGGCAAATGAGTTTTGATCAGCTCAGTCCACCAGCTGCCATGTTCCTGCAGCTTTGTTCATTTCTCCATCGGGATGGAATCTCAGAGGATATCTTTAGCAGAGCTGCCACATACAGATTCAAACGCGCCATTCCATCCAGAGAAGCATTGCAAAAACCACTACAGTTCCTTGCACAGTTCACAGACCCTGCAGGTGAATGGGACACACTTCGCTTCCTGAAAGTCACAAATGAAATCAAGGCCTATTCTCTAATGACATTTGATCCGGAGAGAAAAATGTTTTCAATTCACCCACTGGTGCACAGCTGGAGTCAAACAACAATCACAGACCAACAGTCATATCATTCCATCATGGCAGCTATAATGGGCATGTCCATTGAGAGGATCCCCTATCACCATCAACAATCTCATAGTCTGAGATTAATGTCCCATGTTGACTCCTTGAGGCATGGCAACCAGCAGGTGGTTGTGGATTTCGGTGTACAATATGGCATGATATATTGGAGTGCAGGATGGTATGAGGAAGCCAAGGAATTTGTTCTCGCAGTGCTAGAGCAGCGAAAACAGGTCCTTGGTGATGACCATCCAGACACTCTTCTGGCCATGGGGAATCTGGCATCAACATATCAGCATCTAGGCAAATTCCAGCGGGCAGAGGAGCTTGAAGTTGTAGTGCTGGAAAAGCGAAAACAGGTACTTGGTGATGACCATTCAGATACTCTTTGGGCTATGGGGAGTCTGGCATCAACATACAAGCATCTAGGCAAATTCCAGCAGGCAGAGGAGCTTGAAGTTATAGTGCTGGAGAAGCGAAAACGAGTTCTTGGTGATGACCATCCAGACACTCTTCTTGCTATGAGTAATCTGGCATCAACATATCAAAAACTAGGCGAGTTCCGCAAGGCTGAAGAGCTGGAAGTTGTTGTGCTAGAGAAGCGAAAACAGGTTCTTGGTGATGACCATCCAGACACTCTTCTTGCTATGGGGAATCTGTCATCAACATACTGGCACCTAAGCAAATTCCAGCAGGCAGAGGAGCTGCAAGTCATTGTACTAGAGAAGCAAAAACAGGTTCTCAGTGATGACCATCCACACACTCTTAGAGCTATGGGTAATCTGGCATCAACATATAGGGCTCTAGGTGAATTCCATAAGGCAGAGGAGCTTGAAGTTGCAGTGCTGGAGAAGCGAAAACAGGTTCTTGGTGATGACCATCCAGACACTCTTCAAGCCATGGGTAGTCTGGCTGCAACATACAATTGTCTGGGTAAATTTCAGCAGGCAGAGGAGCTTGCAGTTATAGTGCTGGAGAAGCAGAGACAGGCTTTTGGTGACAATCATCCAGATACCCTTCGAGCTATGGGGAATCTGGGATGGACCTATCATCAACTCAGGCAATTCCAGAAGGCAGAAGAGCTGCAGGCTATTGTGCTAGAGAAGCGTAAGACATTTCTGGGTGACAATCATCCTGACACCTTGTGGACTATGCGAAATCTAGCATTAACATACCATAGTCTTGGCAAACTGTTTGAGGCTGACGAGCTCGAGACCCTTGTTCACGACTATGACAAAGCATTGGAAGGTTCTGTGAGTGAAACTTCAGCGGGTTCAGATGAGGAGGCATCTGAGGACTTGACTCAATCATAGTGTTTCCTATATATGCTTTTCAGTTGTATTCCATATTTATAATGAATGAGAGATTTTAAACTAGCAGCTGTGGTAAAGAGACAAGAGGTCAAATGAATCATATAAATTTGTCAAACACACAAGTATGCTTTTCTTTCAATTAATTTGAGAAATGAGTGTTTGCTGGTATTTAAAATCATTCAAGACCGTGGCTGCTCTCAATTTCCAGAGCAAAGATCAGACCTGTCTCCATAGATGGACGAGAAGATAGCAATATCAATATAGATCATCAGAGGTACAAAATCCTGACAATATGGGTTGTAGAATTGTTGCC
The DNA here is from genome assembly GCA_029378395.1 of Mycena leptocephala. Classification (NCBI taxonomy): domain Eukaryota; kingdom Fungi; phylum Basidiomycota; class Agaricomycetes; order Agaricales; family Mycenaceae; genus Mycena; species Mycena leptocephala. Next base: position 84,305 of record JARJLF010000968.1, on the reverse strand, counting down.
AAAGTATAATTAACCGTGGAAGCAATCACCAGCATTTACGCGGAGAAAGATGAAGTCAACAAAGCCCGGACCTCGAGTCGGATCAGGATTTACCAGACACGATACAGAGAATTGCGAAATGCCATGCCACTGATTGAATACAGAATATGGTTGGCCATGCGGACATTCGGGAAATCTTGCCCAAACTGGCGAGGAAAGAAGATGTTGGGGCAATGCAACGGTTTGAACAAATGAGAAAGGATATTATAATTCAACTTAATTTGTGTCGCTCTTGCGAGTACTGGTTTCGAGATAGGCTCTAATATCCAAGGTATGTACCAGGACATCACAGAAGATGTATAGAGTCATATTCAGACAGGGGTTGGTTTTCGAAGATGTATCCGCGCAAGTGCATCCGACATACGTTGAGACTTCGGCTCGAGATGCCATGGCAGACTGGAGCAGCATTAGGTCCATCGCAACTCGGCTCCACGGACTTGAGAACGAGATCAATGCCCAGCGGAGGATGAGCCAGGAACCGCAGAAAACCGTCCGCGAGCTCGCAGAGGGGTGAATGGTCGGAATGGCATCAATATTCCAGTGCGAAGACTCGATAGGATCTGTCAAGCTGCGAGCGTGGGTGACAAGAGATCATGAAAGGGACTATTACATTCAATTCGCACGCACAGTTGAGGGAATACTTAGGCTGGATACCTGGTTCGGACACCCTGTAATCAGCCTCTCGAGAAGAGCGAATTTTTCGCTGTCCCTGACTAAATCACCAACCGAATGCACCGAGGAAATGCCTGAAAAGAATTTGGGGTGGGTTGTATTTAAGTAATTTCTGTTTATGTTAGCAGTGGGATTTCTATTTCCGAGAACGGCGAGGAAATCACACTCAACTGCTTCAGCACGATGAGAGTGTGAGATGCACGAATATGTCGTCGTAGATATAAGGTCCTAAGAATAACCCGTCTCATATCGCACAAGAGCAAAATAATTTGGGGGTTTAACGCAGAATTGTAGAGTGGATCCGCACAGACAAGACTCAATAAGTTAATGTGCACCCCCGCTTGGTTCGGCCATTAAGAGAGCGATTCAGTCTGGTCTTCATAATTCGCATTCTCCAGCGCAAGCTCAATGATTTTGAAGGGTGGTGTAAATTTCAGTCAATATCGGTGCACTCTGCATGAGATCAAGCAACGCGTGCGGGCAAGAGAGAAAAATCCCAACAGCGGATCGGATTTGGGCCAATAAATATTCGTGGTTCTGTTGGTGGGGATGCCTGTGAGCTGTGATCGCAGAGCTATAATAGCCCGCATGATTGTATGTATTAACATTCGGCCAGGCCGATCAGTTTGGGAGTTCATCCGAGACAGGAATTGGGAGAACGTTGGAAGACATCAAATCATAAAGGAGACTCGGGCACACTGCGGAAGGTCGAACCGAGGGGGGTTCAGAATGTGTCAGTTATTATAAAACCCCTGAGACCACAGATCACCCAGAATGTCGCAGTGCCCTGGGCAAGACCATCCAGGACAAGAATACAAGCAAAGAAAAGCAATGTAAATCAGAATTAGCAGGCGCTGGAGGAAAAAAGCCCGACCACAATGGTAGAAAACAGCAATGTGGTCCACGGCTTTAAGCTGTTTCGAGGATTCGGGGACTCGGAAGAGCTTGGTTCATTTCGAACCGCAAGTGGTTTCAACCTGCATCAAAAATACAGACCATATTTTCGTAACCCAAGAAGGTAGAATCCAAGAGTCGGGGTTACTTGAACGATGCAAGAGAGTTGCAGCGAGATGGAGGACGTAAGTAGGATGACGACGCTGTGGCGGTGTATGCACAGCCGCTGATCGCTGGCTTCACCTTTCTTCAAACTCGACATCGCCGATGGACGACTGTCGCTGCGATTGGTTATCGTTACAGTGGCCTCCTCTCGTCCCGCATGATCGCTGCTCTCCTGCTTTATGGTCTGAAAATCCGCGCGTCATGGTAGAGACTGTGATGCTTGTCGTTTGCCTCGGTCTCGACCTCCATTCCAGGCGTGGACGCGACGTCTCGCAGGTTGGGTGTGACATCGGTGCGTTTTCTTGGTCCTTTTGTCGTGTCATACATACTTACGAGTGGACTGCACAACGAGACTCATCGTCGTAATCCTTCGCGGCGTCGCTCTGCACCCACCTGGCTCAATCGGTCTCTGAATTCTATTCCTGCAGATGCCCTCGGTGCGTCCCCTGCCTTCCTCGTCTCCTACATGTAATCATCACCCCTCACGTAGAATTGATCCCCAGGGCCACCACTATGTCGTCTTTGAGCACGTCTGGATCTAATCTCTGCCTACGTACCTCTAGCCTAGCAGCTTCCCTCCGAGTCGTGCACTGTTATCATACTGCGACCTCATCTGCATGCCCAATTCCTCTCCCCATTCGTGCGTGCTTTGACTGCTTCATGGTGCTCACCTCCCCTTCACACTGGCCCTTGCCCCCGCGTTCGTGAATATCCCTCACCGGCTCGCGCTCCCGCATAGTCCATCGCGGCGTAGGAGCTGTCCAGAGCCTTCCCCTCACTCATCATCGATCATACACCCCCCGTGCGCACTCTCGCAGTGTGCGGACGGGCGAATCCCTGCCTGATTCCGCCATGCGGCTGCGCGCTTCCCTTTTGAGCTCTCCGCGTTCTTTGCCTTCGCACGGAGGCCGCTTTTTTGACTCGCTCCTCACCTCTTCGCCTCCGCCGCGGCGCGCTTGCCATGGGATGAGCACAAGTCGCCCTCCTCCTCCTCATGTGCGAGTGGGAGCGCAGTGAAATCTGTGCACGCCTATGAAGCGGGTGCGGCCGCTACCTCTCCGCACGTTTGCACCTCGTCCGTCTCGCGCACCTCATGTATCTCGTGCGCCGGTCGACGGAGGTGGACGGGGACGGTATGACGATGCAGGTGCAGATTTGGTGAAGCCGGAGAAGCACGCTGTGGGGGATGGGAATGCAGATGGAGATGGAGTGGGAGCGCATCGATGGAGACAGTGTACAGGTACGCGTGCGCATATATTCCTCCCGCACCCGCACCCTCGTCGGCTTACGCTGTGGTCTGGCGCTCTCGCCTTGGCCTTCGCTCTCGTCCCCGTCCCCGTCCCCGTCTTACTCCCCCGTCCCCACCCTTGCATTCACCCTCGCCCCCGCTGTGTAGTACGGAACGCGCATGCTTCAAGCTGCACCCGTCCGCGCACGTACCCGCGCACTCGCAGAGATGGAGAAGCGCGGGTGCCCGTGCGGGCACATTCACCCCTCGCTATCCTCCTCCGCATCACCCTTGTCGTGCGCACTTGTCTTCCTTGGATGTGTATGGATACGCACGGGCCGTCGAGTTGGGGAGGGGTGCGGGCTCGGGCGTGCATGTACGTGCATATGGGGCTAGCGCCGATGCCCTCGTACTCGCGCGTGTCATCAAGCGCTCGAGGCGGGGTGTCCGTGGGCACCCGTGCCGGCGTCGCTGTCTTGTTCCTGCGCGGATACGGAGGGCGCGCGCTCCGCAGATCTGGATATATTTTTGGGTTTGGATGTGCACTGGCGCATCAGCGAGGTGGGGATGGAGATGGGTAATTCGCGCGGGTGCGCTGTGGGTGCGCGTGCATTCTGCGCGCCTAGCGCTGTGCTGGAAACTCGGATGCTAATAGCATAGCAATAAATAGCATGCTATTAACATGCTAATAGCATTTCTAGCTGGGCACCCTCCAGAACGGCCTGCTATTAATTGCTATAAATTCGGAAAAGAACAGAATCCTTTTCCGTGAATGCGCGAGGGCCTCCTGGAATATTTGTAGAATTTTTGAGCAATAAATGGAGCCGCCGCCCACCCCGGTGGTGCACCGGTCGGCAACACACTGGGCCGTCGCGGAATATATCCGTTTGGATAGTGCCGTGCTTGCAAAACTCATAATTCCAGATAAGACTGATGCTCCGAGCACTCACCAGGCGGCAACTACCTCCCAGGCCACGACCGCAGTAGAAAACAAGGACTGGGACGTCGATAATTGATTATTAGCATATCTAGCTTGCTATTTATTCATTAATAGCATCGCGTAGCTGTTATTAGCACCGCTGCTATCTAGCTGCTATTAACATGTGCTAGCTATTCACTCCGGAGCCTTGACAATTCTAGCATAGCATAGCAGCTGCTATAAACTTCGTAGCACAGGGCTATGCGCGCCCCTCTCTTGCAGTCTCTCGGTCTCTCTCGCTATCTTTCTCTTTAAACTCTGTCGGATCCCTATTTTCTGCACAATCTGATGTATACCCAGCCTCCCATCCCCATCCCCCATCCACATACGCACGGCCATCGCACTCAACGAAACAAGTAGTTAAATTCGGATAGGATGTCTTTCGTTTATTCAAGTACTGCTCATTTTGTGCTCGATCAATGAAATAAAATTGACACAACTCAGCGCTGGCCCTCGTCGAAGTTGGGAAACAAAAGTTAATCAAGTTCAGCTCTAGGCGCCCGCACGCACCACTCAGTGAGTGGGTACATAGCCACTTCGGCCTCTTCGTCCGTCTTGCGTCCTCCTGCAGCCTACTTTTTCTTACGCTCCGTCTGAAGCACGGGGTCATTCCACCGCGGGTAATTCTGCATCGTGATTCGACTTGTTCCTGTTCCTTTACCGAGTCTTGAGACCTCATCATCCGCAACGTTGTTAGTACGCAACCTGTCCACTGCTTCTTCCTCGGCTTATCTTAGTTTGTACCTCTGACCAGCGAAATTTAATACGATACCAGATTCCCGCTTACTGTAAATCTTGGCTTGAATGAAAGCAAGAAGACCGATAGACCGAAGCCTCAAATACTTGTTTGCCTGCCATTTCAAGATTCAAGATTCAAAATTCTAGAAACTTCACCTGCTTTGAGAGGAAGGATGGGAATAGAGTTGAAGGTGAAATTGTAGTTGTAAGGCTTAGACTGCCATCGCTTTTCCTTTGACCCCAAATATCTGCTTGTACCCTGGCCGATGCCAAAGCCTGCCAGTGGCAGGATAATTCTTCAATGTTCAATGTTCAATTTTCCTCGGCATCGGACTGTCCTAGGTTTCGAATTTACTCTGCATTTCTTTTGTAAATGGCTTCAAGTTCGGCCCGAGTGCCTGTCGGATGCCCTTATGACAAGTGCCCACTTGTTTGCCCCCTGTGTGCCTTCACTATGCCCCAGCGTAGGTATGCAAAGCAAAGTTTGATCACTCTCTTTATAAAAGTATGTGTCTGTCTCTCCGATTCATCTTTGACTGAAGACTTTAACCTAGATCTCAGCGAGTGGTGCCGGAGCGCAGATAGCGGAGATTAAAATGGCTTAAGTGAAGTGATAGAGAATGGGCATGCACAAGGCGCACGATGCATACATTGGTTCCCAGCGATCTTGTACATAATATGATTAAGAATCCTCCTTCCGCAAGTATCCTTTCTTCTCTGACACACATCAATGTCTGTGCATCCAGGAGACGAGTAGAGCCAGGATTAATCCAATGGCTCCGACGAGTATAAATCCGAGTCCGTGGGGGGTCAGTACACGATATCCTGGAGTTGAGATCTCATTGTCGTAGGCTTCGGAAGACAATTCCTCGACTACACATTGGCCATTTCAGTCAGACAAGAATGACAGACAAATACTCACTAGATGCAGTGGCGATGCGAGAGCTAGCAGAAATCTCGTAAAGAGGTTGTCCAAGATGCCGCGCAAGATCTTGACCATTTGGATCAAATCCCCTGGCCGCGTGAAAGCGGCTCAGCCCCTCATAAACGCTTTCAGGCCAAGAGAGAAGGTGAACTTTCATCTCCAGTTTCAGAGACGGAAATCTGAGCCTGGATACCTCCTCTGGACTGAGCCTTTGACTTCCAGAGGGATCGAGTGACCAGTACGCTGGACATTCATTGGTTGGAAACCATGCTCCATTGTCCCCCCGGAGATCCTCCAATGGACCGAGGAACAAGTAGCCTTCCGGGAGGTTTCCCGAAAGACCTGAAAATAATAGCTGATAAGTGATCCAGTGTATGAGGACTATAGTGCCAAATTGAGGCAGTAAGCCGATGAAAAGTGTTGTACTTACAACAATGTTCGCGTTTTTTCGGAGTCAAAAGCTGACTGAAGACATGATTTGCCTGTGAAAGCCAGCATTCTGAAGCCGTGTCCCAGCCAATGTGCAGTGCTCGGGTCATTGATCCATTCACACAAGAGGAATACAGCCTTCGACATATGCAGACAATCAGATGTTGTTTGGGTGAAGAACGACGGCACATACCGACTCCAACCATTCTCCATATTGATAAGCACACGTGGGCCATCTTCGGTCCATGGCCCTGTCCAGCCCCTGTCCGTGAAGGGTATATTTGGTATATGTGCAATTTCCTGGACATTTTCGCCGTGAAGTGAGATGATTGTACCCAGTTGTATTTCGTCGTGTACGATGCGCGACAAAGATGTACACAGATACCAGTAACAAATTCTGTGAAACTGCTCAAAGGTTAGAGAATGAATAATGCTCATCTCCTGATCGGTTCCGAGACCGGACATTGGGAGATTTGGGAGGTTCGAACTGCCCGGTACACGGAAGCTCCGGAGGGCGTGGTCTGCGAAATTGGGCTCAACTTCAAGACAAAGTCGACCCATTGAACGCCGTATCCAAGATATGGAGTTAAACTCGAGCTATGCCAAGCAATTGTCAGACTCATAAAAGTCAGGAAACATTCCAACATGCCTTGAAAGCTCCTCCGAGAGACTCGAAATATTTCTCCGCATCCTATGAACAAAGAATCAGCTGAAATTGGGTGGAGTCCTTTTAACCTCCATACTTGGAGTTCTCTGTTCTGCCGAAAGTCAGTACTCTTCTGATGGAACATGATAACCAACATACAAACTGAGCATAAAGGTATACAGTAGACATTACTGACTGGCGGTAATCGTCCAAAAATTGTTCTATGGGTACCAGATCTGAATAAAGACAAGTCAAATAAGCTCAATGGACATGAATAAAGACGACGAACCGTCGTGGAAAATCGTCGCATAGATACCACCTGAATTGACTGCGCCGTGAAACTGCACAATATTCGGATGCCTGTCTTGCACATGTAGTCTATCGGGTAGGAGCATAGTTGGAACTCACCAAAGTCCAGAATATTTCGCGAGTTCCCACCTCCAAGTCTGCACGCAGTGAGCGTTGGAATTTGAAATACCCATAAACAAACGGACATACCTCCTCCGCGTTTTCGCCTTGGTACACGACCACAGTCATATCGGACTGTGTTCCATGGATGCGGGCGGAGTAGATTCGCCTCGCAGCGCACCGACCACTACAGCGATTCACCACTCCACGGTGATTGATACGTATCTCGCTGCGCAGATCTACGTCACCTCGCGGAATGGTTCGGAAGTCTCCGTGTTAGAGCCAGTAAGTAGGAGATTCAGTATCGAAGCCAAACCATTTACCACAAGGTATGGGTGGTGCAGAGTCCGTGAAATTCCCGCCGGCAATAGTAAAAGCTATGAGCATTGCTGATAAAGCCGCCGGCGGACCTGCGAAGTTTCAGAAAGGGAACACAAGAGAGCATCGGAGAAAAGTTTACGGCGACGATCCAGAGCCGGACCTGGTGAGGATGGATTCAGAGGGCCGGCCTTCCAGTGGGGACTGTGGGGCATTGGCCATGGACGTTGCGGGGGGAAACCCCGTGGAATCTAAAAGATTTTAGCCCTGTCCACTTACGATATTAACACGCTTTTTGGCGTATTATTACTCGTATCTTAAGCAAATGTGGTGATTTCGTATGTACATGTTTTGCTTCTTCCGATTTTGCACTTTTTTTCTCTCGGCCACCCCTGTTCCAGTGTCTCGGTCGCCTTGAGGCTTTTGTTTTTCTCACCCGCTCCGAGATATGCGCACACGTTAGTCATCTAATTTCCTTTTGCTTTCCGGGTCCATCCGACAGACCAAAGATTGTTATCTTCGACCTCCCCGATCAGCCGTTCAACGTCCGCTCAGAATAGGCAGGGTCTCCCGTGCGTCCTTCTTTGTTACGCCCATAATCTCCCCCGGTCGCATTCCGTCTGCCCGTAATCAATATCAAGGCCTTCGTACAACTTTCCTACCATCTCATCTTGCTCTCAATTCGCAAAGTCTTTCACGGCAACTCAAGCCCAGCAAGACGCTGCGAGCATCAAGATAGTCCTTGGACCCCAGATTTCAGGCTCGAAGCCAGTACTCGACTACAGGTCTAATTCAACCCACAATCGAAGCATTCGGCTCAGTGTTGCTGTACTTCAAGCCACACTTCCTCAAGCCTTTCAAAACGTTCAACGGTTCCTCCAGATTCTCACTAAACGATGCCCTATGTGTTACGCCCTTCCCGACACCCTACAATGTTTCGCTAATCCTTCCGCCGTCTTCATTTTCTGCCGAATGCCTCGGTTGTATGTGATCCGGGGAATGCATTGAATATTTCGTGGTCCTTCATGAACTATCTTCGTCTTTGTTCTTGAATTCTGGTGGTTCCGGTGGGGACTGTGGGGCATTGGACCATGGACGTTACGGAAAACCCTGTGGAATCTAAAGATTTCAGCCCTGTCCACATACGATATTAACACACTTTTTGGCGTATCATATTATATCCATATCATATTAAATACTAAATGAGATATTAATCAAATCTTAATAATGTGATTCTACTATCTCCTTCGCAATTTTCCGATGAAGACTTGAGGGAACGGTTACCGCATAAGCTTCCCAGCTGTCCCGACAGTGAAATATGGCTGAAATCTGAGAAAATTGTGCATTTGAACCTTGGCACAGCCTCTGTTGCCGGCGTGATTAATCGTTCTTTAAAGATTACCTCGGCTATCTTTGTATCTCTTTGCTCTCATCTGCATCTGACATTTCTCCTTCCTTTTGGCTCTCTTGTTGTCCTGGCGTCTTGGCGTCAAGGTTCATGTGTGCAGTTTAATTTTCCACTTAAAAGTCCCATGCGGCACAACAGCTGACCAACACGCAGTCTTACTTGACAGGATGCTGTTCAAATGCTGTTAGCCATGCTGTTCATCGCGGTCCAACGGATTGTTATCAAGCCGGGAGGCCATGTAGTCCCCCCAAATGTTCTCGGGATCTAAACAGGCAGCATTCCTTTTCATTCGAGCAATCTTATTGTTCCGGATAGCTATGCTTTGCAGCCCGACCACCATATGCTCTCGCACTGCCCTTGACCCGTATCCTTCACAAAATTGCTGAGCAGAATAACGCCACAGCCATTTGTCGGTCGGGATTCGGGCTCGTGTCTGGGTCCTACCTCGGGTTTTTTGCCATTCAAGCCTTTGGCCGACTATTTAATTTATTTCGCATTTCTTGCTTACCCTCTCTACGTATTCTTCCAAATATTTCTCCGTTTTCAACACAATATTCATAATTTCAATTATCCAGCTTAGTGTATTTCTTTTGACTCGTTTCTCCGACTCTTCTACTATCAATTGTAACTAATTCAATCTCCATAACAAGGAACCTTTTCTCATCGTCTCCAGCACTCTCTGGCAGTACATGTTTTTCAGCCTCCGTCGTTGCACCTGATTTACTGCGTATGTTCTATTTGTTATCTTGCAAGTCAGCACTGAACGACTCCCAGCGTCTCGTCACTCATATGCCGGTACCATCAATGCACTCTCCCAGGTTTTGGAATTGCTCGCATTTCCGTATTGTAAACGGCTTCAAGTTCTGCCGCCGTGTCTGCAGTCACGCATTCAAGTCTGAATCGGTCACTGCCAGTTTCGTCGTGCTATCTCATCCTAAGGCCTAAGGGCTTGATTCGTAGTTATTTGAAACTGTCATTCTCCTCAACCCTGTCTAAGGCTGCCGCCCATTGACGTCGCCACGGTTCCACGGCACCTGTTGAACGGGTGCCGTTCCCGTTCTGTCGGAGATTTCGAGCACTGAAAAATGGGCCGTTGAAAACGGCCGTCACTGCAGGTCAACGGATACACATGTAACTATTAAAATAGTACATGTTTTTGGCTTGATTCGCAGTATTTGAGACCTGCAACAGCTCCATAATCCGATCTCGACATATCCCCGGTCTACCTCCAAGTGTTGAGGCCTATACTATGAGGTGAATCTCTGCCGGGTTCGGTATTCGTCCCCTTTGGGAAACTCACAATATTTGACTTCAAACAAAAGGACTTCGGGCATTCTGCAGAGTCTTACATAACTTCATCACTTCGTTGCTTTGCTTAGGAATGCGAAAGTCCGTCAGTTTGATCGGAAACTGTGACTCAGGGCCTGATTGGGTGATCTAGAAATTCTCATCAGAAATCTGCTAGAATTCTTCTAGCTCTACTTTTCTCACGCAATTTGTCCCCAAACCATCCTAGGATAGGAAATATATGTGTTTTCGCAAATATGGTTGACGCGAGGGGGAAGGGAAGACATGGATGCAAAGTATTCAGACATTCTAGCAACATTCTGGAGTTGAACTTAGAACCTGCTAGAATCTTGGGGAAATTATATGCCACATTTCTTCTGCCATTCACGCTACTCAAATGTTCATAGAATAGCCGCATTTGAGATTCTTAGATGGTTTGGGGATGAAATCTACTTATAGGCAAGATTCTAGAAAAATTCTAAGAAAATTCTAGCGCACCCGATCACGCCCTCAGTGAGTGAAAGATCATCAGACAGAAGGGATTCTAAGAAAGCTCGTCATCTCCACGAATTGCGGTGAATGCTCGTCACTTGGACTGTTTGATCATGTGCTGGGTTCACGGATCGGAGGCGCGGGAATCTCTTTCTTCCTCTGCACATCACCGTTGGTCGTGCTTCCTGCCTGCGATGGAGGTGTTGTTGAGCGATGAGAGGCGCTCGGGTGAGTTTATTGACTTGATTACAGCGAATGCTCCCAGTAACACACATTTTTCCTAGCCCAGTCGCTCGGCCGACCACGACGAAGACAGCGATAACATAACATGTGGCGTTCAATTTCCGGGATTCGAGCACGGTATGTCAGTCCAGTCTGATTTCCTCGTCGGAAGAAGTTCAATGATCTTTAGTGCCACCAGGGGAGACCCACGCCGGGCTGATCAATGTGAGCTCACATCACATGCGCCTCCGATATCTAACAGATACTGATGCATTACCAGAGCTCTGGTTGAGGTGAAAATATATATCAATGCTCAGCATGCGCTTGGAGTTGATGAAATCTTCAGCTCGGTGCACATAAGAAATTCTCTCTTTTTTTCCGCGTCACTCATATCCTGTCGCGATAAGAAGATCTTGATGCCCAGGAACACATGATTCAGAGCGGAAATTCGGGCCATCTTCACGACAAGGTGAGGGTTCAATCATTATTTTTAAGTTTTGTTGCCCTGATGCCGACTTGAACTAATCGGAGGTAAGTCGCGAGGAACATGGTCGCACCCAGCGCACCAAATCCGAAGAGAATAATCCGAGTCTTTCACAAGATCAGAGTTGACACTGTTGGAGTCTTCCAATACTTATACATACATTTTATGCATTAAAATCACCCCAGTCATCGTCGAACTCGGGCTGGCTGTTAGTTTACGCTGCGTCGGCGTCGAAGACAGACCTGCGCCTTCAGCGAACTTCAGGTCGAACATATGACTACACAGACACGTGATCCAACGCGTCTCGAATCCTTTCCCAACAAGGACAAACACCTTCTTCGCTTCCTCGACTTCATACATTCACAACCCAAAAAAGTTCATGTCCGACCCGAACAAGAACACAAAAGCACTTCTGACTCGGAAAATCGCACAATGCACAACGGACACGGGAAGATTCGGTTGGGGCCCAGGCCCGGGCAAGTGCGGCAAGTCCAACTTCAACAAGAACTCGAGCACACTCGATTATGTACACTCAACTGGAGCTGAAAAATCACACAACTCATAACTCAAACTCAGACTCGGAATATCGCAAATGCCTTCTCTTCATTTCGCGCTAACGCTAACGCCAATGTACATAGAAATAAACAGAGTCAGGGTGGTATAGTGGGATGTCTACAGTACGAGTGGCGCTAAAGATACAGTTGGTATGTGGTGGGTAGGTGTAGGTGAGAGTCATGTCGGAAGCCGGGGAAGGATATGTGAGTTTTGGAGGGAGGGAGGGAAGAGGAGGATCAAACGATATCAGCCGCGTCTCGCACGACCACCGGCATCGGCACATCAGCGGATGGCCTCTGGACGTGCACTGGCTCCAGCGGTGTCAGCGTCGTGGGGATATGCACGCTCGCGCGGTGCAAAGACGATACCTCGATCTCCCCGTCTTCCCCACCCACGCTCTCCGTATCCGACGATGCAGACGAGGCGGAAGAAGGAGAAGAAGAGTAGTTGACCTCAACATCCCGCTCACGTCTCCCAGCGTCAGCGCGTGTGCGTCGCCGCCTCCGAGCATCAACGCCTTCTCCTTATCCTCATATTCAAGCGGCGACACGCCCCCATATGACGCGGACATATCGGAAAGGAGTCGAACGAGTCGCGTTTCTGGGCGGTGTCTTTTCGGATGAAGACGGGGAGGGTGGCGGAGGCGCCGCGCGAGGAGCTATGGGAGGAGGAGAGGTGGTATTTGGATGTTGCGCTGTGAGACAAGAATGAGTAAAGGAGGAAAAGAGAGGAGGGGAGAAAAGAAAGACGCACCCCGTCGAACTGAGCCCCCCGACGACCCGCCGTCGTATACCCCATCCACCGCGCGAGTTTTTGATAGTTTCATCCGCAAACCCAAAGTATGCAAAGAACAACAGCGCACACGCCACCGTCGCCCACCTCAGCATCTCCACGCTCGCTGCGCTATACGGTCCGCGCGCTAATAGATCACGGGGCACCTGCACCACCCTCGAGAAATTCGAGTGCGTGTCGGCCCAGGAGATCCACGGCGAGAGCCCGACGACGCGCACGTTCACCCATGGGACCCAGATGCCGAGGGACGTGGTGAGGAGGAGGCCCGTGGACGCGAGGGCCATGAGGCGGAGCTACCTGTTTAGGCTGAGGTTGGCGCGCGCAGAGGCGGAGAGGAGGAGCCGAAATTGGGAGTGGAATTGGGAGTGGGAGTTGTGGAAGGATTTTATGCTGGGGACCACGAAAAAAGAAAGGTGGGTCAGCGGGGTGTAAAGAGGGAAGAGGGAAAGGGGACGCACCACATTAGACGGCGGAGACGCGCCGATGAGGATGGGGAGAGGTGGAAGAGGACAACGGCAAAGGGCGTCTCGTAGGTCTCGCCGAGGCAGCCAACATCCTCGAAGATGTTGTTCCGGTGGCCTTGGACGATGTATTCTAACAAAGTATATATCAGCTTCGGATTAGAATGAGAGCTATAAAGAGACGCACACAAAGGGATCCGCAGAATCGGGATGCCGAGGCCGATGGCGAGGTCGATGAGGATCGCCCTGCGCTTCTCCGCGCAGGTCTTGGTGACAGTGCGTACGGACGTGATCTGGTAGCGCTGTCTGCACAACTCGTGTTTCCAGAGTCCCGCGACAGGCCGTTTAAAAAAAAGAGTGCGTGCGGAAGGAAAGACGGAAACTGTGGCGGTGCATGCACAGCCGCTGATCGCTGCCTTCTCTCACTCTCTCTCGACATCGCCGGTGCACGACTGGCTGGCTTCGACGGAGTCTGCGCCATTCAGATTTGCCTCCCCTCTCGGATAACCGCCCTCCTACTTCAATTAATTGGTGATTCGCCACTGTGGGATATCAGCCCGACGTAGCATCTCGCCGTCCATTGTCGTTCTCCGTGACCTTCGTTCCAAGCGTGGAAACCTTGGACGTCTCGTTTTGTCTTCACGATAGATCGCGCCCTCCCGTCTAATCGGTTTCGTTGACTTGTTGGGTGTGGAAGGACAATCTCGACGCGATATCTGTGCGTCTCTCTTCGTCTTTTCCCTTACTTTGCGCTTACCTACGAATCCACGACAGCGATTTCACGCATCCCGGGATCGTTATCCGGATCCCTTCCGTCTCGCTGTGCATCAACCACTCAGACTGTCGAAGATCGCGCTGTGCAGCGCAGTTGCCGTGACCAAGCCCGAGAAAGCGCACTCAGTCCTGGTTGTCTAGCCATCGTCACTCGGATGTCATTTAGTGCGTTCACTGCCTTTCTCCTCCCTTCTATAGTCCTGACCGGCTTGTTTCACAGTTCCAATGCTACCGGTATAACATCCGTGAGAATATCGAATGCTGCCCGCGGCTTTACAGCCTACAACGTCACTATTACGCCTCAGCTCCTGCGAGATCGCTAAACCATTTCGCTCCGCGTTCTCGGTCCTCCGCACCGCACCTCTCTGCGCAGTGCTCCCAATTACAATCTCCCCGCCTCGTCCTCTCCGTGTCCGCGCTGTTGCTGGTGCCAAATAGTGATTGTGCTTGCGTCCCTCGAACTCTCCTCTGCCTCCCCCACGCGTCTACCCCCACGCGTCTACCCCCCACGCGTCTACCTCCCATGTATCTACCCCCCGCCTCGTCCGCCCTAGCATCTATCGCGTGCTGGATCTCATCGGCCTATCAATAAACCCAAGCCCCCGCACTCTTCTGGCCTGCATGCGCGCGGACAGCGACACATAGAGCCGAGTTTGAGACGCCGCGTGCGTCTTCTTTGCGCGGGTTCCAGCTTCTGGTTGGTGTTGGGTTCACTGCGAGGCGCGGAGCCACGCACCTCCGTTTTACTTTTTAGTGGAGGCAACGCACATCCCCGCGCGCTCCTCCCAATCGTTTGCTATACCGCAGCCTGTTCCCCTGCCCCACTGGGGCCTTCAGCATGTGTCCCCGCCCCGCTTGCGGACAGCTGCAGGGACCAACGACGACGCCTTATGGAGCGCGACCACAGGCAGGGCGTGCACTCCGCGCTATCTATTTACGACGCTGACGCCAATGCGCACTTGTCCGTCTTGCGCGCATCTCGAAAGAGCTGGAGTTGGGGATGGGGATGGGGATGGAGATGGAGCGGTGCACGCAGGTGGTCGACAGGGATCGAGGTGGAGAATGAGAACGAGATGGAGATGGCCACCGCGCACTCGTGCATCTCAGTGGAGATGGAGATGCAGAAATGCGGGGGCGCGTACAGCGCCGATACCGCCCTTTCGCGCGAGAGGGAAAGGAGGAGAGGGAGAGGGAGGTGAAGCTGTCACCGCCGCTCCCGCATGCGCCTGTCGATGGGTCTTGCGCATGCGCATGGAGCCGGAGGTGCGGGACGGGTCGGCTCTTTTTCTCCATCACCCTCGGCCTCGGCCCCGTCCTCGGCCCCATCCTCGAGCGCGGCTGGTTTGGCTTTACAGGCGCGGGCGTGCGCAATGGACGTCGAGGCAGGTACCTGTGCGCGCGCAAGGAACGCGCGCATCCTTTCTCGCCGCTTACGCACCCGCTTTCCTCGCACGAGCGCGACTTACGGATGCGAGGAAACCGTACATGCACACCGTGGGTATGACTTTGGGTGCGGATGTGCGCGCTCGTCCGTCGGTGGAGGTGGGGATGTGCGTACTTCATACCCTCGCCGTCGAGCGCAGGCGGGCGCGGGGTTTGCGCCGCCAGTGCTGCACGCGTATGCTGAGGGACGGCGAGGTGGGGACATGGCTTTAGGTGTTACAGACGGCGATGGCGAGCACAGATGCTCCTTCGAAGCCGACGCTGCGAGCGAGTGCGGCGCGTGCGAACGACGTGGCTCTCCTTGGCACCCCGCCACCACACTCATTTTGCACCTTCCTCCTCTCCGCTCCTTTTCTCTTCCCATTGATTCGGTTGGATCTGTCGTTCTCGTGCGATGTATCTTTGCCTTGCACCCACATACGCACCCTCCTCCGCATCCTTCGCATCGGTACACCATACGTAGCTATACCTTACCGCATCTACATCCCTGTCCCATCCATGAGCACGACCGCCGAGGCCAGATTAAGATTAGATATAATACAATACATACCCTTATTTTGTGCGTAGTTTGCGTACCTCGTTCAAGTTGATGCTCAATCAATGAAATAAAATTGATAAAGTCCAGCTTTGGATGCCCACGCGGAGCGGGAGAGGTGGATGTGGGGTACACAGATACCGATCCTGTCTCTTCTCCCCTTCCCCTGTCTTGAATTGTGGCTTCCTGCGCCAACTCATTCCATTTTCTGAACCTTCTGAAGCCATGGAGTCCATCTACTGTGTTTGATTCAGCTTCTGTGGGCAGAGACTGCTGTTTGCGGACCTTCCCTCCGGCTCTCCGACTCGGAATCTACAGCTGTTTCCTTCGTCCGAGTCAGTCTTGCCCGAGCACCTCTGAGACGATGAGCTCTCCTTCTTGATCTTGAATACCAAACTGCGCCGAAGGCTCGGCTGCTACCAGTATGGGAACTTGAAGAACGACGGCTGTTTGGCCACCTTTGAACATGACGCATATCCAGACTCGGGAATCTACGCTAGCTTCAGAAATTCTAGGCTGTGTTCTGCCTGATATGGCGTCAAGACTTATAAAATTTCTGAAACAGCTGGTGAAAACGAAATCCGTGTTTCGGCCTTCGAGAACGCTTCAAAATTTCATTTCACTTCTCCTTCCTACCTTTATATTGGGATATCTTGTATTTCCTTTCGAGTTGTGGTTTGTTGTACCAGCTCAAACATACAGATGTATACTCGCGGCATTTTCCAGGTTGAGAGTCGATATAATATTCAGCGCCTCGTCTGATCCCGCGTGTTATGTGGCTCGAATTTGGCTGTGCACTGCGGGGTGAAATCTAGTAAACCCTGGTCTGGATCTGCCACTGAATTATCGTGTAAGCAACGACTGTTTCATTTTTTTCTACTCAATTCTGCACCACCTACCGGTGCGTACACCCACCCCTTCACCGATGGATATTTTGGTCCCCTTGACCTCGACCTGAGTGGTATGCTCAATAGGAGACACTCCGGACCAGAGGATGAGTACGATGGACATTTAATGATTGCCCGTACTACTCGTCTCAGAAAACACAAACACAGAACTATATTAGAGTCTAGACGGTAGTAAGTGAAGAGATTCAGTGAATTGCGGGGGAAGAATGAGGGAATACAGTTGCTGGTTTTTCATACTGCATGACTGCAGTACGTGGCTGTAGGACAACTAACGCATTGCACTGTGGCACAGCCAGAATATTTTCGGAGTCCAGAAAACTAAATTACGCTTGACAGCTGTTGAACTACGTAACTTCGCCACTGATATCCATCATGCAAACCGGTGCAATATGCCTCACCGCACAGCTATCTCAGGCCAGCAAAAATGAGCAGCGTGAATTTATTGCTTCTGACTGAGGAAGTAGACTTTTCAGTGTTGTGTACCTAGATGACATACCAACAATCATAATTAAAACATCCGGTCAAATAAGCGCCGCATTTAGAGCGGAGCTCGGCAGCAGTAGAGCACTGCCTTACAACAGCTTCTTGGCGAGTGACGTGTCGTCCACTCTCTTCTGCTTTCCCCCATGCCACTCTTCACCTCTGCCTCTGGGTTCCAAATCAATGGCGGGACTTTCATCGACAATGCAGGGGATATGAATATTATCCATCCTCCGCAGCTCATGCCAGCACAAAATCTCGGTACGCTGGAGTTTGTGGCAGAAGGCCCGAGTCGGGAGTTATCAGGGGTGGAAAGGAATGACAGAGGATTTGGAGCCACGAGGATGGTACCATATGGTATGTTGCCTGCCCAATGTAATCAACAGGATCTAATGAAAGCAAAAAGATGTTTCACAGCGCCCGCAGACTCTGAATCGGACACAGAGCTCATCCCTCCTTGTTGCCGATGACGACCCTTGGGCTAGCATTGTTGCATCTGGTCCATCACTCTCAAACTCTCTGCCATTTACATCCCCCCCACAGGAACATGAGTTCAATTCTCAACACTTCTTGGAATCAATCACAACCCACAGTTCACAAGATTTCACAGCTGGATATCACGAACTATTTCATGATTCAATGAATTCTATGGGTTCTGAGCATCCCATGTCCAGCTTTGCACCTGTCACAGGGGATTTCAGCCAGATTTCATCCTCTGGTAACCAATTTGGGTTGACATCAACTGGGCTTGTTCCAAATCCACTCTTTTCCACCCAGATATTTTCTGAAGAAACACAACCCCAATTTGCACCATCTTCTCATCTTCCAATCATGGTGGATGTGTCTAACTTGGGGCTTGTGAGAGGGCCATTTGGTGAACCTGAACTACCAGTCATAGGTTCTGTTGCTTGGACCAATCACCAACCTTGGGATGCCCAAACCCAGGAGCAAAGAGTAATCAATGGCGGGACATTCATTAGCGGGAATGTAAATTACATTCATACAACTGTGGTGCCACCCAGTAGGATTCCCATTTCAGTGTGACTCTATTTTTACCCAGGTTTTGCAGGTATCTCTGCAGATCAAGCTGCTCAACAGACTAACAATTGCCCTCTGCCATCCAGAATTTTCCATGGCAGACAGGCAATCCTTTACAAAATGCATGAATTTTTCAACCAGGACATTGGGAAGCAACATATCTATGTTCTGCATGGACTAGGTGGTGCAGGAAAAACACAAATTGGGCTGAAGTTTATCAATGACTCCTCACTGTGAGTTGGAAATTTGACAAATGAATACCCATATTAATCATCAAGGGTCTAGCTTCACAGACAGGTTTTTCCTAGATGCCAGCACAACAGCAACAATTGAAACAGGGTTGAAGAGCATAGCAACCTCGAAAAATATTGGAAGCTCTTCTCAGGATGCATTGAAGTGGCTCGCAACCAATCAGGAAGACTGGTTGCTGTTCTATGACAATGCCGATGATCCCAAGATTGACCTGCACAGATTTATACCCCAGTGCAATCATGGGAATATTATCATCACAAGCCGTAACCCCAGCCTTCGTGGCTATGCTGGAGCACACTTTGCTGTGTCTGATATGGAGGAAACTGATGCTGTCGCATTGTTGCTCAAAAGTGCTGGAAAAGATATTTCATCAGCTAGTGAAAAAATTGCAACTGAGATTGTGAAAGTGAGTTACAGTTCAGTTGCTAATTCAGTGGACCTGACCTTTCAAAGGAGTTGTGCTATCTCCCTCTTGCAATTGTGCAGGCTGGAGCATTCATCTTGCAATCTGGAGCCCTGGACAGTTATTTGGACATCTACATGAAGAATCAGGCCCAACTGCTGAGTGAAAAACCAGCTCAGAGTCATGATGACTACGAATGGACTGTGTACACAACATGGCAAATGAGTTTTGACAGGCTCAGTCCACCAGCTGCCATGTTCCTGCAGCTTTGCTCATTTCTCCATCGGGATGGAATCTCAGAGGATATCTTTAGCAGAGCTGCCACATACAGATTCAAACAGGCCATTCCATCCAGAGAAGCATTGCAAAAACCACTACAGTTCCTTGCACAGTTCACAGACCCTGCAGGTGAATGGGACACACTTTGCTTCCTGAAAGTCACAAATGAAATCAAGGCCTATTCTCTAATGACCTTTGATCCAAACAGAAAAATGTTTTCAATTCATCCACTAGTGCATAGCTGGAGTCAAACGACAATCACAGACCAACAGTCATATCATTCCATCATGGCAGCCATAATGGGCATGTCCATCCATGAAATCCCCAATAACCATCGACAACTTACGAGTCTGAGATTGATTTCCCATATTGACTCCTTGAGACATGGTAACCAGCCGGTGGTTGTGGATTTTGGTGTACAATATGGGGTGATATATTGGGATGCAGGATGGTATAAGGAAGCCAAGGAACTTGAGCACGCAGTGCTAGAGCAGCGAAAACAGGTTCTTGGTGATGACCATCCAGATACACTTTGGGTTATGGGGAATCTGGCATCAACATATACGAAGCTAGGCCAGTTCCACCAGGCAGTACAACTGGAAGTTGTGGTGCTGGAGAAGCGTAAACAGGTTCTCGGTGATGACCATCCAGACACTCTTCAGGCTATGGGGAATCTGGGATCAACATATTATAATCTGGGCGAGTTCCACAAGGCAGAAGAGCTTCAGGTTGTTGTGCTACAGAAGCAAAAACAGGTTCTCGGTGATGACCATCCAGAGACTTTTCAAACTATGGGGAGTCTTGCATCAACATATCGTGATCTAGGCAATTTCCACAGGGCACAAGAGCTTGAAGTTGCAGTGCTGGAGAAGCGAAAACAAGTTCTTGGGGATGACCATCCAGACACTCTTTGGATCATGGGTAATCTGTCAACAACATATCACAAATCAGGCGAGTTCCGCAGGGCTGAAGAGCTTGATGTTGTAGTGCTCCAGAAGCAGAGACAGGTTCTTGGTGATGACCATCCAGACACTCTTCGAGCTGTGGGGAATCTGGGATGGACCTATCATCAACTTGGGCAATTCCAGAAGGCAGAAGAGCTGCAAGTAATTGCACTAGAGAAGAGGCAGAACTTTCTGGGTGACAATCATCCAGACACCTTGCGAACTATGCGAAATCTAGCATTGACATACCGCTGTCTTGGCAAACTGTCTGAGGCTGAGGAGCTTGAGGCCCATGTTTGCAACTACGAGGAAGCATTTGAAGGTTCTGTCAATGAAGATTCAGAAGGTTCAGATGAGGAGGGATCCGAGGACTTGGCTCAATCATAGTGTTTCCCATATATATGCTTTTCCGTTGTACTACATATTTATAACTTAATGAATAAGAAATTTTGAACTAGCAGTTGTAACATCAATTTAAATAGTGCTTTGACATAACCTGGGATAGGTACAAGAGGTCAAATGAATCATATAAATTCGTCAAACGCACAAGTATGCTTTTCTTTGAATTAATTTCGGGTATGAGTATTTGCTGGTATTTCAAATCATTCAAGACTGTGGCTGCTCTCAATTTCCGGAG
This sequence comes from Mycena leptocephala, assembly GCA_029378395.1. Classification (NCBI taxonomy): domain Eukaryota; kingdom Fungi; phylum Basidiomycota; class Agaricomycetes; order Agaricales; family Mycenaceae; genus Mycena; species Mycena leptocephala. The sequence continues at coordinate 63,470 of JARJLF010000968.1, read as the reverse complement.
CAAAGATCAGACCTGTCTGGCCATAGATGGGCGGGAAGATAGCAATATCAATGTGGATCATGAGAGGTGCAAAATCCCGTCAAAATGGGACATAGAATAGTTGCCAAAGTATAATTAACCATAGAAGCAATCACTAATATTTACATAGAGAAAGATAACGCCAACAAAGCCTGGACCTAGAGTGGGATCGGGATTTATCGGACATGATATAAAAAATTTCGAAATGCCATGCCACTAGAATATGGGTGGACATTCGAGAAATCTTCCCCAAAATGGAGAGGAAAGATGTTGGGGCAGAGCAGCGGTCTGAATAATGAGAAAATACATTCAACTTGTGCCAATGTTTTGACTCTCGGGAATACAGAGCTCGAGATGGGTTCCAAGGTATGTGGCTGAACATTTGAGAAAGCTACACCACAGAAGATCTATAGAGTATTCGGACAGGGAGTGGTTTTTGAAGATAAATCCGCACAAGTGCATCGGACATGCATGGATAGTTCAACTCGAGATGGCACAGCAGACTGAAGCAGCGTTAGGTCTATCGTACACCCTGTGGAGGATGGGCCAGAAAATCGGAAAACCATCCGGGAACTCGGCAAGGGGTTGGAGCAATATTTGAGGTGTGGAGGACGTGAACATTAATATTCCAGCCTGAAAGGATCTCTCAAGCGTGAACATGGGCAGCGGGAGATCACTTTGTCTTTGAAAGGACTATTGCATTCAGTCCTCACACACAGTTCAGTGTATACTTTGTTTGGGCTCGGTAATTAGCCCTCTTAAAAATTTTACTGTCCATAACTAAATTAACAACCGAATGCACCGAAGAGGTCCCTGAAAACGATTCGGCGTGCTAATTTCTGTTTATGTTAGCAGTGGGATTTCTATTTCTGAGAACGGCGAGGAAATCACGCTGAACCGCTTCAGCACAATGAGTGTGAGATGCACGAATATGTCGTCGTAGATACAAGGTCCGACTAAGAATAACCTGTCTCATATCGCACAAGAGCAAAATAATTTGGGGGTTTAACGCAGAATTGTAGAGTGGATCTGCACAGGCAAGACTCATTAAGTTAATGTGGATCACCTCTTGATTCGGCCATTAAGAGAGATTCAGTCTGGTCTTCATAATTCGCATTCTCCAGCAAGCTGAATGATTTCGAAGGATGGTGTACATATCAGTGCACTCTGCATGAGATCCAGCAGTGCAGGCGAGAGACAGAAATACCGACCACAGGTCGAGGATGGGGCTACTAAATATTCACAGTTCTCCGGGTTGGCGGGCAGCGCGCGATTGGAGAGCCCTAATATTCGGTCAGGCAGGTCAGTTTGAGTATTCATCCGAGAGACAATTGCGAGAACTCCATCAGGCATGTAGAAGAAGACATCGAATCATACAAGAGACCGGGATGCGGATGGTAGAACCGAGTAGTACGCAGGATGAGTAGATCATTATTGAGGCCCTCAGCTCTGGATGATTCTGAATGTCGCAGCAAGATCATCCAGGACAAGAATACGAGCAAAAAAACAATGCAAATCAGAATTAGCAGGCACTGGACAGCAAGCCCGAGTCCAACAGTAGAAGACAGCAATGTGGTTCACGGCCAATTCACGGCTTCCGCTGACCTGTTTCGAGGATTTGGGGAAAGGTTGCTTAGTTTCGAAGAGTTCCGAATATTCGGTCCGCAAGTGGTGTGAAACTTGTATCAAGAATATAGACCAGATTTTCGTAGAACCAAGCTAGAATCCAAGAGTCGGGTTTTTTTGAACGCTGCAAGAGAATTGCAGCTAGATGGACGTAAGTAGGATGACGACGCTGTGGCGGTGTATACACAGCCGCTGATCGCTGCCTACACCTTTTCTCAAACTCGACATCGCCGATGGACGACTCTTTGCATTCAAGCGTCTCTGCGATATATTATCGTTAGTGATCTCCTTTCGTCTCGCATGACCGCTCCCTCCTGCTTTACCTATGGAGAATGTCCACGGCTGTGCAGGCGTGGAACTCGAGGTGTGTCTCTATTCCCTGATACAGAGATTAACTCACTCCTGGGAAGGACAACCTCCGCGCCGTCTCGCAGGTTGGGTGTGACATCGGTGTGTTTCTCTGTCCTTTTGTGGTGTCATACGTACTTACGCGAGTGTACTGCAGCAAAGAGACTCATTGTTGTAATCCTTCGCGGCGTCGCTCTGCACCCACCTGGCTGAATCAATCTTAGAATTCTAATCCTCCGTGTGTCCCCTGCCTTCCTCCTCTCCTGCTTGTACCAATCACCTTTCGTGTAGAGTTCATCGCCCACGGCCACCGCTACGACGTCTTCAATCACATCGAGTGCCAATCTCTGCCTACGTACCTCTAGCCCAGCAGCATCATCCTCCCTTCGCGTCGTCTGCGCCTTCCTCCACCAGCGCCCAATTCCTCTCCGCATTCGTGCGTGCTTCGACTACCTCACTGCGCCAACCTCCCTCTCGCGCTGGCCCTCGCCTCCGCGTCCGTAGATCTACGTCGCTCCCGCATCGTCCATCGCCGACTTCCTCCTCATCCATCCCCGATCATGCATACTCGCGCACTCCCTTGTGACTTGCAGACGAGCCTTATTCCGGCGTGCGCGCAGGCAGACGGCGCCGTGTACTTGCCTTTTTGTGTTTTCCGCGCTCTTTGCGCTCGCGCGGAGGCCACTTTTTGGGGCTCACTCCCCTCCCCTTCCTCTTCGCCTTCGTTGGGGTGCGTTTGCAGTGGAGGAAGCGCAGGTCGTTCCGTCCTCTTCATGCGCGAGAGGGAGCGCAGCGAGACGCGTTCACATCTGTGAAGCAGCTGCGGCCGCTACCTCCCCTCGCTCCCGCATCTCGTACGCCTGTCAAAGGTGGTGGATGGAGACGGAGGGGCACGCAGGTGGGGGTGGGGTGACGATACGGATGCAGGTTGACGAAGACGGAGAAGCGCGCGGACGGGGATGGGAATGCAGATGGAGAAGAAGTGCAGGTAAGTGCGCGCGTACATCCTCCCCCTCGTCGAGCAGGCTTACGATGTGGTTTGGCGTTGCCGCAGGTACGGTCGAGGCGGGGACGTACCCTCTCCCTCTGCCAACCCATCTGTTCTCTCCTCTTCTCACCCTCGCCCCCGCCCAGGGAGAGTGCCGATGCCAGCGTCAACGTGGCGTGGTATGGGAAGCGCAGGCTTCAAGTTGCGGCAGTATGCATACGCACGCGTGCACTCGCAGAGATGGAGAAGCGCGACTGCGGGTGCGGGTGCGGGTGCGGTGCGAGTCCTTCCCCTCAGCGTCGTTCTCGTAATCCCGTTCTTCCCGTGCGCCGCTGGCGCAGTATGCATATGTGTTACGCCTGGGATGCGGACGTGGCGGGCGTGCACACGTGTGCGTATGGAGCGCACCACGCCCTCGCGCTGGTCATCGAGCGATCGAGGCAGGATGTTCTTGCGTATCCGCCCCGGCGTCACCGTCTTCTTCCTGCGCGGATACGGTGGGCGCACGCTCCGCGGATCTGGGTATATTTTTGTGTTTGGATGCGCACTCGCGCGCCGCTGCAGGTCGAAGGTGCGCGGATGCGTTGTGGCGCGTACGTTCTGCCCTCCCATTCCTCACACTCGCTCATATTTCTCTCCTCAGTCTCGCTATCTTTCTCTCCAAACTCGGTCAGATCCCTATTTCTGCACGATTTGATGTATGCCAGGCCTATCCACATACGCACGGCCATCGCGCTCGACGAGACAAGTAGCTGAATTCGGATATGATGTCTTTCTTTTATTCAAGTACTGCTTATTTTGCGCTCAATGATTGGAATAAAATTGATAAAATCCAGCACTTGCCATCGTCGAAGTTGGGAGGGAAACAAAAATGAGTCAAGATCAGCTCGGGGTGCCCGCGCGCAGCACTGAACTAGTGGGGTACATGGCCACTTCTGCCTCTTCTTCCGTCTTGTGTCTTCCTGCAGCCTACTCTTGCTTGCACTCGATCTGAAATAATTCCGCGTCCTGAATTGACTTTTTCCTGTTCCCTTACCGAGTCTTGAGACCTCTTCATCCGCAATTCCTGGCAATTTCTTTCCGGCTCTCTTGGTACGCGACCTCTCCACTGCTTCTTACTCGTCTTATCTTGGTTTTGCTTCGTACCTCTGACCCGAGAAATTTAATACGAAACCAGATTTCCGCTTACTGTAAAACTTGCCCTGAATGAAAACAAGAAGACTGACGCTTCAAATGCTTGTTTGACTGCCATTTCAAGATTCGATATCCCAGAATATATACCTCCTTTGGTCATGGGAGCCAGCATGGGAACACAGTTGAAGTGAAATTGTAGTTGCCCTATCATCGCTCTTCCTTTGACCCCAAATATCTGCTTGTATCCCGGCCGATGCCAAAGCCTGCCAGTGGCTGGATTATTCCTCAAAGTTTAATGTTCAATGTTCAATCTCGGCATCGCACTCTCCCAGTTTTTGAAACTGCTCTGCATCTCTCTTCTGTAAATGGCGTCAAGTTCGGTCCGCATGTGTACAGTCATGTCGCGTTCAAGTCTGAATCGGTTACTACCAGTTTCTCTAAGCAATCACGTCCTGCAGACTTGATTCATAGTTATATGAACACTGACATTCTCATTAACCCTGTTGATTATTTTCATTATCCCAGTGTACTTCTATTTATTTTATTTTATTTTGGTCCGTCTGCGTATTCGTGTCCTCCATTGACAATGACATCAATTCATCAGGACTTGTCCCCCATTTCACTGTTCCAACTCTGGCTTTGACATCGCCGGGGCACATTTTCTGCGCTTCCAAACCCGGAATGCAGTCCTCAAAAAGTGAGTAACGAAGGTAATGTAATTAGGGTGGTTTGGATTGGCAGGGCAACGCAGTGACTTGAAGTCAACTATGTCTTGGTTGGTTGATGCTCTCAGATTCACTGACAGTGGTTCTCAAGTCAAAGTCTACAACCCTTGCATCGGATTTGGTACTGGGGATCCGAGTGGATCCAACTTACAAGTTCCGAAGCCCCTCAGATCCAGGTCAGTCCACTTTATTTGCGGCGTTCATATTGCTTGGCTTGAACCTCATCGTTACGGGTGCAAAAAAGGTGTAGGTGGATCATGGAAGGAAGTGAAGTGTCTTCATTACCGCTTCCGTAACGGGCCACTGTCGGTGGAGAGAAAGCCGGTAATAATATCACATCGCACGCTGGTATTTTGATTATCGTTTGGGAGGTAGCTGATTCTGGCAACGAGTTTCAGAAAGCTTCCTGCAAGAATCATGGGATTAACTTCAGTTGGTAAATGAAGACCTGGTACGGTCATCTTCAGATCGTATGAGGGACAATAGAAATGAAATCAAAAATGATTTACTCCGTTGCACAGCCAGTAGGAGTATAAAAGAATGTTGGTCGTCTGATCCGAGATGAGGTCCACTGGGAGCACAATGCCCAAAGAACATATGTATATATACACTCACCGCCATTGATTTCGCCTGTAGAGTTCGATCGATCCGGGAAGTCTTGATCAACCCTTTTAGGAGAGACGTAGTACTTACTCGATTTCGAACACCGTCTATCATAGATGTTTTCTCTGCTCGGCACATTAATCGTCGAGGTCTTGAGATCTGTAAGCAACTTGTATGCTGGCCCGATGGCCCTCAAGGACCATCCTATAAGATCGAGGACTCGATGAGCGGCCGTAAAGAGGTGCATACGCACCACAAGAATATCCGCATCCGCAAGAGTATGAATACTGCATGTGAGTCAAATGAATGCCTCGTGCTTTGAAGTAGAGCGCAATCTTGCCGCCCACCTGGTACGGAGTCCACAGCAAGTTGAACAAGTCGCGATACAGTGCCCGCGGAAGGATTGATTCTAGATTGGGGGGTTTATTTTTACGCGATGAAGGACGGCGCATACGCAAGGGTTCTAATTCATGGAATCTATATCCGTAGAGTTCTTACCGAGCTCAACGGGCAGAAAATTTTGATAAGAGGTACCAGCAGTGTAGATACTCGTCTGGCACTGAAGTTGGCGGGGATCCTGGGATTGTAGAGTGAGGATAGCTGCGTGGATCATGCTGATATTAATCATTTTGTTTCTGGGACTCAGTCACAAGGTGCCTCATTCGGGTGCGAAAAGAATGTCGAGAACTTAAATTAGATGAATCGTGCAACCGAGGGTGATTTCCAATTATACCAGAGACAGATGGGCTAAAGCAGAATGCGAGAGGTGGGGGAGGCGCTACACCGCCCGAAATGTACTCCGAAGTCGAAAGACGGATAACGATGATAACGAGGCCGTCCCTGAAACATAGACCAACAAGTTTGAGATCTAGAGGAACAATTTCAAGCCAGGCGGCGTACGGAGGCCAGTTCTGAGAGATCATCCATAGTTGTTCAAATCCGCAAATGCCAGGCTGGAAAAACAAAACGGAGATTCGCCGAAACCAAACGCAATTCCAGAGACATCCGCATGCCATGTTTTCAGGGTCCCGCAATCGAGAGAAGCCATTTATTGAAAAGGTGCGTGAGACAGGTGGGCACTGTGGCGGTGCAGTTTGAAAGAGCCGCTGATTGTGCCTACTTCAACTGCAGTTTCGTAACAAATGAATCCATCCTAATCTACGAGCATTCAACAATTACACTGGTTGGTAAATTTGTGCATGATGTCCTCGAAGTGTTCTTGTATGCTTTTTTCTGTTGGCTAGTTCCTACCGTGGGGCATGGGAGAACCTGTGGGGTCTACGAGCTAGGGCTATGTTAGCAGGGAAGAGTCCAGGGGCGATGGTGTAATTACGCTTGCTTTGTACACCGGGAAAATCCCTGGAACCGGTGTTCGTGATTAGGACCGGCCGTGTAATGATACCTGCCTACCTACCTGCATTTGATTTGGCTATCGAATCATATATTTTCGGCTCAGATCTTGACCTAAGTCAAGATTTTGCTTTGTCTGGTGTGATTCTGGGGTGCAAACACTTGAACGTAAGTCCCGTATGATCCAACAGGTGATCGTATCATTTCCTTTTGGGGATGGTGGATCACCGCCGGTATCTGACAACGATCAGAGATCTATTCCTGGAGTGGCCACGACTCACGAGGCTGTGCAACAGCTTTGGCACTCATCTCGACCCGTCATGTCCTCCAGCAGCTCCTCAAAGTCTGCATCCAATCCCCCTCAAACAAGGGGGGGATGAGATCCCAGTCATCTAAAACACGCTCCCAGGGTCCTCCAGCTTCAAAGTCAGACTGGCTTGCTCCGACTATCGTGGCTGCAAAGATAATAACAGCTGCCGGGGAATGTCTGCCGTTCCCCTATGTGAAAGGTGCCTTTGGAATGGTGGTGATATTGCTGGAGACTGTTGAGGTTTGGTTCATAGTGGTCTAGGTGGAAGATGTGATTAACTCTTGTGAATGCAGAAAGTAAAGAAGAATCGTGATGATCTGAAAGAGCTGTGCACGACTGCAATGGAAATCATGTATATTCTGCAGGATCAGATATCCTTACATGGGGATACAGGTGCTGTGAAGCTGAAGGGTCTGTGCAAGGACTTTGAGAGGTATTCAAGTCATATTTGTCTGGAATTCCACTCACTCTATTTAGGTTCTTGGAGGATGTGATCCACGGGGTCGAAGAAATGCGAAAGAAACCTCAAGGCTTGCGTGCTCATATCAAGGAATTTGTCAAGTCAAGTAGCATTCAAGATAAGATCGTGGAGTACCAGAAAAATATTCAAGAAATATGCTCACGACTCAAGGTAGGTACACCGAACTTATTCAGCGCTATGATTCTCATTTATTCCAGTTGTTGGCAGCCATTGATACAAACTTTCAAGTCCACAAAATCAATGCAACCCTCGCAACTGTGATCTCACCCAGTAACATTCTCATCTCAATAGTGCTCCTCCGCTCTGACCTGGGACTTTCAGATATCACTGTTGTTCAAGCTGCTCGACAGATGAACAATTGCCCTCCACCCTCGAGAATCTTCCAAGGAAGACAGACAATTCTGGACAAAATGAATCAGTTTTTTGCTCAAGACATCGGAAAGCAGCACATTTATGTCCTGTATGGTCTAGGTGGTGCAGGGAAGACACAAATTGCACTGAGTTTATCAACTTATCCCAGTAAGCTGAAATTGACAAATGAATACCATATTAATCATCATAGATTTAGCTTCTCGGACAACTTCTTTCTTGATGCCAGCACAACAGAAACAATTGATGCTGGCCTAAAAATCATTGCTTCATTGAAAAATGTTGGCAACACCTCACAGGATGCATTGAAGTGGCTTGCAAACAACCAAGAAGACTGGCTGCTGTTCTATGACAATGCTGATGATCCCAAGATTGACCTGAATAGATTTATACCCCAGTGCACTCATGGGAATATTATTATCACAACCCGTAACCCTGCCCTCCGCAGCTATGCTGGAGCACACTCTGCTGTGTCCGATATGGAGGAGAGCGATGCTGTTGAATTGTTACTCAAAAGTGCTTCTCAAGAGATTATTCTAGCAAACCAAGAAATTGCAACCAAGATTGTGAAGGTGAGTGGAGCTTCATTTCTTCTAATTTCATTAGCACTGATGTTGCAAAGGAATTGTGTTACCTTCCTCTTGCAATTGTACAGGCTGGAGCATTCATCTTACAATCTGGAGCCCTGGGCGGTTATTTGAACATCTATATGAAAAATCGGGCCCAACTGCTAAGGGAAAAGCCAGCTCAGAGCCATGACAACTATGCCTGGACAGTGTACACAACATGGCAAATGAGCTTTGACAAGCTCAGTCCACTGGCTGCGATGTTCTTGCAGCTTTGTTCATTTCTCCATTGGAGGGAATTTCAGAGGATATCTTTAGCAGGGCTGCAGCATGCACATTTGAACAGGTCATTCTGTCCAGAGAGGCCTTGCAAAAGCCACTGGAATTTCTTGCTCAGTTCTTGGAGCCTGCGGGTGAATGGGACACTCTTCACTTCCAGAAAGTGACAAACGAAATCAAGGCCTATTCTCTAATGACCTTTGATCCCAAGAGAAAATCTTTCTCAATTCATCCACTAGTGCATAGTTGGAGTCGAACAACAATCACAGATGAACAGTCACATCATTCCATCATGGTGGCTATCATGGGCATGTCCATCCATGAAATCCCCAATGACCTTAAACAACTTGCTAGTCTGAGCTTAATTTCTCACATTAACTTCTTGAGGCATGTCAAACAGGATGTGATGGTGGATTTTGCTTCACAATATGGAATCATATATTATAATGTAGCACATTATGAAGAAGCCAAGAGACTTTATCTTGCCCAGCTATCAAAGCAAAAACAGGTGCTCGGTGATGACCATCCACATACACTTTGGGTTATGGAATATCTGGCATTAACATATGAAGGGTTGGGCCAGTACAAGCAAGCAGAGGAGCTGCAAGTTGTTGTGTTAGAGAAGCAAAAACTGGTTCTTGGTGATCACCATCCACACACTCTTCGAGCTATGGGGAGCCTAGCATCAACGTATCATCATCTAGGCAAGTTCCACAAGGCAGAAGAGCTCGAAGTTGTTGTGCTGGATGAATGGAAGCAGGATCTTGGGGATGGCCATCCAGACACTCTTCAAGCTATGGGGAATCTGGCATCAACATATCATGATCTAGGCAATTTCCAGCAGGCAGAGCAGCTTGAAGTTGTAGTGCTGGAGAAGCGAAAACAGGTTCTTGGTGATGACCATCCAGACACTCTTCAAGCTATGGGGAATCTGGCATTAACATACAAGTGTCTAGGCAAATTCAAGCAGGCAGAGGAGCTTGAATTTCCAGCGCTGAAGAAGCAAAAACAGCTTCTCGGTGATGACCATCCACACACTCTTCGAGCCATGGGGAATCTGGCCGCAACATACTGGCACCTAGGCAAATTCCAGCAGGCAGAGGAGCTTGAAGTTGTAGTGCTAGAGAAGCGAAAACAGGTTCTTGGTGATGACCATCCAGACACTCTTAGAGCTGTTGGGAATCTGGCATTAACATACAAACATCTAGGCAAATTCCAGCAGGCAGAGGAGCTTCAATTTCCAGTGCTGGAGAAGCACAAACAGCTTCTTGGTGATGCCCATCCAGACACTCTTCAAGCTATGGGTAATCTGGCTACAACATACAGTCATCTAGGAAAATTCCAGCATGCAGAAGAGCTAGAAGTTGTTGTGTTAGAGAAGCAAAAACAGGTTCTTGGTGATGACCATCCAGACACTCTTCTGACCATGGGGAATCTGGTTGCAACATATCGTGATATAGGCAAATTCCAGCAGGCAGAGGAGCTTGAAGTTGTTGTGTTAGAGAAGCGAAAACAGGTTCTCGGTGATGACCATCCAGACACTCTGTGGACTATGGGGAATCTGGCAGGAACATATACTGGTCTAGGCAAATTCCAGCAGGCAGAGGAGCTTGAACTTGTAGTGCTGGAGAAGTGGAAACAGGCTTTTGGAGATGGCCATCTAGACACTCTTCGAGCTATGGGTAATCTGGGATGTACATACCACCGACTCGGGCAATTCGAGAAGGCAGAAGAGCTTCAATTTATTGCAATAGAGAAGAGCAAAATGGTTCTGGGTGCCAATCATCCAGACACCTTGAGGACTATGCGAAATCTAGCATTAACATACCGCTGTCTTGACAAACTGTCTGAGGCTGAAGAGCTTGAGACACTTGTTGGTGACCATGAGAAAGCATTGAAAGCTTCCGCCAATGAATGATCAGAAGGTTTAGATCATGGTACATCTGATGGCTCGCATAGTGTTTTGTATATGCTTACCTTTTGGAGTACATATTTATAATAAATCAGAAAATTTAAAACAGCAGCTGTAACATGAATTTGGATAGATCCACTCAGTACTGTGACATGACCTGGTAAAGATAATGGAGGTACATACATTTGTCAAACACACAAGTATGCTTTTCTTTCAAATTTGGGACATGTGTGGTTGCTGGTATTTAATATTATTGAAGACCTGGCTGCTCTCAAATTCCAGAGCAAAGATCAAACCTATCTGGCCATAGATGGGCAAGAAGATACCAATATCAATATAGGTATCAGAGGTACAAAATCCTGACAAAACGAGATGTAGAATTGTTGCCAGAGTATAATTAACCGTGGAAACAATCACCAACATTTACATGGAGAAAGATGAAGTCAATGAACCCTGGACCTAGAGTCGGACCAGGATTTACCAGAGAGAATTTCGAAATGCGATGCCATAGAATGAATAAAGAATATAGGTGGCTATTCGGACATTTGAGAAATCTTCCCCAAAATGGCGAGGAAGGAAGACATCGGGGCAGCACAGCCTATGTGGTTTGAACAACAAGAAAATATATTCAACTAACCTTGTGTCAATGTTTTGGCTCTCGGGAGTAGAGTTCGAGATAGATTCCAAGGTGTGCCCAGATATTTGAGAAAGAAAGATACACCACAGAAGATTTAGAGAGTTGTATTCAACAAGGATGGTCTTCGAAGATACATCCGAGGAAGGGCATGACTCAGACGTGCATCGATACTTCATCTCAAGATATTTGGGGCGGCATTAAGTCTGTCGGGACTCGGTTTCATGGACTTTGGATGCCTTGCGGAGGATGAGCCAGGCAAGCGGAGAAAATTATTTGCGAGCTAGGAAAGAGGCTGTGATAAGGTGGGGAGGGTAGAACACTAATATTCCAGTGCCAAAAACTCGAAAGGATCTGTCAGGCATGAGCGAGGGGAGCGAGAGATCACGTTGTCTTTGAAAAAGAACTATTGCATTCGGTTCGCACACACAGTTCACCGAATAGTGTTGGACTTGGTTAGGACTGGCTCTCGAGAAGAGCGATTTTTTCACTACCCACAACTAAATTACCGATCGAACATACCGAAAGCACACCTGTAATCAATTTGGTGTGGGGTGTATTTAATTTCTGTTAACAGAATTGTTAGTTATCTTTCTAAGGATGGCAGGGAAATCACGCTCAACTGTCTTGGAGAGAAAAGGATCGATATGTTGCCGTAGATTCGGGCATCGACTAACACTATCCATATCTCCAACTGCGTAGAATCCGGAGCTTGATGGGTGCTGCAAAAGAGGAAAATAATCCCGCCCTCAGGTAGGCCGGAGTTCGAGCTCGTGGACCCGCACGAGTAACAGCCAATAGGTTATCGTAGTGTGCATTCTACTTGAGCGGGCCATTGAGAGAGACAGTTCGGGCTGCTGAATTCATATTATCGCGCACAGTCTGAACGAGGTGATTACCAAGGACGGCGTAAAATCCAGTTTGATAAGTCGGCGCACTCTGAACTAGATCAAGTAACGCACAAAGGCCGAGAGAAATCCGCACAGTAGGTCAAAGATGGGGCCAATAGATATTTGTAGTTCTGCGGGTTGGTGGGGAAACTGCGATTGCTGAGATATAATAGCCCGGATAAATTCTACGTATCGACATTGGGACAGGTCAGTTTGAGTATTCATCCGAGATAGCAATTGGGAGAACACTGGAAGAGATCAGATCATAAAGGAGACTGGGACACACTGCGGAAAGTCGAACCGAGGAGATCGAATGAAGCATTATAAAAACCCTGAGACCACAGATGAATTCGGGATCGCCGAGAGCAAAGCCATCCAGAAAAAATAATAATGTGGTTGACCCAGACCAGAAAAAAAGGAGCGGGATAAAAATTGGGAGGCACTGGACTCGAGTCCAAAGGGAGAGAATAGCAATATGGTTCACGGCTTCCACTGACCTGTTTCGAGGATTCGGGGAGAGGTTAGTTTCGAAGAATTCCGAAAATCCGATCCGCAAGTGGTGCTGAACCAGCAGCAAGAATATAGACCAGATTTTCGTAACACCAAGAAGCTAGAATCCAAGAGTCGGGTTTTATTGGACGCTGCAAGAGAATTGCAGCGAGATGGAGGACGTAAGTAGGATGACGACGCTGTGGCGGTGTATGCACAGCCGCTGATCGCTCATCTTTCTTCAAACTCCGAGTCGTCATCGCCGACACGACTCTGGAACGTCTCTGCCGTTAGACCATTGCAGATACGAAACTCATCGCCGACATCGCCGTCGCAATCCCCGCCGCATCCTTGTGTCTCAGCTGCTAGCTGTAGGATCACGTACAGATGATGTTCTTGTCCATGGCCGAGAAATGGCGCGCGCAATCCTTGGATGCGATCTCGCGATCCGCCTTGGTGCTCCATTCATTCAAATGCTACCCATGTACGCCTTCTTTTTCCTTTCCCTTCGTTCTTATTCCACGTACTTGCGATTCTTTAAAAGAATTTGTCGTCCCATGACATCCTCGGCCTACCTACCAGCCCAGTGTAATTCTGCGTCGTCCACACCCTTCATGCCATTCTCTACCGCTCCTTTCTCGCCCCTGCTACCCGCAATCACGTAGCCATGGCCCCACCTCAGGCTCTCGCGCTCCCCAATTACACCGTGATCGTGGGTTTTCTGGGCGAACTTTCATCATCACCGCAGGTCCCCGCGCTCTCCTGGCCTGCTGCTGGGCACACGCTGCGATGAGTCCATGGACCAGGGTGCTCTGCGCGCTTGTTGGGTCCACAGAGGAGGCGCAGAAGTGTTTCAGGAGCCACTTTTTGGAAGGTGGATGTGCGCGGGGTGCGCACGGATGTCCCACCCTCTCCTGCCTTTTCGTTCCCCGGACCCGGCGTGCGTGTGCTGTGGATAGACGCAGTGCAGGCCCGCACCCGCACTCGCATCGTACCTGTCTCGCCCCCGCTTCGATCCCTCCTTTTCCCTCGCGGGGCGCGAGCGCGACACCACCCTCTATGACTCCAGCGACGACACGCACTCGCGCGCGCATCTTGTGCCTATCGATGTCGACGTGAAGGGCCGGGGATCCGATGGAAGAGCCGTGCGGGTCGGACACGGTGATCTCGATGGAGGGGGTGGATATTGAAAGGGACATGGCAATCGAGATGTCGACGGAGAAAGAGGTGGAAAGGTGCGTACATCCTCCTCCTCCTGTGTTCACCCGTCATTGCCCTTACCCTGGCCCTTGTCATCCTCGCAATCGCGCTCGCCGCCGCCGCTGCCATCCTCAAGCATGGTCGACTTCGGCTTGGCGCGGTGGACGATACGCGCAGGCTTTGGTCGCGCTGCGGTACGCATGGGGGGGAACGGGCTCGCGTACATGCGGGGCGGGAATAGCGACACCGAACACCAGCGCGTGCCTCCCCTCCATGGATATTCTACTGCGGAAAGTAGGTGTGCGTGCATGTGCGAATACATCCTCCCTCCCCGCCTCCCTTCTGCTCATCGGTCTCGCCTTCCTCGACCGCGACCGACAGTGGCTTCGAGCCGCCGCAGTACGCGAACGTGCGCGACGTCGGTGTGGATATTGTGGGGGGTGCGGGTGGAGCGAACTCCCGCCCACCGCGCATTCGGCTTCCTCGAAGGGTCCCGCATACAGCACACGACCTGAATTGCGGAGGATGTGGACGCAGATTCGAGCGGGTACCTTAGATGTGCCCCAGCATGCGCACCGCATATGGATACGGCATACGGCTTTGGGTGCACATGCATACTCGCGCGCCGTTGGAGGTGGAAAAGATGCGGGGGTTACGTGCATAAAGTACGGACGCATTGCGCGTATGCGGCTTACCCCACGAGAGGCAAGTGGGCCGTCTCACTTCTCTCTCTCGAGTCTCCAATTCCTTTTCCTTTCCCTCTCGACGCTCATGTTTTCCGCACTTCACGCACCCGCTTCCACACGCACGCCCCCTCTTCCTTTGTACTCGATACATCCCACGTAGAAAACGGATAAGTCCGCGATACCGTTTCAATCTATACCACTTCAAGTTCGCTTTTAAATTTTGTTATCCTATATTGCCACTTCTTGTTCGCGATGGAGCATTCGATAAAGAAAATTGTAACTAGTTATTTACCGGGAACGCGAATTGGGCGTGAGTGGATGAATAAATAATCAGCTTTGAATGAGCGGGAGGGCGATAAGGCACACAGCCACTGATGGCGGGGATGGCGGGCCGGCGCGGCTTTGCTCATCTCACCAAGGTGCGTGGCCGCATTTGCGTGTCCGGTAACCTCCAAGTTGAATCAACTTACATATCACTTTCCCTCCATGCAGCTCATGACGGACCCAGGTATAAAAAAACCCGCTGAGGAGCTCCTGCGCGAGTTCGGGATTTCAAGTGCGAGGTGTTCTCCGCGAATGTCGTACTGAATATCAACAGATCTTCAGCGTAAGGTAGGTGTGTTTAGCGGCTCAATTGTGCTGCTCATTCTTAGATCATTGTGCGACTCTTCTCTTCATGATCATATGCATGAAAACTAAAAATTTTAATGGATCTTCAGAGTGAGACTGCCTCTGCGGCTGTTCCGCGGTAATCTTGATATATTCTCGGTCCAGTTTAGTGCCCGGCGTTCATACCAACCCTTCGCCACTCGAGGCTGCTCCTAGAGTTAGCGCGAGAAGTTTGCATTTGCGGTCTATCTTGAGGGCAATTGCAGCGACTGACCGAGGCTTCTCCCCGTAGTGACACCACTACTCCGTGTTTGTCACATTACCTGTCTCAAAGTACATAAAGATCCCCCGGGCCTCGTCAGACTCGTGCGGCGCATGCTTGTTCTCGACCCAGAAAAACGGGCCAGTGCACAAGAGCTTCTCAATGATCCGTACTGAAACGGTGCAAGGCACGTCGTTGGTAACATCCATTCCCTTATGCAACTTCCCACCGGCATTCCCCACGGCGAAAAGGCGGAACTTCAGACAAATCGGTCACATCAATCGTATCCCTGATCTCCCAGCCTTGATTGAATCCCCGACTCCGGCGGATACCGCATATGTCTTTGCTCTGGAAGCCCCCAGAAGTTGCATTTACAGTCTATCTTGAGGGCAATTGCAGCGACTGACCGAGGTTTCTCCCCGTAGCAACACCACTACTCCGGGTTCGTCGCATTACCTGCCTCAAAGTACATAGTGGCTGGGTGAACACGATCGCACTAACTAATGTGTTCTTTCGTCCTGAGGTAGCTGAGGTAGGAGTCCTACCTCAGGCTGCATCAGATATTGATTGAGATATTCAATGGGTGAACTACCTTCGTGAATGGAACATGTTTAGGTTTCGGATGAACCCCAAACTCTGCAGAGTGGGAGAAATACAGCCGCGGCTCTTCATTAGTCCTTGTTTGGCTAACAATTGGCCTCCTCCCTTACCCTACCATTGGCTGTTAATTAATAATTTGGTGCCGCTTGAATTGGAAAAGAGGTAAGAAGGCTGATGCCTCAAATACCCGTTTGCTCGCCATTCATCTGTTGAGCATGACCAGGACCTACATACTGCGTAGGTCTGAGCTGTGTCCCGATTGTGATCTTAGTTGAAATTCATCAGCTTCAAAACAATTAAGAAACCTTGTGAAATAAAAATTTCCGTATTTTCACTTCTCCTTAGAATAACTTAATTTTGTGTATAGCTTTCGAGTCCTCCTGAGCTGCGGTTTATTGTATCGGCTTTCAAATGCACACATGCGTAATTGCGGCATTTTCTACATTCACCAGGTTGAGACTCTACCTAACAGTCAGAGCCAACCTCGTCTGATCCCGCATATATATCATTACTACTTGGCTCGAATCGGGCTGTGCACTGGGGTAAGACCTGGTTGGAATGTGCCGCTGAATTAACGTACTTATTCGTGGCCTTCGCATCATCATCTATGGGTGGTGTTAATTACACATGCCAATCTTCTTGAATTTTGCGATCGGGATACACATATAGATCTTTAGATTTCGAATAATTCTACCCATAACCGACTCACCCGGAACAACCGGGAGAAACCGCCGGTATCTGACAAAGATCAGAGATCTATTCTTGGAGCGGCCACGACTCACGAGGCTGTGCAACAGCCTTGGCACTCATCTCGACCCATCATGTCCTCCAAGTCTGCATCCAATCCCCCTCAAACGATGGGGGGATGAGATCCCAGTCATCTAAAACACGCTCCCTGGATCCTCCAGCTTCAAAGTCAGACTGGCTTGCTCCGACTATCGTAGCTGCAAAAATGATAACAGCTGCCGGCGAATGTCTGCCATTCCTCTATGTGAAAGGTGCCTTCGGAATGGTGGTGATATTGCTGGAGACTGTCGAGGTTTGGTTCATAGTGACCTTATGGACAATGTGACTAACTCTTGTAAATGTAGAAAGCAAAGAAGAATCGTGATGATCTGAAAGAGCTGTGCACGACTGCAATGGAAATCATGTATATTCTACAGGATCAGATATCCTTACATGGGATACAGGTGCTGTGAAGCTGAAGGGTCTGTGCGAGGACTTTGAGAGGTATTCGAGTCATATTTGTCTGGAATTCCACTCATTCTATTTAGGTTCTTGGAGGATGTGATCCACGGGGTAGAGGAAATGCGAAAGAAACCTCAAGGCTTTCGTGCTCATATCAAGGAATTTGTCAAGTCAAGTAGCATTCAAGATAAGATCGTGGAGTACCAGAAAAATATTCAAGAAATATGCTCACGACTCAAGGTAGGTACACCCAACTTGTTCAGCGCTATGATTCTCATTTATTCCAGTTGCTGGCAGCCATTGATACAAACTTTCAAGTCCACAAAATCAATGCAACCCTCGCAGCTGTGATCTCACCCAGTAACATTCTCATCTCAATAGTGCTCCCCCACTCTGACCTGGGACTTTCAGATATCACTGTTGTTCAGGCTGCTCATCAGATGAACAATTGCCCTCCACCCTCGAGAATCTTCCAAGGAAGACAGACAATTCTGGACAAAATGATTCAGTTTTTTGCTCAAGATATTGGAAAGCAGCACATTTATGTCCTGCATGGTCTAGGTGGTGCAGGAAAGACACAAATTGGACTGAGGTTTATCAACCTATCCCAGTAAGCTGAAATTTGACAAACGAATACCATATCAATCATCATAGATTTAGCTTCTCAGACAACTTCTTTCTTGATGCCAGCACAACAGAAACAATTGAAACTGGCCTAAAAAACATTGCTTCCATGAAAAATGTTGGCAACTCTTCACAGGATGCATTGAGGTGGTTTTCAAACAACCAAGAAGACTGGCTGCTGTTCTATGACAATGCCGATGATCCCAAGATTGACCTGAACGGATTTATGCCTCAGTGCAATCATGGGAATATCATCATCACAACCCGTAACCCTGCCCTCCGTGGCTATGCTGGAGCGCACTTTGCTGTGTCTGATATGGAGGAGACCGATGCTGTGGCATTGTTGCTCAAAAGTGCTGGCCAAGATATTTCGTCAGCCAGTGAAAGAATTGCAGCTGAGATTGTGAAGGTGAGTTGCGGTTCAGTTGCTAATTCAGTGGACCTGACATTTCAAAGGAACTGTGCTATCTTCCTCTTGCAATTGTGCAGGCTGGAGCATTTATCTTACAATCTGGAGCCTTGGACAGCTATTTGGACATCTACCTGAAGAATCAAGCCCAACTGCTGAGCGAAAAACCTGCTCAGAGCCATGACAACTATGCCTGGACAGTATACACAACATGGCAAATGAGTTTTGACCAGCTCAGTCCACTGGCTGCGATTTTCCTGCAGCTTTGTTCATTTCTTCATTGGGATGGAATTTCAGAGGATATCTTTAGCAGGGCCACATCATACACATTTGAACAGGCCATTCCATCCAGAGAGGCATTGCAAAAGCCACTGGAATTCCTTGGTCAGTTCTTGGAGCCTGCAGGTGAATGGGACACTCTTCACTTCCTGAAAGTGACAAATGAAATGAAGGCCTATTCTCTAATGACCTTTGATCCAAAGAGAAAATCTTTCTCAATTCATCCACTAGTGCATAGTTGGAGTCGAACAACAATCACAGACAAACAGTTATATCATTCCATTATGGCAGCCATAATGGGCATGTCCATTGATGAAATCCCATATAACCATCAACAACTTGCTAGTTTGAGATTAGTTTCCCATGTTGACTCCTTGAGGCATGGTAACCAGCAAGCGGTTGTAGATTTCGGTGCACAATATGGAACAATCTATCATCATGCAGGACGGTCTGAGGAAGCCAAGGAACTTGATCTTGCAGTGCTAGAGAAGCGAAAACAGGTTCTTGGTGATGCTCATCCAGATACTCTTCGAGCTATGGGGAATCTGGCATCAACATATCAAAATCTGGGTAAGTTCAACAAGGCAGAAGAGCTGGAAGTTCTTGTGCTACAGAAGCGAAAACAGGTTCTTGGGGATGACCATCCAGACACTCTTCAGGCCATGGATAATCTGGCTTCAACATACAGGCACCTAGGCAGGTTCCACAAGGCTGCAGAGCTTGGTGTTGTTGTGTTAGAAAAGCGAAAACCTGTTCTTGGTGATGGCCATCCAGACACTCTTCTGGCCATGGGGAATCTGGCATCAACATATCATCATCTAAGCAATTTCCACAAGGCAGAAGAGCTTGAAGTTGTAGTGTTAGAAAAGCGAAAACAGGATCTTGGGGATAACCATCCACACACTCTTTGGGCCATGGGTAATCTGGCTGCAATATACAGCCATCTAGGCAAACTCAAGCAGGCAGAGGAGCTTGAAGTTGTAGTGCTGGAGAAGCGAAAACAGGTTCTCGGTGATGACCATCCAGACACTCTTCACGCTATGGGGAATCTTGCATCAACATATCGTGATCTAGGCAATTTCCACAGGGCACAAGAGCTTGAAGTTGCAGTGCTGGAGAAGCGAAAACAGGTTCTTGGTGATGACCATCCAGACACTCTTCGAGCTATGGGTAATTTGTCAGCAACATATCACAATTCAGGCAAGTTCCACAAGGCAGAAGAGCTTGACATTGTAGTGCTCCAGAAGCGGAGACAGGTTCTTGGTGATGACCATCCAGACACTCTTCGGGCTATGGGTAATCTGGGATACACATACCACCGACTCGGTCAATTCCAGAAAGCTGAAGAGCTTCAATTTATTGCACTAGAGAAGAGAAAGGTGTTTCTGGGTGCCAATCATCCAGACACCTTGTGGACTATGCGAAATCTAGCATCAACATACCGCTGTCTCGACAAACTGTCTGAGGCTGAGGAGCTTGAGACACTCGAGAAAGCATTGAAAGCTTCCGCCAATGAATGACCAGAAGGTTCAGATCATGGCACATCTAGTGACTCGCATAGTGTTTTGTATATACTTACCTTTTGGAGTACATATTTATAATGAATCAGAAAATTTAAACTAACAGCTGCAACATCGATTTGAATAAATCCATTCAGTACTGTGGTGTGACCTGGTAAAGATAATGGAGGTCGAATGAATCACATAAATTTGTCAAACACACAAGTAGGCCTTTCTTTCAATTAATTTCGGACATGAGCATTTGCTGGGATTTAAAATCATTCAAGACCGTCAATTTCCAGAGCAAAGATCAGACCTGTTTGACCATAGGTCGGCGAGAAGATAACACTATCAATATGCATCATCAGAGGTATAACATCCTGGCTAAATGGAGCATAAATTCGTCCCCAACGTATAATTAACAGTGGAAGCAATCACCAACCAATATTTACATGGAGAAAGATGAAGGCTACAAAGCCTGGACCTAGAGCCGGAAGATTTACCAGACATGATACACAGAATTTCGAAATGCCATGCCACTGATTGAATAGGTGGCCATTCGGACATTCGCGGAATCTTGCCCAGAATGGGGTGGAAAGAGAATATTGGAGCAGTGCTCTGAACAATGAGGAAATATATTCGAGATAGGTTCTAACTTCCAAGATATGTACCGGGACATTTGAGAAAGATACACCACAGAAGATTGTCGTATTCAGCAAGGGGGCGGCATTTCAAGCTACATCCATACCAGGGCATCAGATGTACGTTGATACTTGATCTCGAGATACGAGGGCAGACTGGAGCAACGTTAGGTCTATGGGCCTCTGTTCCACAGACTTGAGACCGAGATGGTTG
This sequence comes from Mycena leptocephala, assembly GCA_029378395.1. NCBI lineage: Eukaryota > Fungi > Basidiomycota > Agaricomycetes > Agaricales > Mycenaceae > Mycena > Mycena leptocephala. The sequence goes on along the minus strand of JARJLF010000968.1, from coordinate 42,537 downwards.
CCCCGTGGGGTATGCATCTGGAAAGCGGAGAAAAGCATTAATATTCGTGAACTTGGCAAGGGGTTGGAGCAGTATTTGAGGTATGGAGGACGTGAACATTAATATTCCATTGCCCAAGAATCGGTAGGATCTGCCAGGCATGAGCGAGGGCGGTGAGAGGAATTCTTGAATTCGGCTCGCATACAGTTCAGCGAGTAGAGTTGGATACTTGGTTCAGACTGAGTAGAAACCTTTCGAGGACAGCGAATTTTTCACTGTCCATAACTAAAATACTAACTGAATGCGCCGAGAAGACCTCTAAAAAGAATTCGGTGTTATATTCAATTTCAGTCCACTGCGCTGAGATCCTATTTCAGATAACGGCGAGGAAATCATGCCCCACTGTCTCGGCGAGAGAAGCATGGATCATGTTGCCGTGGATATAAGCTTTGACTGAGAATAGTGCTCAACAGTGTCGTATCAGGAGCTTGAAGAGTCTTTCAGAAGAACAAAATAATTCGGTCTTCAGATAGGCCAGAGTTCCAGCTCGTGGACCCACACGGGCAAAAGTCAATGATCAGGCCCTTGAGAGACAGGCATTCAGTTCGGGCCTCTGAATTCACATTATTTGGAGCACTCTGAAAAAGGTGATCATAAAGGATGGTGTAAAGTCCAGTTTGACAAGTCGGCGCACTCCGAATTAGATCAAGTAATGTGCGCAAGCAGGAGGGAGAAATCCCAACAGCAGAACCATGAATTTATTAAGCCCTTCTTGGGCCTGCGGGTTGGCGGGGAACACGCGATTGCAGAGCTATATTGGCTCACATAAATTGGATGTACCAACATTCGGCAAGGCAGATCAGTTTGAGCGCTCATCTGGGAAAGTAATTGCGAGGACTCTATCAGGCTTGTAGAAAATCATACAAGAGACTGGGGTGCGGATGGTAGAACCGAGGAGAGCGCAGGATGAAGGGATCATTATTGAGACTCCTCAGAGGATAGATGAATGCCGCAGCACAGAGAGCAAGGGCATCCAGGACAAGAATACGAGGAAAAAAGCAATTTGAATCAGAGCTAGCAGGCACTGGATGACAACTCCAATGGGGTACACAACAGCAATTTGGTTCGCAGCTTCCACTGACAGGATTCGGAGAGAGGCTAGAGTTCCGAATATCCGATCGGACCGATCCGCAAGTGGTGTCAAACCTGCATCAAAAATACAGACCATATTTCAAGAAGGTAGAATCCAAGAGTCGGGTTTTATTTGAACGCTGCATGAGAATTGCAGCGAGATGGAGGACGTAAGTAGGATGACGACGCTGTGGCGGTGAGTGCACAGCCACTGATCGCCACATTCTTTCTTCAGCTCGACATCGCCGATGAACGACTCTCTGCATTCAACCGCGTCACCGCGATTGATTATCGATTATCGTTACAGTGGTCCCCTTTCGTCTGGCATGACTGCTCCCTCCTGCTTTATGGTCTGAAAATACGCGCGTCATGGTAGAGACTGTGCCGCTTCTCGTTTGCCTCAGTCTCCACCTCCATTCCAGGCGTGGACGCGACATCTTGCAGGTTGGTGTGACATCGGTGCATTTTCTTTGTCCTTTTGTCGTGTCATCCGTACTTACGAGTGTACTGCAGCGACGAGACTCAGCGTCAGAATTCCTCTCGGCGTTGCTCTGCACCCACCTCTCCACCATATCCCGAATCAGTCTTGCAATTCTAGTCCTCGGTGCGTTCCCTGCCTTCCTCCTCTCCTACATGCACTAACCACCTTTCACGTAGAATCCATCGCCCAAGGCCACTGCTACGACGTCTTCGAGAACATCGCGTGCCAATCCCTGCCTACGTACCTCTATCCCAGCAGCATCAGCCTACTCTCTGCATCGTACACTGTTATCATGCGTCGACCTCCCCCTCTGCGCCTTCTTCCACCAGCACGTCCAATTCCTCCCGCATTCATGCGCGCTTTGACTACCTCACTGCACCCACCTCCCTCTCGCACTGGCCCTCTCCCCCGCATCCGCAGATCTACGTCGCTCCCCCATCGTCCATCGCCGACTTCCTCCTCAACCATCATATCATGCATACTCGCGCACTCCCTTGTGGCTTGCGCAGACGAGCCGTATTCCGGCGTGCGGGCAGGCAGACGGCGCTGCGTACTTGCCTTTTTGGGTCCTCCACGTCCTTTGCATTCGCGCGGAGGCCGTTTTTTGGGGCTCGATCCCCTCCCCTCCCTCTTCGCCTTCGTGGGGGTGCGCTTGCCATGGAGGAAGCACAAGTCGTTCCGTCCTCCTCATGCGCGAGAGGGAGCGCAGCGAGACCCTTTCACGCCTGTGAAGCAGCTTCGGCCGCTATCTCGCCACACTTGCGCACCTCGTGCATCTCGTGCGCCTGTCGACGGGGTGGATGGAGATGGCGAGGCCCGCATATTGGGATGCGGACCCAGATGCAGATTGATGAAGATGGAGAAGCACGCGGATGGGATGGAATCCAGACAACGATGGAGTGGGCGCGTGTCGACGGAGACGGAGTGCAGGTACGCGTGCGCATACATCACTCCCCCGCCCTCATGCTTAGGCTGTGCCTTTTCCGCAGGTACACGCACGCAAGGGAGGTCGAGGCGGGGACGTGCCCTCTCATTCTGCCCACCCGCCTTCGCCTTCGCTCTCGCCTTCGCCCACACCCTTGCCTCCACCTTACTCCTCGTCCCCGCCCCGCCTTCCCCTTTCCCCCACTGTGTGGTACGAAACGCACAGGCTTCAAGCTGCGGCGGTATGCATACGCACTCGTGCACTCGCAGAGATGGAGAAGCGCGGCTGCGGGTACGGGTGTGGGTGCGGTGCGAGCACCTCCTTCCCCTCATCATCGTCCTCGTGATCCCCCTCCTCGTGCCGCAACGAGCGGCCGGCGCAGTATGCATATGCGTTACGCATCGGACGTGGACATGGGTGCGGGCGTGCATGCGTGTGCGTATGGGGCTTACCTCGCCCTCGTCCTCGCACTCGCGCTCGTCATCGAGCGATCTGCCGCTGGCGTCGTTGTCTTTCTTCCACGTGGATACCGAGGGCGTGCGCTCCGCGGATCTGGGTATCATTTTGGCTGCAGATGCGCACTCGTACGAAGTGGAGGTGGGGATGGACTGGTGCGGGTCCGTTGTGGGTGCGCGTACATTGCGCCCTCTCCCTCCATTGCTCTCTCTCGCTATCTTCTCTTGAAACTCGGTCGGATCGCTGATTTGTGCTCCATTTGATGTATTCTCAGCCTCCCATCCCCATTCCCCATCCACATACGCACGGCCACCGCGCTCAACGAGACAAGTAGCTAAATTCGGATATGATATGTCGTTCTTTTACCAAGTACTGCTCATTTTGTGCCGAAACAATGAAATAAAATTGATGAAATCCAGCGCTGGCTATCGTCGAAGTTGGGAAACAAAAATGAATCAAGTTCAGCTCTGTGTGCCTGCGCGCACTACTCAGCGAGTGGGTACACAGCCACTTCTGCCTCTTCTTCCGTCTTGTGTCCTCCTGCTGCTCTTTCTTGTGCTCCGTCTGAAGCACGGGCTCATTCCACCGCGGGTAATTCCGCATCCTGACTCGACTTGTTCCTGTTCTCCCACCGAGTTTTGAAACCTCTCCATCTGCAATTTCTTTCCGGCTTTCATAGTACGCGACTTCTCCACTGCTTCTTCCTTGGCCTCTCTTGGTTATTGTCTGTACCTCTGACCAGAGAAATTTATATAATACGAACCTTGATTTCTGCTTACAGGACACCTCGGCTTAAATAAAAGCAAGAAGACCGACACTTCAAATGCTTGTCTGTCCGCCATTTCAAGATTCCAGAATCTTCACCTCGTTTGGGCGGCGGCATTGGAATACAGCTGAAGGTGAAATTGTAGCTGTAGCGCTGCAATCGCTCTTCCTTTGACCCCCAAATATCTGCTTGTACCCCGGCCGATGCCAAAGCCTGCCTGCCAGTGGCCAGATGATTCCTCAATGTTCAGCGTCCAATTTTCCTCGGCACTCTCCGAGGTTTTGAAATTACTCTGCATTTTTTTTTTTTTTTGGAAATGGCTTCAAGTTCGGCCGGCGTGTGTGCAGTCATGTCGCGTCAAGTCTGAATCGGTTACTGCCAGTTTCTTCGAGCCACCTCATCCTGAAGGCTTGACTCGTAGTTATTTGAACATCCCTAACCCTGTCGATTATTTTCATTGTCCTATGAACTTCTATGCTCTTTTTTTTCGAGATCTCCGTGTTCGTATTGTTGACATCAATTCATCAGACTTGGAATACGAGTTTCGTCACCAATTGACTTGTCCTCCATCTCACGGTTCCAACTCTGACTTGGACATCGCCGTGGCACATTTTCGCACTTCCAGACCTGGAATGAGTACCGAAGGTAATATAATTAGGGTGGTTTGAATTGGCAGCGCAACAGGTCAAGTCAGCTATATCGCACTTTTTGATGCTCTCAGATTTACTGACAGTGGTTCTCAACTCAAAGTCTACAACCCCTTGCATCGGATTTGGTACTGGGGATCCGAGTTGATCCAAATTGTAAGTTCCGAAGCCTCCCAGGTCCAGGTTACTCCACCTTATTTGCGGCGTTCGTATTGCTTGGCTTGAACCTCACCGCCACGGGTACAAAAAACGGTGTAGGTCGATTATGGAAGGAAGTGAAGTGTCTTTGATATCGCTTCCCGTGGGGAGCCATTGTGGTTAGAAAACCGGTAATATCGCAACTTACATACAGGGATCCGGGATATTTTGATGGTTGAGGAACTTCAGCGGAAGCGTTAGTTGATTCTGCCAGGACGAGTTCAGAAAGCTCCCTCCAAGATTAATCATTCCATTAACTTCAGCCAGTGACCAAATTTTCAATAGGCTCAATGACGACCTATATTATCATCTTCAGATCGTATGAGGAACAATAGGAAAAATGAAAAATAAACAAAACATCTACTCCGTACCCACCTGGTTGCAAAGTGTCGTCTAAATGACTGTTGCTCGCGTTGAGAAAAGAGAAAAGATGCTCCGTATTTGCTCTGTATTATAATCGAACTGACGCGCTTGCATTATTGAATCCGGCCGGACTTGACTAATACCCGGACTTCAGGCTGCAGGCATCAAGAGCTTCGTCGTTCAAGTTGTCACCCGTTGGTATGAAATTATAGTCCCGCTGCGCGCAACTAAATGTTGAAATCAGAACATATGTGTACACGTATCAAGCCTCCAACCATATTTAATCTCTTCAGGCAGAAAGAGTTACAGTTTCTCCGACGCAACTCCGAGAACTCGGGAAGGAAATTCAAATGAGAACGCGCGCGCCAAGCATTATAATTGAATCTCGGCGCTATTGCATCTCGGCGCGCCAGACTCAAACGACTCCAGGCTCTATTCATTCAATCAATCTTACCTATTCTTTGCGGTGTGCCAGAGATTATCCCCCATTTTTTTCGTTGATGCTTAACTAGTTGCTAAAAATTACTAACCAGTGGTTCACTAATCGGAGCTACACGTACACGTGACCCAACGCGTCCAAAACCCTCCACTAACAGGGACAAATAGCCCTTCAACTTTCCCACTTCCTCAACACTCACAAGTTGAATTTACTCGCACCAAGTCCAGCCCAACAAACACTTCGCAAGAACTCAAACTCAAAACATCTCAATGCTCACTCAAACTGCCAAAAACTCAGGCTCAAACTCGAAATATCGCAATACTTCATTCCACGCTCCAGCTAATGTACATATGAAATAAACAGAGTCAGGGTGGTATAGTGGGATGTCTACAGTACGTGCTAAAGATACAGTTTGGTAGGGTGGTAGTGGGGGAGAGTCTGGTCAGGGTAACGATATATGGGGCGGGTTTTAGTAGTGAGGAAGGGGGAATAGAAGGGGTAGTTCGGACAATGTTAATGTCAGCTGCGTCCACCACCGGCATCGGAACATCACCGGACGGTCTCCGGACATGTGCTGGCTCGGGTACGGAGAGGGTAGTGTCACGCTCGCGCGGTGTAAAGGCGAGACTTCGATCTCCGCCTCCTCCTCCCCTTCCTCCTCCTCACCGTAGACACTCGACGCCGAGGAAGCAGAGTCCGAGGACGCGGAAGAAGGAGAAGATGAATAATCACTCGCCTCATAATCCGGCAACATCCCGCTCACGTCGCCCAGCGTCAGCTTCTCCCCACCATCATACTCGCCCGCCCCGAGCATGCGTGTCTTCTCGGCGTCGTACTCGAGCGGTGACACTCCGCCGTAGGGCGTGGACATATTGGAGAAAGAGTCGAACGAGTCGCGTTTGTGCTGGGTGTCTTTAGGATGAAGACGGGGAGGGCAGCACGACCAGAGGAGGACATGTGTGGGTATTTGAGGTTGCGCTGAGAGAAGATAAGCACGAAGAATAAGAGAAGAGAGAAAGCACCCAGTCGAACTGAGCCCCGACAACCCCCCGCCCCCCGTCGTGTATCCCACCCTCTGCGCGACGGAGTTAAACACCCCGCGGTAGTTCTTAATCGCCTCATCCGCAAACCCAAAGTATGCAAAGAACAAAAGTGCACACTCAGCGTCGACCACCTCAGCGTCTCCACGCTTGCTGCACTATACGGGTCCGCGCGCCAATAAATACCCGGCACCTGCACTACCCTCGAAGAGTTACTGTGCGTATTGGCTCATGAAACCCACGGCTGAGGCCGGCGATAGCGACGTTTGAGTAGAGGACGAAGGTGGCGAAGGGGACGGTGAGGAGGAGGTCGGTGGACGCGAGGGCCATGAGGCGGAGGTACTTGTTTAGGTTGAGGTTGGCGTGCGCGGAGGTGGAGAGGAGTTCGCGGAATTGGGAGCGGGAGTTGTAGAAGGATTTGATGCTGAGGACTATGAAAAAAGAAAGGTGGGCTAGCGGGGTGTAAAGAGGGAAGGGGGAAAGGGGACCACATTAGATGGCGGAGACGGCGCCGATGGGGATGGGGGGGCAGGTGGAAGAGGACGACGGCAAGGGCGTCTCGTAGGTCTTGCCGAGGCAGCCGATGTCCTCGAAGATATTGTAGCGGTGGCCTTCGACGATATATTCTTTAGAAGGGGGAGCATTAGAATCAGATTCAAATGGAGAACGATAAAAAAGGGGACGCACGCAAAGGGATCCGCAGAAGCGGGATGCCGAGGCCGATAGCGAGGTCGATGTGGATGGCGCTGCGCTCCTCGGCGCGGTTCTTGGTGACAGTGCGCACGGACGTAATCTGGTAGCACTGTCTGCATAACTCGTGTTTCCAGAGTCCCGCAATCGAGAGAAGCTGTTTTTTTAAAAGAGTGCAAACGGCAGGGAGCAAAGACGGAGCTGTGGCGGTGCATGCACAGCCGCTGATCGCTGTCTTCTCTTAAAACTGTCTCGATGCTTTTCTCGACATCGCCGCTGCGCGACTGGTTGGGTTCGACTGACGTCAGATTTTCCTCCTTACATCTCGGGTAACCGCTCCCCTGCTTCAATGGTCCGATGATTCACCGCTGTAGCGAATATCCCTGGCGTAGCGCATCGCGTCCTTGCGTTCTATGTGACGAGTGACCTCCGTTCGAGGTGTGGAACCCTTGGACATCAGGGACTCTCTTCAAGATATGGACCACACTCTTTCATCCAATTGGCTTCGTTGACTTGCTGTGTATGGAAGGACCTGCCGACGCGATATCTGTACGTCTCTCTTTGTCCTTCTCCTTAGTTTAGAAGCGTACCTATGAATACCCACAGCGACGACACGCATACTCCACATCGCGGCCAAGATCCTCGCCGTCTCACTATGCACCAAATGCGCGGGCTGTACAAGACGTGCTGTTTCCGTATCTAAGCCTGAGAAAGAGCGAGCGGTTCTGGTTGTCTCGCCATCCGCCCCTCATTCAGATGCCAATCGGTGCGTTCCCTGCCTTTATCCTCTCCCACCATCGTGCTAATCGGCTTGTTTTAGAGCTACAATATCCTCAAGGCTGTCGAAGGCTACCATGCACCTACAACGTCGTCCCTGCCCACTATTCGCGCCTCAGCTTCCGCTAGCCCACTAACCTCCTCATCACCCTCCTCTCCACATTATCCGTCCTCCACACCCGAGTCCCCCTGCACCAGTGTGCCCGGTTCCTCGTCCATATCGTGTCCACACCGCTGGTCGCATCGAATAGCTATTGTATTCGCGGCCCTCGACTACTCCTCTACCTCCCTCACACATCTACCTCCACGCATCATCCTCCCCCGGTGTCCATCGCGGCTTAGATCTCATCGGCCTATCCATGCACCCGCCCACTTCTAGCCTGCGGGCGTCTTTCCGCGCGCGGACAGACACACAGAGTCGATTCGGAACTACGGGCGTCCCCTACGCGTTCGGGTTCTGGCTTATTGGGTATTCTGAGGCGCTGAAACACTCGCATTGCGTTTGGCGGCACCTGTTCCCTCACACTCCTGCCATTCGTTTCGCCTTTTCTCTGCCGCAGCTTGCACCCTAGCCCTACTGGACCTCCAGCATCCGTCCCTGCCTCGCTCGCGGGCGCCGGACAGCTGCAGCGGCTCCCTCCTCACCTCGCTTGTGGACTACGACGGTTGCGACGACACCCGGAGGCGCAGTCACTCTACGACGACAGCGGCGGCGTACACTCGCGCATCTCCTGCGCCTGTCGAAGAAGGTGAATGGATATGGAGGAGTGCGCGTGGATGGAGACGGGGTGCGCAGGCATCTTCATATCAACAATGGAGGCGGAGATGTACGTCGATAGGGATCGAGGTGCAGAACGAGATGAAGACGGAGGTGGAGACGGAGATGGAGGGGCACGTCAACGAAGATGAAGGGGAAGGTGCTGCGCGCGCAGTTGGAGATGGAGATAGAGGAGGTCTACACCGACTGGCACTCGCTCATCGGGTCGACGTCGATGCGGGTGCACATACATCCTCTCCTCGCCTCCCTCGCCCTCGCCCTCGGCCCCGTACTCGCCGTCGTCGAGCGCTGCTGGCTTTGGCTTCAGCTTCAAGGCACCGCGCTACCGCATGCGCACCCGGGCGTGGGCGCTTGCAACGGACGTCGACGCGGGTAGCTGTACGCACGCAAGGAACGCGGGCACCCTTCCTCGCCGCTTGCGCGCTCCCCTTCCTCGTGCAGGTACGGATGCAGCGCAATGCATGCGTACTCGCACCCGGGATCCGGATATGACTTTAGGTGCGGATGTGCGTGCTCGCGCGTCCGTGGAGGTGAGGATGGAGAGTGCGGGTCCGGGTCCGGGTGCGCATACTTGTTCACCTCGCGAGTGCGGGGTTTGCGCCGCTGCTGCTGTACGCATATGTACACGCCAATCCGAGGGAAGGCTAGACAAGGGTATGGCTGTATGTGTTGCAGAGGGCGAGGCGAACGCACGCGCTCCTTGGCAGCTGCACTGCTGCAGCACGCGAGTATAATGCGCGCCAACGACGAATCCCTCCTTCCACCGGCAGGGACCTGTCCCTAAGCTCACAATGCCCATTCTGCCCCACCTCTCATCCTGTCTTTCTGTCGCTCTGATGTTTGGCTTGCGCCTGCATATGCACCCTCCTTCGAATCCTGCGCTACGGTACTCACTTCCCCGGCATACCTATCTATACCTGACCGCCCCGTCCACGACCGTCGATGATAAAATCTATTAAAAAAAAATAGAATCCGATACATATATATTTTTTCCATGCTAGTTTACGCACCTGGGTTTTATGCTAAGTCCAACGAGATATATCCCAGCGCTGGCTATCGCTGGAGGCTGAATCGATTGAAAAAGATCAAAAGTCCGACGTTGAATATTTGAATGCCCAGTCTAAGGCAGTGGGGAGAGGGAGACGCGGTGCCCAGGCACCGATCCTTTCTCTTATCCCCTTCTCCTGTCTTGAATTGCGGCTTGCCGCGCAAACTCATTCCTTTGTAGAACCTTCTGAACCACGGATTCCATCTACTGTATTTGATTCGGCTTCTGTGGGTAGGTACTACTGCTTGCTGTTCCTCTCCTCCGACTCTCCCACTCGGAATCTGCAGCCGTTTTCGTCGTCTGAGTCAATCTTTCCCACTGCTCTTCTCTGAGACGAAAAATATCTCAAACTTGAAATTCTTGTTTCTTGAATTGGCACTGCTTGTACCTCTATTGGGCTTGAATACGAAACCACGCCGAGACTCGAGTGCTGCCTGGATTATTGACCCTATATTAGTATGAGAAGAAGAACGATGGCTATCTAACCGCATTTGAACATGCTGCAAGTCCTCGAGACTCTGTGCAAGCTTCAGCAATGCTAGGCCCTAATGCAGCGCGAAGACTCTAAAATTTCTGAAACAGCTCGTGAAGCAAATCCGTGTTTGGGTCGTCGAGAACATTTCAAATTTTCGCTTCTCCTTCCTGCTTACCTGTGTCTTGTGGGATAACTTCATTCTGTGAATTTCTTTTCGAGCTGTGCTTTGTTGTACCAGCTTCAAACGCGTACACGCGCAACCGCGGCATTTTGCGGAATCACCAGGTTGAGAGTCACCTTACACTACCTGATACCTAATATTCAGAGCCTCGTCTGATCCTGCGTGTATTGTTACTTAGCTCGAATTTAGCTGTGAACCTATTAAAACCTGGTTGGACAACGTGAAATATGCCGCTGAATTACCGTTCAAGCAACGAATAGTACCGTTCAAAGTTGGCCCTACTCGCGCTCCTACTCATCTTCCTACTCCAGCTCCTACTTGTTATTTCTTGGTCAAAAATACAACTTTTTCTTTCGGGTAAAATCTAGTCCATCTGAAATGTTATTCTGCACCCCCCAGTCAATTTTGAGCCATTTATTTCAAGCCATTATTGCATGGCCGGGAGTAGGGGGTTTAAATGTGATGATTAGTAGGAGCTCAAAATGGTCAACTTTGAAACCATTGCCTGGCCAATTTGCGAGTAGGAGATTAGTAGGAGAACAAAAATGTTGCAAATGTTTTCTAAGGTTTAAAAGGCCAAGGAGGTGGTTCTATAGGTTGGTGTATGTAGAGAAATGCTACAACTTTGTGAAAAAATATCGGGGTAAAGAGCAATAGTCATTGAGAAGGAAATTCAAGTAGGAGAAATTTTGCAAAAAGGAGCTCTGATGCTCCTACTGACAAAAAGGATCCTACTCCTATCTCCTGCTCATCCTCCTTCTGAGTTCAGGAAGACGAGTAGGAAAGCGAGTAGGAGCGCGAGTAGGAGAAGAGTAGGAGCAACTTTGAACACCACTAATGTTGCATTTTTACTGCTCAAGTCTGAACCACCCACTAGTGCGGATACTATCCACGCCTACACCGATGGGTATTTTCATCCCCTCGACCTTAGCAGTATGAACAACCAGAACAGCAGTATAATTAAGCTGGACTCATATTTAATTATTGCCCGTACTCAACTACTCTTAGAAAACATAAAATTAGAGGGTTGTAAGTAGCCAGGAGACTCGGTGAATTGCGGACGGAGTATAGTTGCTGGTTCTTCACACAGCAAGAGCATACTGCGTAGCTGTAGGACCTTTACAGTGTTGCACTGTGGCACAGCCAGAATATTTTCGGAGTCCAGAAAACTGAATTGCGCTTGACAGCTGTTGAACTATGTGACAGGGCATTGATATCCATCATGCAAACCGGTTCAATATGCCTCACCGCACAGCTATCTCAGGCCAGCAAAAAATACGCAGTCAGTGTAAATTTTTGCTTCTGACCGAGGAAACAGACTTTTCAGGGTAGATAACATCCACGAAACATCATAATTAAAAGATCCGGTCAAATAAGCGCGCGATGCCGTATTTAGAGCGGAGCTCGGCAGCAGTAGAGCACTGCCTTACAACAGCTTCTTGGCGAGTGACGCGTCGCCCACTCTCTTCTGCTTCCTCCATGCCACTGTTCACCTCTGCCTCTGGGTTCCAAATCAACGGCGGGACTTTCATCGACAATGCAGGGGACATGACTATCATCCATACCGCGCAGGCCATGCCAGAGCAAAACATCAGTTCACTAGAGTTTGAGATGGAAGGCCCGATTCGCGAGTTATCAGGGGTGGAAAGGAATGACCGAGGATTTGGAGCCACGAGGATGGTACCATATAGTATGTTGCCTGCCCAATGTGATCAATAGGATCTGATGAAACCCAAAAGATGTTTCTCAGCGCCCGCAGATTCTGAATCGGAGCTCATCCCTCCTTGTTGCTGATGAAGACCCCTGGGCTACCTTTGTTGCATCCGGTCCATCATTCTCAAACTCTCCGCCATTTGCACTCGCCCCACAGGAAGATGGGTTCAATTCTCGTCACTTCTTGGGGTCATTTAGTACCACACACACCTCACAAGATTTCACTGCGGGATATCATGAACTGTTTCATGACTCAATGAATTCTACGGGTTCTGAGCATCCCATGTCCAGCTTTGCACCTGTCATGGGGGATTTCAGCCAGATTTCATCCTCTGATAACCAATTTGAGTTGACGTCGACCAGGCTTGTTCCAAATTCAGAGGAACTGCAACCCCAATTCATACCATCATCCAACTGGCAGCCTTTGACAGGGCCATTTGGTGAACCTACATTGCCAGGGATAGGTTCTGTTGCTGTGACCAGTCACCACTCTTGGGATGAGCGATCCCAGGAGCAGAGAGTAATTAATGGGGGGACATTCATTGGTGGAAATTTGAATTATGTTGTGATGCCACCCAGTAGGATTCCCATTTCAATAGTTGCTCTATTTACACGGGTTTTGCAGATATTTCTACATGTCCAGCCACTCGACAGACTAACAATTGCCCACCACCTTCGAGAATTTTCCACGGCAGACAGGCAATCCTTGACAAGATGCATGAATTTTTCAACCAAGACATTGGCACGCAACATATCTATGTTCTCCATGGACTGGGTGGTGCTGGGAAGACACAGATTGGGCTGAAATTTGTCAATAACTCTTCACAGTAAGGTGGATTTTGCCAAGTAAATACCCATATTGATCATCATGGATTTAGCTTCACAGAGAAGTTTTTCCTTGATGGCAGCACTGCGGAAACCATTGATACTGGGTTAAAGAACATTGTGTCCATGAAAAATATTGGCAACTCTTCACAAGATGCATTGAGGTGGCTGGCTAATAAAGAGGAAGACTGGCTAGTGTTCTACGACAACACTGATGACCCCAAGCTCAACCTGAATAGTTTTCTGCCTCAGTGCACTCACGGAAATATTATCATCACAACTCGTAACCCTGGGCTCTGTGTCTATGCTGGAGAAAACTCTGCTGTGTCTGATATGGAGGAGACAGATGCTGTGGAATTGTTACTCAAAAGTGCTGCCCAAGAGAGTTCATCAGCGAACACAAAAATTGCAGCTGAGATTGTAAAGGTGAGTTGATATCTGTTTCTTGCTACTTCATCATAAGTGATGTTTCAAAGGAAATGTGCCACCTTCCTCTCGCAATTGTGCAGGCTGGAGCATTTATCTCACAATCTGGAGCACTCAACAGTTATTTGGACATCTACATGAAGAATCGAGCCCAACTGCTGAGTGAAAAACCAGTCCAAAGTCATGATGGCTATGAATGGACAGTGTACACAACATGGCAAATGAGCTTTGACAAGCTCAGTCCACTGGCTGCAATGTTCCTGCAGCTTTGTTCATTTCTTCATCGGGATGGAATCACAGAGGAGATTTTTAGCAGGGCTGCAACATACACATTTCCATCTTCTGGTCCAACCAGAGAAGCACTGAAAAAACCACTGGAGTTCCTAGCACAGTTCCTAGCACAGTTTACCAAGCCTACAGGTGAATGGGACACTCTTCGCTTCCTGAAAGTCACAAATGAAATCAAGGCCTACTCTCTAATCAGCTTTGATCCAGAGAGAAAAATGTTCTCAATCCATCCACTAGTGCATAGCTGGAGTCAAACAACAATCACAGACCAACAGTCTTATCATTTCATCATGGCAGCCATAATGGGCATGTCCATTCAAGAAATCCCTTATGACCATCGACAACTTGCCAGTCTGAAATTAATTTCCCATGTTGACTCCTTGAGGCATGGCAATCAGCAGGTTGTGGTAAATTTTGGTGCACAATATGGAATGATCTATTATTATGCAGGATGGTCTGAGGAAGCCAAGGAACTTAATCTCGCACTGCTAGAGCAGCAAAAACAGGTTCTTGGTGCTGATCATCCAGACACTCTTCGAGCTATGAGTGATCTGGCATCAATATATAAGAAGCTAGGCAAGTTTCACAAGGCTGAAGAGCTTGAAGTTGTAGTGGCGCAGAAGCAAAAACAGGTCCTGGGTGATGACCATCCAGACACTCTTCGAGGTATGGGGAATCTGGCATCAACATATCACAGTCTAGGCAAGTTCCAGAGGGCAGAAGAGCTTCAGGTTGTTGTGCTAGAGAAGTGAAAACAGGTTCTCGGTGATGACCATCCAGACACTCTTCGAACTATGGGTAATCTGGCATTAACATACAACCATCTAGCCAAATTCCAGCAGGCAGAGGAGCTTGAAGCTGTAGTGCTGGAGAAGCGAAAACAGGTTCTTGGTGATGACCATCCAGATACTCTGTGGACTATAGGTAGTCTGGCAGCAACATATACTGGTCTAGGCAAGTTGCAGCAAGCAGAGCAGCTTGAACTTGTAGTACTGGAGAAGCGGAAACAGGCTTTTGGTGATGACCATCCAGACACCCTTCGAGCTATGGGGAATCTGGCATCAACATACAGTGACCTAGGCAAATTCCAGCAGGCAGAGGAGCTTGCAGTTGTAGTGCTGGAGAAGCGAAAACAGGTTCTTGGTGATGACCACCCAGACACCCTTCGAGCTTTGGGTAATCTAGGATGGGCCTATCATCAACTTGGGCAATTCCAGAAGGCAGAAGGGCTTCAAGCCATTGCACTAGAGAAGAGGAAGATGCTTCTGGGTGTCAATCATCCGGACACCTTGTGGACTATGCGAAATCTAGCATCCACATACCAGTGTCTTGGCAAATTGTCTGAGGCTGAGGAGCTTGAGACACTTGTTTGCGACCATGAGGAAGCATTGGAAGGTTCTGTCAATAAAGATTCAGAAGGTTCAGATGAGGAGGGATCTGAGAACTTGACTCAATCATAGTGTTTCCCATATATATGCTTTTCCGTCGTGTTACATATTTATAATGGATAAATCAGAAATTTCCAACTAACATCAATTGGAATAGATCCACTCAGTAGTGTGACGTGACCTGGTAAAGATACGAGGTGAAATGAATCACCTAAATTTGTCAAACACACAAGCATACTTTTCTTTTAATTAATTTCGCACATGAGTGTTTGCGGGTATTTAAAATCATTCAAAACCGTAGCTGCTCTCAATTTTCAGAGCAAAGATCCGACCTGTCTGGCCAGTGAGCGAGAAGATGCAATTTCAATATTGATCATCAGAGGTACAAAATCCTGGCAAAATGGGATGCAGAATTGTCGCCAAAGTATAATTAACCATGGGAGTAATCACCAACATTTAGGCAGAGAAAGATCAAGCCAACGAAGCCCAGACCTAGAATCGGATCCGGATTTACCAGACATGATCCAGAGAATTTCGAAATGCCATGCCACTAGAATATGGGTGGGCATGACTAGGGTTAGGGTTAAACCCTAGCATTTGGACATTCGCGAATTCCTCCTCAAAATGGCGTGGAAGTAAAATATTAGGGCAGAGCAGTCTCTGCGGTTTGAACAATGAGGAAAGATAACCTTGTGTCAATGTTTTTACTCTCGGGAGTAGGGGGTTTGAGATGGGTTCCACCCGAAGATTCGAGGAAGAGACACAGAAGATCTATAGAGTATTCAGACAGGGGTGGTGTTCAAAGACACATCTGAGCAAGTGTATCAGATAGTTCAACTCGAAAATAATAGTGCAGCTGTGGGTCTGTCAGGGCTCCTTTCCACAGACTTGAGACCGAGATGGTTGTGCTGTGGAGTACCTGCCAGAAACCCATTAATATTCGTGAGCTCGGCAAGGGGTTGGAGCAATATTTGAGGTGTAGAGGACCCGAAAATTAATATTCCAGCGTGAAAAGGATCTCTCAGCTGTGAGCATGGGCAGCGGGAGATCACGTTGTCTTTGAAAAAGGACTATTTCATTCAGTTCGCACACACAATTCAGTGAAAAGGGCTGAATACTTTGTTAGGGCTCGGTATAGCCTCTTCAAAATTTCACTGTCCATAACTAACTTACCACCCGAATGCACCGAGGAGCTCCCTGAAAACGATTCGGTGTTGTTTATGCTAGCAGTGGGATTTCTATTTTTGAGAACGGCGAGGAAATCACGCTCAACTGCTTCGGCATAATGAGTGCAAGATACACGAATATGTCGTCGTAGATATGGTCCGACTAAGAATAACCCGTCTCAGATCGCACAAGAGCAAAATAATTTGGGGGTTTAACGCAGAATTGTAGAGTGGATCCGCACAGGTAAGACTCAGTAAGTTAAGGTGCACCCCCGCTTGATTCGGCCATTAAGAGAGAGATTCAGTCTGGTCTTCATAGCTTGCAACTTCTAGCACAAGCCGAATGATTTTGAAGGATGGTGTAAATTTCAGTCATATCGGTGCACTCTGAAGGAGATCAAGCAGTGCAGGCGAGAGAGAGAAATACCAACCACAGGTCGAAGATGGGGCTAATAAATATTCATAGTTTGTCGATTGGTGGGAGGGCTGAGCTATAATGGCTCACATACATCGGATGTATCAACATTCGGCCAGGCAGGTCAGTTCGGACATCCATCCTAGACGGGAATTGCGAGAACTCCATCAGGCATGTAGAGGAAGACATAAAATCATACAAGAGACTGGGGTGCGGATAGTAGAACCGAGGAGAGTGCAGGATAAATAGATCATCATTGAGAACCCACAGAGCGCAGAGAAGTGACTGCCGCAGCATCCAGGGCAAGATCATCCAGGACTAAAATACGAGCACAAAAGTGATGTAAATAGGAATTAGTAGGAACTAAATGACAAAAAACCCGAGTCCAACGGTACAGAACAGCAACATGGTTCACGGCTTTCACTGACCTGTTTTGAGGATTCGGGGAGAGGCAAGGATATCAAAAGGATAGGTTGGTTTCGAAAAGTTCCGAATATCCGATCCGCAAGTGATGCTAAACCTGCGCCAAGAATATAGACCAGATTTGGGACAAAACAAGAAGCTAGAATCCGAGAGTCAGGTTCTTTTGAACGCTACAAGAGAATGGCAGCGAGATGGAGGACGTAAGTAGGATGACCACGCTGTGGCGGTGTACGCACAGCCGCTGATCGCTGGCTTCCGCTTTCTTCAAACTCGACATCGCCGATGGACGACTCTCTGCATTCAAGCGCGTCTCTGCGATCGATTATCGCTGCAGTGGGCCCCTTTTGTCTCGGATAACCGCTCCCTCCTGCTTTATCGTCCGAAAACTCGCACCAGTGGAGGTTGTCTACGACTGTGCCCTTTGTCTCCGCTGCAGGCGTGGAAGTTGTGGGTGTGTCGCTATTCCCTGATACAAAGATGGTCCTCGTTCGTCTGCTCCTGGGAAGGATAACCTGCACAACATCTCGCAGGCTGGGTATGACATCAGTGCGTTTTCTGTCCTTTTGTCGTGTCATATGTACTTACGCGAGTGTACTGCAGCAAAGAGACTTGGCGTCGCCCTGTATCCACCTGTCCTCCGGATGCTGAATCGGTCTTCTTTAGATGTCGTTGCGTTCCCTGCCTTCCTTCTCTCCTTATATGTACTAATCACCCTTCACGTAGAATTCATCGCCCAAGGCCACCGCTACGACGTCTTCCCTGACATTGGGTGTCAATCTCTGCCTGCGTACCTCTAGCCCAGCAACATCAGCCTCCCCTTCGAGTCGTCCCTCTCTGCGCCTTCCTCCACCAGCACCCGATTCCTCTCCGCATTTGTGCGCGCTTCAACTGCCCCATGGCGCTCACCTCCCTCTCGCGCTGGCCCTCGCCCCCACGTTCGTGGATCTGCCTTTCCGCCCCGCGCTCCCGCATCATCCACCGCGGGAGCTGTGCGGAACCGCAGACTTCCTCCTCATTCCCGCGCGCTCCTGTGGCTTCGGGACTAGCGAATCCCTGCCTTATTCCGGCCCGCTGGTGGGCAGACGACGCTCGAGCTGAGCCGCTGCGCGTCCTCTGCGCGCTTGCCTTTTGCGTTCGCGCGGAGGCCGCATTTGGGCGCAGGATACACGTCTCGCTCCCTCCCCACCCTCCCTCTTCGCCTTCACCAGGGTGCGCTTGCCGTGGAACGAGCACAAGTCGCCCTCCTCCTCATGTGCGAGTGGGAGCACAACGAGACCCGTTCATGTCTATGAAGCAGCTACGACCGCTACCTCCCTGTACTTGCACATCTCGTGCGCCTGTCGACGGGGTGGATGGGGACGGGGACGGGCACTGCAGGTCCAGATTTGATGAGGAAAGAGAAACGCGCACCCGGGAATGGGAATTCAGACGAAGATGGACTGGGCGCACGTCCATGGAGACGGAGTGCAGGTACGTGTGCACATACATTCCTCCCCCGCCCTCAGTTAGTCTGCGGTTTGGCGCGGCTGCACATGCGGTCGAGGCGGTGACATACTGCCCGCCCGCTCTCATCCCGCCCTCCTTTGTCTTCGCTCTCGCTCTCGCCCTCGTTCCCGCCTTCGCCCACACCCTCGCCCTCCCCTTATCTCTCGTCCCCGTGATGCCGGCGTCGACCTGGCGCGGTATGGGACGCGCAGACCTCAAGTTGCGCTGGTACACGTACGCACTTGCGCACTCGCAGAGATGGAGAAGCGCGAGTGCGGGTGCGGGTGCGGGTGTGGCGCGAGCACATCCTTCCCCTCACCGTCCGCCTCCGCATCCCCCTCCTCGTGTGCGGCCGGCGCAGTATGCATACGTGTTACGCCTCGGACGCGGACGTGGGTGCGGGCGTGCACGCATGTGCGTATGGAGCCAGCGCCCTCGTACTCGCACTCGCGCGGGTCATCGAGCGATCGAGTGTTCAAGGCGGGGTGTCCGTGGGCACTCGTGCCGGCATTACTATCTTCTCCCTACGCAGATGCCGAGGGCGAGCGCGAGCCGAGTGCACGCACCCTCCGCGGATCTGGGTATACTTTTGTGTTTGGATGCGCACTTGCGCGTCGGGGAGGTGGGGATGGAGATGGATAATTCGCGCGGGTGTGTTGTGGGTGCGCGTACAGTCTGCCCTCCCCTCCCTTGCACTTGCTCCTCTTTCCCTCCTCGCTCCTATCTCGCTATCTTTCTCTTTGAACTCCGAGGTCAGATCCTTATGTTCTGCACGATTTCTACCTCCCATACCCCATCCACATACGCACGGCCATCGCGCTCAACGACACAGGTAGCTGAATTCGGATATCATGTCTTTCTTTTATTCAAGGACTGCTCATTTTATTTATGCTCAATCAATGAAATAAAATTGATAAAATCCAGCGCTGGCCCTCGTCCAAGTTGGGAAACAAAAATGAATCAAGTTCAGCTCTGGGTGCTGGCGCGCAGCACTCAGCGAGTGGGGTACATAGCCACTCATACTTTCTCTCCTCCGTCTTCTTCCGTCTTGTGTCTTCCTGGAGCTTACTCTTTCTTGCGCTCCGTCTGAAGCACGGGGTCATTCCACAGCGGGTAATTCCGCATCCTGATTCGATTTGTTGCTGTCCCCTTACCGAGTCTCGAGACCTCATCATCAGCAACTTCTTTTCAGCTCTCTTAGTACGCGACCTTTCCACTGCTTCTTCCTTGGTCTATCTTGGTTTTGGTTTGTACCTCTGACCAGAGAAATTTAATTCGAAACCAGATTTTCGCTTACTGTAAATCTCGGTTTCAATCAAAGCAAGAACGACGCTTCAAATACTTGTTTGCCCGCCATTTCAAGATTCCATAATCTTCACCTCCTTTGGCCATGGGAGCCAGCAGGGGAATAAAGTTGAAGGTGAAATTGTAGTTGTAGCGCTGCCATCGCTCTTCCTTTGACCTCAAATATCTGCTTGTACCCCGGTCGATGCCCAAGCCTGGATGATTCCTCAAAGTCTGATGTTCAATGTTCCTCGACATCGTACTCTCCCAAGTTTCAAAATTGCTCTTTATTTCCTTTTGTCAATGGCTTCAAATTTGACTCGGATGTGGAGAATCATGTCGCGTTCCAGTCTGAATCGGTTACCGCCAATCTCATCCTGCGGGCTTCACTCGTAGTTATTCGAACACTGACATTCTCATTAACCCTGTCGATTATTTTCATTGTCCTTTTCCTATGGACCTCTACGTTCTTTTTTCCAGGGTTTCCGTCTTCGTATTCGTTGACATCAATTCTTCTATAATTGTCGCCAGTTGATGAGGATTATAGTCCCGCACCGACAGCTGGATGTTGAAGTCAAAGATGTAACACACACATGTGTATACAAGTATCAAGTCTCCTAGCTATAATAGCCGTTTAAATTTACCCTTAGGCCCCACATGAACATTTAGAGCTATTTATCTTCGACACAAATGTGCTCCGTACGGACCATATAAGGATTTGTTATCAATGAATCCGGGTGCTCCCAATGCCCCATCCAGATTCAAGCCCCAGAGGAAATATACTTATCAGCTTCGCCGACAGACGTCGTTGAGGTTTAACTACCTCAGTCGCACTGGCCTTGGTTCAAGTGTGCCACAAGTGCACGTGACCCAACGCGTCTCAAATCCTCCATTAACAGGGACAAACAGCCCTTCTCCCTTTTGCCTTCCTCGAACTCTTCTCTGCCTCGAACTCCGTAAAAATTCACAAAGAAAACTAAAGCCCACCCCGAATAATTCCAACTCGGAAAATCGCACAACGCACACCGCACAATGCGCACCGAAAGATGTCGTTCAGACAACCTCGGGCAAGTCCGACTTCCAACTACACGAGAACTCAATTATGTACACTTAACCCAAGTTCGACAATCGAATCGCACAAAACTCAGATAATCACACAGCCGAAGACGTACGAACGCTCTTCGTTAGATGAATGAATAAAGGTATAGGTGCGCTCTAAGCGCGAAATCTACAGTATAGTGTGGGGTGGGGGTGCTAAAGATACCGTTGGGTAGGTAGGTAGGTGATAGTCATGTAACGGTCAGGGTAACGATATATGTGTGAGGTTTTTGGGTTAATGAAGAAAACGACGAATGCGCGGTCAAACGATATCACCCGCGTCCCGCAGACGCAGGCCGCGTGTGCGCTGGTTCCAGCAGGCTGAGGATGTGTACACTCGCGCGGTGCAAAAAAGACACTTCAATCTCCTCCTCGGCGCTGTGGACGCTCTCTGTATCCGACGACGCCGACGAGGAGGTGGGAGAAGACGAATAATCACTCGCCTTATAATCCGGCAACATCCACCGACATCCGCCAACGACAGCATCCCTTTCTCCCCGCTCTCATAGTCCCCGTCACCCATCGAAAGCGTCCCCGCCTTCTCCGCATCGTATTCCAACGGCGAGATGCCCTCGTAGGAGGCAGACATCCGAAAATGAATCGAACGAGGCGCGTTTCTGAGGGGTGTCTTTGCGGATGACGACGGGGAGGGTAGCTTCGCGAGAGGCGGAGAGGGAGGATTTGGATGTGGTGGTGGAGACGATGTATGTAAAGGAGACAGACGACGAAGGAGAAAAACAAACGCACCCAGTCGAACCGAGCCCCGACGCCGAGCCCGCACTCGTATACCCCACCCTCCTTGCAACCGAGTTGAACGCCCCCCGATAATTCTCAATCGCCTCGTCCGCAAACTCAAAATACGCGAAGAACAGCAACGCGCACGCCACTATCGCCCACCGCAGTGTCTCCACGCTCGCCGCGCTATACGGGTCCGCGCGCCAATAATTCCCGGGTACCTGCACCATCGGCGAGAAATTCGAATGCGTGTCGGGCCCAGGAGATCCACGGGCTGAGGCCGGTGACAGCGACGTTGGGGTATAGGACGAAGGAGGCGAGGGGGACGGTGAGAAGGAGGTCGGTGGATGCGAGCGCCATGAGGTGGAGGTATCTATTTAGGTTGAGGTTGGCGTGCGCGGAGGCAGAGAGGAGGAGGTGAAATTGGGAGCGGGAGTTTTCGAAGGATTTGATGCTGAGGACTACGAAAAAAGAAAGGTGGGTTAGCAGGGTGTAAAGAGGGAAGAGGGAAAGGGGACGCACCACAGTAGACTGCTAAGACGGCGCCGATGAGGATAGGAGGGAGGTGGAAGAGGATGATGGCGACGGGGGTCTCGTAGGTCTCGCCGAGGCAGCCGATGTGCTCGAAGATGTTGTAGCGGTGGCCTTGCACAATGGATTCTATACAAGGTAGGTCAGGATTAGAATTAGAAGGAGAGCGGTAAAGGGACGCATGAGAAGGGATCTACAGAGGGGAATGCCGAGGGCGATGGCGAGGTCGACGAGGAAGGCCCTGCGCTTCTCAGGGCGGGTCTTGGTGACGGTTCGTACAGACGTGATCTAGTAGAGCTGCCTGCACAAGTCATTTTTCTAGAATCCCGCGACAGGGAGACGCCGTTGAAAAAACAGAGCGTGCGGGAGAAAACAAAGAGGCAGCTGTGGCGGTGCATGCACAGCCGCTGATCGCTGCCTTCTCTCAAAACTCTCTCAATGCTTTTCTCAACATCGCCGGTTTGCGACTGGCTGGGCTCGACTCAGTGCACGCCATTCATATTCGCCTCCCCAATACTTCTCGGATAACCCGTCTCCGGCTCTGATGGTCTGATAATTCACTGTGTGGCGAATGTCCCTGGTGTAGCATAAGTATCGCCCTCTTCGCGTTCTCTATACCTCTGTTCCAGGTGTGGAGCCCTTCACTGCCACGGTGTCTGCTTACGATATAGCTCGCACCTTCCCATCTCATCCGCTTCGTCGACTTGCTGGGTGTAGAGCGACAATGCCGACATGTTTGCACGTCCCTTTGTCTTTTCCCTTACTTTGGAGTACTTACGAATGAATCCCACAGCAACGACACACGCATCCTCGGCGCAGTCACGATCTCCGCCGTCTTTCTGTACATCAACTGCGCGGACTGCACAATAAATTGTGCAGTGCAGTTTCCGTGTCTGAGCCCGAGTAAAGGCTCGCAGTGCTGGTTGATCTCGCCATCGCCATTCAGATGCTATTTGGTGCGTTCCCTGCCTTTCTCCTCTTCCACCATTGTGCTAACCGACTTGTTTTAAAGTTCCCTAGCTACCACTATGATACCCTCGAGACGTCGAAGGCTACCTGACGCTTTACCACCTACAACGTCGTCCCATTACGCCTCGACTCCCGCCAGCTCGCCAACCACCTCATAGACCACCTCTCCGAATTATTCGTTCTTCACGCCTTTGTGCGTCGGCGTGCTCAACTTCCAATTCACCCAGCGCAGCTTGCCCCGAATAGCGATCGTGCTCACCTCTCTGGAGCTCGTTCTAGACCTCACCCACGCATCTACCTCCCCTTCCCTCCCCCGCCCTCGATCGTGGCCCAATTGGAGTTGGTCATGATCACGAGTCACCGCGCCTAGCCTGCGTGCGGACAACTACCCACGCTCTTTCCGCGCGCGGACAGACACACAGAGTCGATTCTGAGCGGCCGTGTGCGTCCTCTACTGCGCGCTTGCGTTCCAGCTTCTTGGATGATCTTAGGCTTTCCACGAAGCGCTGAAGAATTGTGCTTTGCGCGGTGAGGACGCGTCGGGTCCATGCTCCTCTTCGTTTCACATTTCCTCTGCCGCAGCTTGCACCCGCGCCCCACCAGGACCTCCAGCAATGCTGATCTCACTGCACAGTCCATCCCTTACTGCCTCCGTCACGGACAGCCGCAGCGCCTCCCTCGTCACCTGCGTCGTGGACTACGATGGTTGCGACGACACCCGGAGGCCCAGTCCCTCTACGACGACAGCGGCGGCGTGGACTCGCGCATCTTGCGTGCATCTTGACGGAGAGATAGACGCGTGACCGGATCTCGATGTCGACTGGGATATGCAGGCGGAGAACGAGATCGAGATAGAAATGGACACCGCGCACTCGCGCATCTCAGTGGAGATATCGATGTCATTGGGGATGGGAATGAAGAAGTGCGGATGCGCCTATAATGCCGATACCGCTCTGCGCGCGAGAGGGAGGTGGAGCCGTCGATGGCGCCCCGCATGCGCCTGTCGATGGCTCTTGCACATGCACAGAGACGGAGGTGCAGAGACGGGTCTGTATGTATGTTCTCCCATCGCCCTTGCCCTCAGCCTCGACCTCGTCCTCGCCCTCACCGTCGTCGAGTGCTGCTGGTTTTGGTGTCAGCTTCACGGCACCGTGCTGTAGCACACGCAGTGGACGTCGAGGCGGGTACTTGTACGCGTGCAAGGAACGGCGATGTCGAGGTCGGGACCCTTCTTCGACGTGGAGTGCGGCATACAGATGCAGAGAAACGCATGCACATGCACCCGGGATCCGGATATGACTTTGGGTGTGGACGTGCGCGGTCGCGCGCCGATGAAGGTGGGGAAGGGGATGGAGAGTGCCAGTCCGGGTCCGGGTGCGCATACTTTCTCCTCTCGCGGTTGCAGGGTTTACGCCGCCGCCGCTGTATGTGCGCGCGTACACCAGTCTGAGGGCCGGCGAGGCAGGGGTATGGCTGTCTGTGTCGCATTGGGCGAGGCCGAGCGCACACGGTCCTTTGAAGGTGCCGCCGCGAGCGAGTGCAGCCCGTGCTAACGACGCGGCCCTTCTTCCACTTGATGACATCTCGTCCCCGCGCTCATCATGTACATTCCTCCTCTCCTGTCTTTCTCATCTTTCGGTTTGATTCGATTGGATCTGTTTTTTTCGCGCGATTTTTCTTTGTCTTGCACCTGAATACGCACGCACCTGCACTATGGTACCCCTTCCCCGACATCCTTACCTATACCTTACCGTGTCCCCGTCCCCGTCCCATCCACGAGCACGACCGCCGAGGCCAGATTAAGATCAGGTATAATACGATACATACCCTTCTTTCGTGCGTAATACTTACCTAGTTCACGTTTGTACTCAATCAATGAAATAAAACTGATAGAACCCAGCGCTGACTATCGTCGGGATTGAAAAAGATGGATAAAAATCATAAAGTCCTGGGTTGAATATTTGAATGCCCAAACAGAGTGGGGAGAGAGGGAAACCAACGTGTGATCCTTTCTCTCCATCTTCTCGACTTCCTGCGTCAGCTCCTCTCTTTGTATGAACCTTCTGAGGCATTGAGTACATCTAGCTCTACTGTAATTGATTCGGCCTCTGTGGACAGGTACTACTGCTTGCTGTTCCTTTCCTCATGCTCTCTGAGAGTCCGAATCTGCCAGAGCTGTTTCCTTCATCCAAGTCGGTCTTCCCTCTGAGCCGTCAAAATCTCTTGGAGCTCTTGTTAAACTCTTGACCTGGCGCTCCTTCTACCGTCTACTGGACCTGAATACGAAACGGCGCCGAGAGGATGCTATATTATTATATAGGAAGAACGATTGCTGTTTGACCGCCTTTGAAAATGGTGCATATCCGAACTAACCTCGAGAATCTATGCAAGTTTCTGGAATTCTAGGCTGTGTCTTGCTGGATATAGCGCGAAGACTTCAAAGTTCCAGAAACAGCTTGTGAAGCAAAATCAGCGTGTCGGCCTCGAGAACACTTCCAAATTTCACTTCTCTTCCCGGATGTAGCTTGGGATGACTTGACTTTGAGTATTTCTATTTGAGTCCTCCTGAGCTCTGGTTTGTTGTTCCAGCTTCAAAAGCCCATGCATAATCGCGGCATTTTTAAGAATCCTTGCCTTACCATACCTAATATTCTGCGCCTCGTCTGATCCTGCGTGTATTAATACGTGGCTCGAATTTGCGGTGGTAAAACCTGGTTTGAATGTGCCGCTGAATTACCGCGACGAGTGTTGCATGTTTTTTTTTGCTCAAGTCTGTACCGCCTACTGGTGCGATCACCCACGCCTACACACATGGATATTTTCATCCCCGACCTTCGTAGTATGCCCTTAAACAGAAGACATTCCGGACGAAATAATCATTACGATGGACTCATATTTAATTATTGCCCATACTACTCCCTCAGAAACACCAACAGACGCTGATATCAGATGGTTAGAGATTCAGCCAAATTGCGGCGGAAAACTGAGGGAATATATTTGCTGTCTTCATACAGCAGGAGCACACTGCGTAGCTGTAGGACAACTATAGTGTGGCACCGCAGCACAGCCAGAAAGATTTCCAGAAAACTGAATTGCGCTTGACAGCTGTTGAACTACGTAACCTCGCCACTGATATCTATCCATCATGCAAACCGGTGCAATATGCCTCACTGCACAGCTATCTCAGGCGAGCAAAAATGAGCAGCGTGAATTTTTTTGCTTCGGATCGAGGAAGCAGACTTTTCAGGGTTGTGTTCCTAGATGACATACGAAAAATCATAATTAAAAGATCCGGTCAAATAAGCGCGCGATATAAAATAAGCGCCGTATTTAGAGCGGAGCTCGGCAGCAGTAGAGCACTGCCTTACAACAGCTTCTAGGCGAGTGACGTGTCGCCCACTCTCTTCTGCTTCCTCCATGCCACTGTTCACCTCCGCCTCTGGGTTCCAAATCAATGGCGGGACTTTCATCGACAATACAGGGGACATGACTATTGTCCATAACTCGCAGGCTATGCCAGGACAAGATACCGGTTCACTAGAATTTGTGGCAGATGGCCCGAGTCGCGAGTTATCGGGGGTGGAAAGGAATGACCGAGGATTTGGAGCTGCGAGGATGCTACCATATGGTATGTTGCCTGCCCAATGTAATCAACAGGATCTAATGAAGCCGAAAAGATGTTTCGCAGCGCCCGCAGATTCTGAATCAGACACAGAGCTCATCCCTTCTTGCTGCCGATGAAGACCCTTGGGCCACCTTTATTGCATCTGGTCCATCATTCTCAAACTCTCTGCCATCTACATTTCTCCCACAGGAGCACGAATTCAATTCTCAACACGTCTTGGGGTCATTGAGCACCACAAGCAGTTCACAAGATTTCACTGCTGGATATCACGAACAGTTTCATGACTCGATGAATTCTATGGGTTCTGAGCATCCCATGTCCAGCTTTGCGCGGGATTTCAGCCAGATTTCATCCTCTGATAACCCATTTGGGTTGACATCGACCGGGCATGTTCCAAATCCACTCTTTGCCACCGAGATATTTTCAGAAGAGATGCAACCTCAATTTAGACCATCTCTTCATCTTCCAACCATAGTGGATGTGTCTAATTTGGGGCCATTTGGTGAACTTGCACCACCAGGCATCGGTTCTGTTGCTGGGACCAATCCCCGACCTTGGGATGACCAATCCCAGGAGCAGAGGGTAATTAATGGCGGGACATTCATTGGTGGAAATTTAAATTATATTCATACAACTGTGATGCCACCCAGTAAGATTCTCATTTCAATAGTGTTACTCTATTTACATGGGCTTTGCATGCAGATATTTCTACATGTCAAGCTGCTCAACAGACTAACAATTGCCCACCACCTTCGAGAATTTTCCACGGCAGACAGACAATCCTTGACAAGATGCATGAATTTTTTAACCAGGACATTGGCAAGCAACATATCTATGTTCTGCATGGACTAGGTGGTGCAGGAAAAACACAAATTGGGCTGAAGTTTATCAATGACTCATCACTGTGAGTTGGAAATTTGGCAAGTAAATACCCATATTGATCATCATGGGTCTAGCTTCAGAGACAAGTTTTTCCTAGATGCCAGCACAACAGCAACAATTGATACAGGGTTGAAGAGCATAGCAACCTTGAAAAATATTGGCAGCTCTTCTCAGGATGCATTGAAGTGGCTCACAACCAACCAGGAAGACTGGCTGCTATTCTATGACAATGCTGATGATCCTAAGATTGATCTGCACAGATTTATACCCCAGTGCAATTATGGGAATATTATCATCACAACTCGTAACCCTGGGCTCTGTGTCTATGCTGGAGCAAACTCTGCTGTGTCTGATATGGAGGAGACAGATGCTGTGGAGTTGTTGCTCAAAAGTGCTGCTCAAGAGAGTTCATCAGCGAACACAAAAATTGCAGCTGAGATTGTAAAGGTGAGTTGATATATGTTCCTTGCTACTTCATCATAAGTGATGTTTCAAAGGAAATGTGCTATCTACCTCTCGCAATTGTACAGGCTGGAGCATTCATCTCACAGTCTGGAGCCCTCAACAGTTATTTGGACATCTACATGAGGAATCGGGCCCAACTGCTGAGTGAAAAACCCGCCCAAAGTCATGATAACTATGAATGGACAGTGTACACGACATGGCAAATGAGCTTTGACAAGCTCAGTTTGCTGGCTGCCACATTCTTGCAGCTTTGTTCATTTCTCCATTGGGATGGAATTTCAGAGGAGATTTTTAGCAGGGCAGCAGCATACACATTCCAATGGGCCATTCCATCCAGAGAAGAACTGAAAAACCACTGGAGTTCCTTGCACACTTCACAGAGCCTGCGGGAGAATGGGACACCCTGTGCTTCCTAAAAGTCACAAACGAAATCAAGGCCTATTCTCTAATGACTTTTGATCCAGAGAGAAACTTGTTCTCAATTCATCCACTAGTGCACAGTTGGAGTCGAACTACAATCACAGACCAACAGTCATATCATTCAATCATGGCAGCTCTAATGGGCATGTCCATCGAGAAAATCCCCAATGACCATCAACTTGCTAGTCTGAGATTAATTTCCCATGTTGACTCCTTGCGGTATGGCAATCAGCAGGCAGTGGTAGATTTTGGTGCACAATATGGAATGATCTATTATCATGCAGGATGGTCTGAGGAAGCCAAGGAACTTAATCTCGCAGTGCTGGAGAAGCAAAAACAGGTTCTTGGTGATGACCATCCAGACACTCTTTGGACCATGAGTAATCTGGCATTGACATATCGCCATCTGGGCAAGTTCCACAAGGCAGAAGAGCTGGATGTTGTGGTGCTGGAGAAGCGAAAACAGGTTCTTGGTGATGACCATTCACACACTCTTCGAGCTATGGGGAATCTGGCATCAACATACAAACATCTAGGCAAATTACAGCAGGCACAGGAGCTTGAAGTTGTTGTGTTGGAGAAGCGAAAACAGGTTCTTGGTGATGACCATCCAAACACTCTTGAAGCTATGGGGAATCTGGCATCAACATACAGGCGCCTAGGCAGATTTCAGCAGGCAGAGGAGCTTGAAGTTGTAGTGCTGGAAAAGCGAAAACAGGTTCTTGGTGATGGCCATCCAGACACTCTTCAGGCTATGGGGAATCTGGCATCAACATACTGGCACCTAAGCAAATTCCAGCAGGCAGAGGAGCTGCAAGTTGTTGTGTTGGAGAAGCGAAAACAGGTTCTTGGTGATGACCATCCAGACACTCTTCGAGAAATGGGTAATCTGGCATCAACATATCGCAGTCTGGGCGAGTTCAACAAGGCAGAAGAGCTTGAAGTTGTTGTGTTGGTGAAGCGAAAACAGGTTCTTGGTGATGACCATCCAGACACTCTTAAAGCTATGGGTAATCTGGCATCAACATATAGGGCTCTAGGTGAATTCCATAAGGCAGAGGAGCTTGAAGTTGCAGTGCTGGAGAAGCGAAAACAGGTTCTTGGTGATGACCATCCAGACACTCTGTGGACCATGGGTAGTCTGGCTACAACATACAACCATCTAGGCAAACTCAAGCAGGCAGAAGAGCTTGCAGTTGTAGTGCTGGAGAAGGGGAGACAGGTTCTTGGTAATGAACACCCAGACACCCTTCAAGCTTTGGGTAATCTGGGATGGACCTATCATCAACTTGGGCAATTCCAGAAGGCAGAAGAGCTCCAAGTTATTGCTCTAGAGAAGAGCAAGATGGTTCTGGGTGACAATCATCCAGACACCTTGTGGGCTATGGGAAATCTAGCATCCACATACCGCTGTCTGGGCAAACTGTCTGAAGCTGAGGGGCTTGAGACACTTGAGAAAGCCTTGAAAGCTTCCGCCAATGAATGATCAGAAGGTTCAGATCATGGCACATCTAGTCACTCGCATATGTTTTGTATATGCTTATCTTTTGGAGTACATATTTATAATGAATCCGAAAATTTAAACTAACAGGTGCAACATCAATTTGAATAGATCCACTCAGTACTGTGACATGACCTGGTAAAGATACAAGACGTCCAAGGAATCACATGAAATTTGTCAAACCCACAAGTATGCTTTTCTTTCAATTAATTTCGGATATGAGTGTTTGCTGGTATTCAAAATCAATCAAGACCGTGGCTGCTCGCAATTTCCAGAGTAGAGATCAGACCTGTCTGGCCATTTATGGGCGAGAAGATAGCAATATCAATATGAATATCAAAGGTACAAAATCCTGACAATATGGGTCATAGAATTGTTGCCAAAGTACCATTCAACATGGAGGTAATCACTAAAATTTACATGGAGAAAGATGAAGCCAAGAAAGCCCGAACCTGGAGTCAGATCCGGATTTACCAGACATGACACGAGAATTTCGAACTGGGGGGGGGGGGGGGGGGGGGGTATATTATACTCGCGTGGTCCACAGGCTGAACAGCGAGTTTACGGAAGACAAACAAGTAGTACTGTATGGGTGGTTATCCTTACAGAATCCTACAAGATGCCAACCGAGCACAACATCTTCCAGGGGGTCAATCATACAAGATGCTGGCAATCTGGGGACTGGCCGGCCGTTTGAATGGCTGGACTTCTGGTTAGAACCTCGTGGGACCTGACCACAAGTGGAGTGCACAAGTGTACAGGAGGAGTTCTCTCCTCCCAGGTAAAAATCCCCGGCATCCACCAGTCCACAGAAAGCTGCCGTATGTCTTTCCCTTTGCAGATGCATGCACACCATCTGCTTCGGAGGAAGCAGACCCAAGGACTTTTGGGGAGAGTCGTTCATCAAGAATCGGCATATGCAGGGCACAGCCCTAAATAAATATTTCCACAAGACCAGGAGAACCGGAAGCACCAGGAGAAAGTATTCGATGGTACCACCCCAGTTTTGCACTGCAAACGTGAAGGAATTTCGCCATTGATCCCGATTAGAACTGTCATGGCGCCACGCCGGGCTGAGCAGGCCTATCCATCCGCATTGGAGTTGCATCGTAAATGCGAAGAACATTGAATGCAAGCTTCGCTAGTATCGGTGTGACCTCCCTTTTGGCAAGAACAGCTCGAAAGAAATCCATGGTGCTTGTGGGTGCTCCTTGAAATTCGGGGATCTTGGCATACAGATCGGTTAGGAACCTTTCGCGTGCTTGCGCGAGCTCGTGATTATTGCAGACAAACAACGCGTGCATGGGATCTTCAACAGAATCCTGGCAGAACCGGCACTTCCTCCATTCCTTGGAACGACTGGCTTTCCTCTTTCTTGCCATCTGCGGCGCTCCACAGCGAGACTGTGGCTAGATAAGACCATCCGAGTCAGAGCGAGACAATGTTCAGGAGTTTTGACCCGTAGGTAGTGACGAAAATCCATAGTCTTCTTGATTAAATTCCCAGTCTCGTTGTCCCTCTCAAGCCGACCCACAAGCAAGTCCCTTGTCCGCGCCGACATTTCGATCTCATGATCGACCCAGGCCTCCATTGACGATTTCACCAGTTTCATCGCGTTCTGGACGTCCAAAACTTCCAGAGGACCCGATATATCAAGTTGAACAGGGATATAAAGCCGAGAGAAGATGATACGGAGGTCATTGATCCACGAGATCCGCTTTTCCCGTGCTAGCTTCAATGATTCTTGTAGCGCATTCCAAGCTGGGCGGTCATGGCCAAGCTCTATCCAATAGCACAGGTTTTTCATGGCCAGGTAAACCCTTCGATACCTTATTGGCCATATTCCAGTCTCAGAAAATAACACCGCCTTCATTGAACGAGATCCTATGCCAAGCATGCGACGAAGGAATTTGAGCTGAACTTTCTCCAGAAGCTGCAGACTCTTCTCTTCAATGTCGAGGCAGACTTCGCAACCCGCGGTAAGATATGGGTCAACACGAGCCATGTAGAGGGTCCGCAAGTCCCACACCGGAAGTGTACCGACGAAACGATTGAGACCAAGCATCACGTTCGCCACTTTGGAAGCCTTTTTCGCTTTTATCTTGTATTGTTCCCTCCACATGAAT
Organism: Mycena leptocephala; assembly: GCA_029378395.1. NCBI lineage: Eukaryota > Fungi > Basidiomycota > Agaricomycetes > Agaricales > Mycenaceae > Mycena > Mycena leptocephala. Next base: position 10,398 of record JARJLF010000968.1, on the reverse strand, counting down.
TTGCAGCCAGTTTCGAACCAGATTCCAAGGTAGCGCGCTTTTTGTTCCTGCTGTATGGCCTTGCCTCCGAGGTGAAAAGTTGGGTACCATTTTTGTCGGGGCCCGAAAATCTGATATAGGCATTTGGGGATAGACGTCTCGCACCCGTTGTTGTCCGCCCAATTTTGTGATCCATTAAGATGCATTTGAAGACCAGATGGCTTGATGATGCTGTCATTACATCGTCTGCATGTTCGACCTGGCTAATAGGTACACCATTCAACCGAACGTCCTCTGGATGGTGCGCAAGAATGAAGTCGGACATGAACAGGTTCCACAAGTGCGGAGAACCAGGATCCCCTGTCAAAATGCCGAGGAGAGATCTAAATTCAGCCGCATATTGGCCATCCAGACGGACGATGTACCGAATCCTATCGTAGAGGCACTTCAACCATTGTATCAATGGCCCCGAGATACCGAGTTTCGCCAGTTTAACCCACAGTGTTGACCTATCTGTCCCCGGGAATGCATTTTTCAGGTCCAGGTAAGCCACGTACAAGGGTTTATTCAATTCTTGGGCCTTGTCAATGAGGCAGAGGAGAACAAAAGCGCTATCGTTCGTCCGAAGGTGCACCTGGAAACCGTTCTGAGATTTTGGAATTGCCCCAATGTCTTCGGCGCCCTCGCGGATGCGTCGGTCAATTATCAATGTGAGCATTTTTAGCATGCAGCATTCGAGGGCTATGAGCCGATAACCTTTCGGGTCTGTGGGGTCCTTATCCTTTTTCAGAATTCCGATCGACACAATATAGGAAGAATTCGAGCAATTTATCATTGGGTATGTCCAGACAATCCTGATACGAGAACCCGTCCACGCCAATTGCCGTATCGAGGCCGTGTTCTGATATGTGTCTTTTCATCCACTCGATGTCCTCGAGAGTAATGTCGCGGGTGTATGATTGACGCGGGGACGTGTCAGGAGGCTCCATCGCTAACTCTATAGCCATTCGCGCATTGAAAGCAAGTTGTTCAGAATTGAAGGTTGCAGGTTGCGTCGCAGGATAGTTCAACCTTTCTTCAAAGTCACGGGCGAGACCATCCAAAGAGACCTTGGCTTTCTTTGGGCGCAGATCTGTGCGCTTTCGCACGAAGTCCCAGAACTCCTTGATATTTTTGCATCCTAGTAATTCCGCTCGAAGGCCAGACTGTAGCTCATGCACTTTTGCACGTCCTCGATGGCTCTCATCCGTGTTGGGCTCAGTATCATCTTCCCAATTCTTCCAGGGCCTCGGATTCTCAGGTGAAGATTCCTCCAGATCAGTCACTACCTTGCGCTTATTAGAGATCCCAACTGGATGTGCTCTTGCGCAAGTTGCCGCCTGATCCGCAGTGGGCTCAAAGATGGTGGCTGATTCGGGTACTTCCAGAGCCGATTTTGCGAGGGAGTATGCCTCCTGTTTGAGTCCATTCTTTGCCTTTATTCAATGTGGACGAAGGTTGTTTGAGCATGCCTTTTGGCCAGTAGTAATACTGTGTCTCTGAAGAGGTCGCCGTTCGGACCAGGCCACCCAAGAGACATTTTCTTCGCCGCGGAATAACAGAGTTGACGGATGATCATCTTCGATGTGCAGAATATGACGAGAGTTTTGTTTGTGTCCGTCTTTTCAAGTGTTGCGTGAATAGCATATAAACGACCTCGGTCTGCGGTAGGTTTTCCGGGACCTGGCACTTTCAGGCAAGCGTTGAGTGGTGAACCTGCGCCATAGCATATACCGGCGCCAGCCGACTTTGTTCGCACCGATCCGGGGGCAACACCCTCGATGTAGATGTGTACAGGTAGAGACTCTACCAGAACGGGTCCATAGAGTGAATTTAAAGCCTTTTCAGGAGTTTCGCGTGCCTCCATCGTTGCTTGGTACAGGAGATCAATCTCTTCATGCCCAGAAAAGTCAGGAGCATGTTGGTGGGAAGATTTTGAAGGCCGACTCCGAGATATTGCTGAGCCATCCAGCGTAACACATATACGTGTATGGTCTGCCCAGTCGTCTTTCGGATTTGCCGTAGGCCGCTCCACGTGAAAGCTTTTGACCAGCTGCAACAATCCCTCCGAAACGAATCCATAATCAATTGTAGATTGGCCTCGAGGTTGGTGGGATGTGTATCGCCCAGGTGAGCTAGTTTCGAACGAGGTACCATTCAAAATACAGAGCCCATATTTGTCACACTCCTCCAAAATGGCCAAACCACGCGTGTTCACTGTAGCATCCGATGAATTCCGTACCCAAGTATCTGAAAACCTTGTCACTTGTCGGCTTCCAGTTCGGCCGTTGATGTCGGTCAGTAGTAAAACAGGCTTGTCCACATTTGGAGTGCATAACGCAACCGTTTCCAAAGTTGCTGAATTGGCTCCACGTCCGTCCAGCCCTGCCATCGCGAGGTTACCGGTGGAATGTACGCACCAATTAGCCACATAGATCCGAGGTCGAGCACGAGGATATCGGGGGAACTCAAATGGGATTTTACGAAGTCGATATTATCCCGAATGAGCAATGCAACACCTCCGCCACGCCGATTGGTCTGGAGCCGAGGTTTCCGTGGGAGCGAGACCAAAGAATAACCAGGAGGAATATCGGCGGGATCCTCTTCCCCAGGGAGCATGTCAGTTTCAGCGAAGAACATAATATCATACGGGGTGAGTAAGGAATGGAATTCAGCACTGGTTAGTTTAAGGGTGAAATCATGGAATATATTCCAATACATAATCTTGACATCGGCCGCCGTTTTGTTCATGTCACCCGTAGCTACGCCATCTGTGGAATCCATGGGTCGAGTGCGCGCTCGCCCGTCGCCACGATTTGTCCGTCCACCACCACGAATAGGGGATCCCGAGGTTCCTGCGGCCAACGGTAATATCCCGCCTGATGTAAAGGATCCAGTGGCCGTCGAATCCGAGGAGCGTGATCTGGTAGACGGCACAGCAAGTTGATAGGCGAGCGGAAATGTTAGTACACAACTAGGGGTCATATTACCACAGATCCCGGGGAATTCAGAACTCAGTGCGGTCCGGGTCCGTTCCACGAGAGTGCGCCAACCCAGGGTCCAGTTGCGAGCCAGGACGCACATAAACGCCAAGTAAACGACCGCGGCCATCCACATGCGGTTGTCGATCATGATCAGCGGAGTGCGGAACGATTCGGGCCCGCATCCGACTTGTCCGATCATCGCCAAAGGTGCCAGCGAAGCAACGTCCGTCGAGGATTGGGGCTCCGCGCCAGGGATTCGGTCCGGGTCGTGAAGTCCGCAAAGGGTCCAGTCGCCATGGGTCCGTCCTGGGAAGTCGCCGCGGGGACAGGTTCCGTGGATGGGTCCCGGGGATGAAAAAGCCTCGAGAAGGTCCATGTCGGCCAATCCCGCGAAATACGTGTCTTGCATCGGCACACCAGATGGTCCAGTCATTGTAGGATGGATGAAAGCCGATTTAGAGCCATTCGCCGCCATGGGTAGTCCAAGAAGTGAGTCCTCGGCCATCCTTGCTGGTTCCATAAAATCGCCATTTTGGGACGCCCAGATCGGCATTTTCGCCAACTCATGCAGCAAAGCGTGCGGGATGAGTTCTCCAGATGGTACATCGTGCATTGGGGCCAGAGCGGGGTGAATATCCTGGGTTTCAAAAATCGACATGGTGGTCAGGAGGGACGAACTGCATGCCAATAGAATATGGGTGGCCATTCGGACATTCGCGAAATCCTCCCGGAAGAAGGAGGTTGGGGCAGAGCAGTCTCTATGGTTTGAATAATGGGAAAATATATTCAACTTGTGTCAATGTTTTGACTCTCGGGAGTAGAGGGTTCGAGAGAGGTTCCAAGGCACGTGCCCACACATTTGAGAAAGATACACCACAGAAAATCAATAGAGTCGTATTCGGACAGGCACTGCGTTCAGTGGGGTCGTCTGCACAAGCGATGTGCGACCCCCGTCCGCAGAGGTCTGCAGACTTGGACGTCGGCACACCATGCCGACCCACCCTAAAGGCTGTAGACGTAAGTAGGCCATCCGTTCCTCGTCTCAACGCCTATCTGGGGGTCCTAGGGCATGCGGAAGGCATCATTAATTGACAGGGCGATCTCGTTGCGGACCCACAAATTAAAAGACACAGCATTTCTTTCCAAATCAGGAGAAAACTCCGAAAATGCACAGCGCAAAAACGAGTTGCAACATTGAGAAATAATGTGCCTTAGTTCTAGAAGAGCTAATACACACATTCTATTATTTTCTGAGGTATCCTGGGTGAAGTTGAGTGTGCGAAACACAGAGACAACGCGGAGACATGCCCAAATCTGGACCAACATCACCACGTTCCAGGCCGTGTACGACACTGTACGTTACCGTTGTCAGGGAGCCTTCAGGGACGGCATGTGGTAAATGGAAAAGAGAAGGGAGCGGCGTACGACGGGTCTGACGACCTGTGCGGACGGGGGTCGGCACGCCTCTGCAGACGTACGTCGGCAGGGCGTCGACCCATGTCTGGCAGATTCTGCCGATCAGGCGTCGGCAAGCCGTGTTTCCCAGGGTCTGCACGGGTCAGCCCATGTCTCGCAGGCTGTGTAGATGCGGTCCCTGAACGCAGTGAGGGGTTGGTTTTCGAAGATACATACATCCGAGCAAATACATGAGTCAGGCATGCATTGGTACATCATGTCCAGATGGCACGGCAGACTGAAGCAGCATTAGGTCCATCGGCACTCGGACCACGCCCTGCGGAGGATGGGCCAGAAAATCGGAAAACCATCCGGGAACTCGGCAAGGAGTTCGAGCAATATTTGAGGTGTGGGCAACGTCAGCATTAATCTTCCAGCATGAAAAGGATCTCCCAGGCATGAGCGTTGGCAGCGGGAGATCACGTTGTCTTTGTAAAAGTACTATGGCATTCAGTCCACACACACAATTCAGAGAAAAGGGCTGTATACTTTGTTAGGGCTAGGTAATTAGCCTCTAAAAAATTTCACTGTAAATTACCACCCGAATGCCCCGAGGAGGTCCCTGAAAACAATTCGGTGTGCTAAGTTCTGTTTATGTTAGCAGTGGGATTTCTATTTCTGAGAACGGCGAGGAATCACGCTCAACTGCTTCAGCAGAGTGAGAGTGTGAGATACATGAATATGTCGTCGTAGATATAGGTCCTAAGAATAACCTGTCTCATACCGCACAAGAGCAAAAATAATTTGGGGGTTTAACGCAGAATTGTAGAGTGGATCCACACAGGCAAGACCCAATAAGTTAATGTGCATCGTCTCTTGATTCGGTCATTAAGAGCGAGATTCAGTCTGGTCTTCACAATTCGCATTCTCCAGCGCAAGCCGAATGATTTGAAGGATGGTGTAAATTTCAGTCAATATCGGTGCACTCTGCATGAGATCAAGCAACGCGTGCAGGCAAGAGAGAAAAGTCCCAACAGCGGATCGCATTTGGGTCAATAAATATTCGTGGTTATGTGGGTTGGCGGGTAACGCGCGACTGGAGAGCCCTAATATTCGCTCAGGCAGGCCAGTTTGAATGTTCATCCGAGAGCCATGAATTGCGAGAACTCCAGGTGTAGAAGAAGCCATTGAATCGTACAAGAGACTGGGATGCAGATGGTAGAACCGAGGAGTACGTAGGATGAATAGATCATTATTCAGGCCTTCAGAGAGATTCAGAATGCCGCAGCGCCGATGGCAAGATCATCCAGGACAAGACTACTAGCAAAAAAGCATATGTAAATAAAAATTAGCAGAAACTGGATGACAGCAAGGCCGAGTCCAACGGTAGAAAACAGTAATGTGGTTCACGGCTTCAACCTGTTTCGAGGATTCGGGGCAAAGTTAGTTCCGAAGAGTTCCGAAATCCGATCCGCAAGGGATGCTAAACCTGCATCAAGAATACAGACCAGATTTTCGTAAAACCAAGAAGCTAAAATCCAGAGTCAATTATTTTGAACGCTGCAAGAGAATTGCAGCGAGATGGAGGACGTAAGTAGGATGACGACGCTGTGGCGGTGTATGCACAGCCACTGATCGCTGCCTTGACCTTTCTTCAAACTCGACATCGCCGATATACGACTCTCTGCATTCAAGCACGTCACTGCGATCGATTATCGCTGCAGTCACCTCCTTTCATCTCGCATGACCGCTTTACTTATGGAGAATGATCACGGCTGTGCAGGCGTGGAACTCGAGGCGTGTCTCTATCCCTGATACAGAGATGCTCTTCGTTAACTCACTCCTGGGAAGGACAACCTCCGCGCCGTCTCACAGGTGTGACATCGGTCTTTTTCTTTGTCCTTTTGTCGTGTCATCCGTACTTACGAATGAACTGTAGTAGTGAGAATCGGCGTCGCTCTGCACCCACATTTCCATCTTCTGCTCCATCCAGAGAAGCACTGCAAAAACCACTGGAGTTCCTTGCGCAGTTCCTAGGGCCAGCATATGAATGGGACACTCTTCGCTTCCTCAAAGTGACAAATGAAATCAAGGCCTATTCTCTAATGACATTTGATCCAAACAGAAAAATGTTTTCAATTCATCCACTGGTGCATAGCTGGAGTCAAACAACAATCACAGACCAACAGTCATATCATTCCATCATGGCAGCCATAATGGGCATGTCCATCTCAAGAATCCCCACTGCCCATCAACAGCTTGCTAGTCTGAGATTAATTTCCCATGTTGACTCCTTGAGGCATGTCAAACAAGATCTGATGGTGGATTTTGGCTCCCGATATGGAGCCATATATTATTATGCAGGGCAGTATGAGGAAGCCAAGAGACTTTATCTTGCCCAGCTATCAAAGCAAAAACAGGTGCTCGGTGATGACCATCCAGATACACTTTGGGTTATGGAATATCTGGCATTAACATATGGGGGGTTGGGCCAGTACAAGCAAGCAGAGGAGCTGCAAGTTGTTGTGCTGGAGAAGCAAAAGCTGGTTCTTGGTGATGACCATCCAGACACTCTTCGAGCTATGGGGAATCTGGCATCAACATATCAGAGGCTATGCGAGTTCCACAAGGCAGAAGAGCTGGAAGTTGTAGCAGTGGAGAAGCAAAAACAGGTTCATGGAGATGACCATCCAGACACTCTTCGAACTATGGGGAATCTGGCATCAACATACAACCATCTAGGTAAATTCCATAAGGCAGAAGAGCTTGAAGTTGCTGTGCTGGATAAATGGAAGCAGGTTCTTGGGGATGACCATCCAGACACTCTTCTGGCTATGAGTAATCTGGGATGGACCTACCATCAACTCAGTCAATTCCAGAAGGCAGAGGAGCTTCAGGTGGCTGTGTTGGAGAAGCGAAAACAGGTTCTTGGTGATGACCATCCAGACACCCTTCGAGCCATGTGGAATTTAGCATCAACATATCACAATCTGGGCAATTTCAACAAGGCAGAAGAGCTTGAAGTTGTAGTGCTGGAGAAGCAGACACAGCTTCTTGGGGGTGACCATCCAGACACTCTTCGGACTATGCGGAGTTTGGGATGGACCTACCACTGTGTAGGCGAGTTCCAAAAGGCAGAAGGGCTTGAAATTGTTGCGCTAGAGAAACAGAAAAGGCTTCTAGGTGCCAATCATCCAGGCACCTCGCACACTATGCGAAATCTAGCATCGACATACCGCTGTCTTGACAAACTGTCTGAGGCTGAGGAGCTTGAGACCTATGTTCGCAACTATGAGGAAGCATTGGAAGGTTCTGTGAGCGAAAGTTCGGAAGGTTCAGATGAGGAGGGATCTGAGGATTTGACTTAATCGTAGTGTTTCCTATATACATATACTTTTCCGTTGTGTTACATATTTGTAATGGATGAATCAGAAATTTTAAACTAACATCAATTTGAATAGATCCACTCAAGATACAAGAGGTCATATGAATGGCATAAATTTGTCAAACACCAAGTATGCCTTTCTTTCAATTAATTTCGGACATGAGCATTTGCTGGGATTTAAAATCATTCAAGACCGTCAATTTCCAGAGCAAAGAACAGACCTGTTTGCCCATAGGTGGGCGAGAAGATAACACTATCAATATGCATCATCAGAGGTACAAATCCCGTCAAAATGGGACGTAGAATAGTCACCAACGTATAATTAACCATGGAAGTAATCACCAACATTTACATGGAGAAAGATGAAGCTAACAAAGTGTGGACCTAGAGTCGGATCAGGATTTACCAGAGAAATTTCGCAATGCCATGCCACTGAATCAATAAAGAATATAGGTGGTCATTCGGACATTCACGGAATCTAGCCCAAAATGGCGGGGAAGAGCAGCGGTCTGGACAATGAGGAAAGATATTCAACTAACATTGTGTCGAGGTTTTTACTCTCGGGAGTAGAGGGTTCGAGATAGGTTCCAAGGTATGTGCCCGGACATTTGAGAAAGATATGCCACAGAAGATCTATAGAGTCATATTCGGACAGGGGGTGATTTCGAAGATACATCTACGCAAGTGCATCAGACGTGCATGGATAGTTCAATTCGAGATGGCACGGGAAACTGGAGCAACGTTAGGTCCATGGGGACTCTGTTCCACAGACTGAAGATCGCCCTGCGGATGATGAGCCAGGAAAGCGGAGAAAATTATTCGCGAGCTAGGAAAGGGGTGCATGATGGGAATGACATTAATGTTCCAGTGCGAAGACTCGATAGGATCTGTCAAGCTGCGAGCGTGGGTGACAAGAGATCACGCTGTCAATGAAATGGACTATTGCATTCAGTTTGCACACAGTTCACCGAATAGTATTGGAGTTGGTTAGAACTGGGTAGTTAACCTCTTGAGGAGAGCGATTTTTTCACTCTCCACTAAATTACCAATTGAACATGCCGAAGACATACCTGGAATCAGTTTGGTATGGGGTGTATTTAAATTTCCGTTAACAGCGTTGATATCTACAACGACAGGAAATCGTGCTCAACTGCCCTGGCCCGAAGGATGTGATAAGATGCATGAATATGTTGTGGATATAAGCTTTGACTATCCATGGCTCCAACTGTGTAGAATCCGAAGCTTGAAGTGTTTCAAAAGAGGAAAATAATTCGGCCTTCTGGTACATAGGCTGGAGTTCGAGCTCGTGGACCCACACGAGCAATAGTCAATGAGTCATCATAGTTGGCATTCCACTTGATCGGGCCATTGAGAGAGACAGGCATTCAGTTCGGGCCTCTGAATTCACATTATCTTGGTGCAATCTGAACGCCGAGGTCATCATCAACTCGAAGGATGGCGTAAAGTCCAGTTTGATGAGTCGGCGCGTTCTGAATGAGATTAAGCAGTGTGTGTGTGATGGATATTGGCACTTTACGGTTTGTAGGTAATTATTTATGCTATGCTTTAGCCTACATGCCTCGTATTTGGTATTTACCTCTCACGGTTGAACACTGCCTTGTGACTCAGCCCGAACCCCGCATTTCCAGTGCTTGGCTATGCGGTAGAGTCAGTGTGAGTCAGTGTATTATGACTCAGTAGCTAGCAGTATATAAGAGGGTTCTCCTCCTCCTGTAAAAGAACTCAATCATCATCTACTACTGCAATCTACTACCGTGAACATTCACACTTCCGCTATTTGCGTGATACCTAAGCCGGGCCACCAGCGCTCATCCTTCTATAAGCTTTGACAGCAGCCTTACATATTTGAACTACGACGCTAGCTCTAGTTCCAATCTAAGACTTCATTGGTGAAAGCTCTGTTTGACTGATTATATAAAGGTTCCAGTATTTGAACCCGAATATATGTCATATTCCCTCGGAGAGGTATTACATTCTGTAACACCAATCCATTCAAGGTTATCGCATAGACCGCGATACCCGTTTCTCTTACAGTGTGGAAGTAAGACAGAAATTCTACAGCAGGTCAAGGATGGGCGTAATAAATATTTGCAGTTCATCGTGCAGTAAGGGTTGGCTGTGATTTCAGGGCTATAACAGCGCGCACATACTGCATGTATCAACATTCGGCAAGGCAGGTCAATTTGAGCGGTCATCTGGGACAGGAATTGCCAGAACGTTGGAAGAAATTGGGTTTTAAAGAGACTGGGGCATGGAAGGTAACACCGAGGAGAATGAGGGATGAATAATCGTATTGACGCCGCTGTCACGACCCCGGATCGCAGCAAGATCATCCAGGACAAGAATACGAGCAAAAAAAGCATATTTAATTAAAAATTAGCAGGCACTAGATGACAGCAAGCTCGAGTGCAACGGTAGAAAACCGTAATGTGGTTCACGGGCTGTTTCAAAGTTCGAGGATTCGGGGAGAGGCTAGCGTTCCGAATATCCACTCCGCAAGTGATGCTAAACCTGCAGCAAGAATACTGACCAGATTCAGGCCAAATCAAAAGACTAGAATCCAAGAGGGGTCTTTCGTACACTGCGAGAGAATTG
>JARJLF010000967.1:0-113511 GCA_029378395.1 Mycena leptocephala | reverse complement strand
CCCAACCTTTCCGACTATTACGCCAGACGGGACTTGAAGAGTAGGCTCCTATCTACCGCTGTTCGGGGAGAGCGTCGTCCGAGCCTCACCGCTGCTGCTTCAAAGACTCTTGAGTCCCAACTGGATCAGGTTGCAAACAGCCGAGCACGGAAGCAAGCACGCGAGCCAGACGACGACAAGGAGAACATTCACTCCGAGGGAACTGCAAAAAAGATGAAAAAGAGGCGAATAAGTGCTGACCAACGGCTCGCTCTGGGATCTTGTTGAGTTTATATAACTTTTTTTTTCGTTCAGTAGACCCCGTACGTCAAGTAAGTATGCTTACGGACACCTTACAACTTACCTCATGCGTAATTCGATGAATCTATGTGTTACTTAGTCCAATTAGCTCAATGCCGACCAACGGTTCAACATCAATTCCAGATTGATGCGACTTGATGCGACATCAGATGGGACCGTGGGAACTCGACGCTATGGCGCATATATTAATTTCACTGAACTTTCACTGCATGAGACAGGAAGAAATTGAGCCCTCGAATATATTCCATAGTCGTAGATACGGCTATCCACAATATATCTGAGGTTTTGGGATCGCGAAATTAGTCCCTGCTTTGTTTTAGTCACAATTAAAAATAAATGTGCACCACTAGTACTGCCTAAGTTCTGTTCGAAAAAAAAAAACATTCCTCAGAATTAAGAAATAATGTCACTGGCTGGTGACTTGACCAAGAATGACCCAAATTATCCGAATGCCATGCCCGCTTCGCAATAAACCAGCGGGTTTTGATCTGAACCAAACATGGGTCAACACACATCGAGCAGACTCGCCCGGAAAAAAGAAAATTCTTTTGGTTCTCTGGCAAGTTATTGTGCGGGTTAATGGGGAAAACACTGGACAGGAACTCACGCGAATAAGCTGAATTCCTTAGAATGCCATGCCCGCTTCGCAGTAAACTTTTCAGTGGGTTCAATGATGTTTGATCTGACCCAAACATGGGTCAACAAGCATCGAACAGCCTGAACAAATTTTGTATGCCGGAAAGCAAACATGCAGGAGGAATACTCGTGGTTTGCGCCTCCCGCACAACCAGATGGACTGTGATTTGCGGTTGGCGAACCTGTTGTGGGGTCAACGTTAGATCAGTGTGCTTGCCAAATACAACCAAATAATGCTCCGTGGCTTCCGCTCTGCCCTTCGATGGATTTCGCTCTGGTTCAGGCTGCTTCGGCCGAAATGTTCAGGATTGAGTCCACTCTGCACTGGGCTGTTAACATCCTTAGTTGTTGGGGGGTTTCTCCACCTCAATGATGAGATGGTAGAGTCGTGGATCGGACTCACTCGCTGTACCTGGCTCTTGTCTGGTATCTGGGACCTCGCGGGGTGGATCATCTGTTTACACGCTTCCGTTTTACCGCTTTACCGTCTTACCGTCGCAGCAAATTTCTGTTCTGTGCCTGTCGCTGCGTCATTCAGACCAAAACCTTATCTTCGGGGTCCCTGCGCACGGCGTGGGCCCATGAAATTTCTTGATGCCAGCTGAACTTCCATGTGCTTCCATGTGCTCTCTCCCGCCGGCCTTACAGTATCCGATGATTTCTGATGCGGGCCAACTCAGTGCCAACACGTCTTGGATTTTTTCTCCAAGTTAAACTCTGTCCTCGTCCTTCCCTCTTGTCTGTTCCCATTCCTTCCTCCCCTAATCTTTCTTCGTCTCTCTGTTTCCTCCGCCTTTGCCCGCATCTGTGATGAAGGACATTTCTCTCGACGAGCTCGGAGCTTGCAACAATCCACGGTGCCCGGCGGGCTGTGGCTGGTACGACCCGACCACATTCCGACCTGGGGTGCCGCTTGCAATGACGCCGTGCAGCGTCTGTGGTTGCATGGCTGGTCAGCACCGTGATAAACTGCAGGTACACCCTGTTCCTTTGCTATGTTTGACCACACATCTGATATGATCCCTCAAAGTCTTCCGTCAAGCCGACTCCTGACCCAGCGCCACAGGCTGGCACCACATTTCATTCAATGCACTCAGTAACCAGATTATCATTGCCGCTATTTCATCTCTCTTCCTAATTTCTGTACAGAGTGCCTCTTCCAATTTTGTTCCGCCGGTCGGATTAGCATCCAATGCGGGGCCTTCGGTATCTCTCTCTTCTCATCGCATCGCAACTGCTGACTTTTGATGCATCATCGTCAGGGCCCCTCCACGCTCCCTACTTCTGATTTTACCTTCGTCCCGCCGGCAGGCCCCGCATTTAATTCTGGACTCCCGGTATGAATTATCAGTTCTGAATTCCGCCCAAAAACTGACTGCTAGACTAGGCCGCTTCGGGCTTTGGCCAACCGCCACTCGTTCCGCCCACCAGCACCGGGTTCTCGGCGACTGCCAGGACAATGGCGTCTTCGCGATCCAATGCTGAAGCCGGCCCCTCGCAACCCCAACGTGGCCGTAGTCCTTTACGAGGATCGACGGCAGGGCCCCGGTCCTTCATCAATGTGGCCAATGCACGCAAACAAGATATCCAGGCTGCAATGCGCATGTCAACGCCATTCCACCCGGCCCTCAACGTGAGCTAATCGTGGAGGTTTCCGTCATCTGTCCCTGCTGATCCGAAATCCCAGGCGCAACGGGAGGCGGACCTCAATCGCCCTGGTCTACAAACCAAGAAGCGCAAAAGGCGCGACCGTGACATTCAATCTCCTTCTCGCGAACGGAACGTCAAGCCGAAGAAAGTCAAGCAGCTCTCCTATGTGTTCATCTTCGTTCCCTTCACCAAGGATATTAACCGTCGATCCTGCCATGTTCCTGCTGCCCATCTGTCTGTATGCTTAATCCTATTCCCCTTCATGCGCCTGAGATTTCTTTGCAGTCTTCTGCGCCTGGAAGAGGCGGGATACGTCAAGGATATCATCCTTGGCGCCGACGACACCGGTTCAGACATTCGCACCAAGATCACAATCAACTTCTCACATTGAACCTCTGCTCGAGCACGGCTTTCGCTTGCTAGTCACGCAGAAGCAAATGCGATTGGACCGACTCGGTCAAATGATTCCCAAACCTGGTGTTCCACGCATATTTCGGGCGTACAAGCGTGACTCGGAGCTGGATATGACTGCGATCAAGGTGTAAGTCTCTCTTTCTCGACACCAGATTTGTTCAATTTATGCTGCAACGTTGGCAGGGCCTTGACCGATTCAAATGTGCGGTTCTCTGGCCCCCGATACAAGCGCATCGTTTTTATCGCTATGAATCCTACTGGACTGAACTTGCCCTTGCGGGGTATCGTCTACGACAAGGTGATCACTTGGACCACGACCTTCCGTCTGACTACTCAAGGTCGGAGGCTTCCACGGAGGACACGGACTCTGATTCGGTATTCTTCATTCTATCTTTCCTATGCAACAGCAGCTGTACTCACAATCACATCAGGATGTGACCATGGAAAGCGACCCCAAGGTAGTGTCTCTACGTTCTGGTCACTGAGATAATTAAACACTGACCTTTCATCAGATCGATGACAATGAGCAGCAGCACTCGGACAATGAGAGTGACGCCAAGGTAGCTTATTCTTCCTTCGTGTCAGTCCGGCATTCCTCAACTCATTGTTCACGCCAGGGCAAGGGGAAAGCAAAGGCCCCGGAGGTAAACTGATTTCTTGTGATCTCAATTCTCGACGACTTGACTTATGCTATAATTAGCCTGACCTCAAAGGCAAAAAGAAGGCCTCCGACGAAGTGCGTCCCTTTTATCCTGTGTGTATTGTGTGCGCTCGCTGACCGTGTTAGGGCTCTCGATTTGACGCTGGTTTTTTTGACGATGATATCGCTGCAGGTGTTGGGCTCAACGATGATGCATCTCCTGATGACATCCCCCGGGAGCCTACGGTAAGCTGGCGTTCCACGCTGCTCTATCACCTTGCACTCATTTCGCTTTACAGATCGAAAAGCCCGTCGTACCTGAGGCACATCACAGAATGGTCCGGCTGCTCCACAATATGGAGAAGCCCAATTCGAAGGCCACATTACCTACCTCTTTCGTGAGTTTCCCTCTCTTGACCGAATCATTGTTATCTGAGTATTTATTTTCTCTAGTGGAAGAGGACGGTGTGGGCTGTTTCCTTCTTGGGACCAAGTCTGCTGGGATTTGTGCCGGTGTATTAGTACAATATCTGGCTTCGCCCGAGAACTCTGTTCTGTCCGCTCCTCAAATCCTTTCCTTCATCGAGTCCAACGTTTGCCAACCTTTCTTGATGTTGGCCAGACTTGGGGGTCGCCTCCTTGGAAGCACGGAGCGCATCGGGACACCAGAATTCGAGGCTGAATTTGACAGCGCCTTCGCCGTGGGTCCCGGTGGCCTCCATGGGCTCGCACCACATATCCTCCCTGCCTACCTCGCGCTTCCGGTCGCCCTCGCGGCTGGCGCCTCTTCTGCCGCTGCAAGCGCCGTCTACGATAAGCTCACAGATTTCTCCTACGCCCTTCTTCGGTGCTTACAGCATCTTCGCTTCAAACATGACCGCAGTCTGTGGGACCCGTCAGGCGGTTGTCGAGAGCTGGCTACCATCCTTCTCAACAAGGATAGTGCCCTGCCGGTAATTTTTGACTTCGCACACAAGTATTGCATTTTAATCATTTTGCAGGTAGCCACTGAGGAGGATTTCAATCGCCTTAATATGAAGCTCCTAATCCAAGCCCTCGACAAGGAGTCCCCCAACGTCAGTGAAATCAGTTTCCTGCTCATGGACGCACTCGGCGACGCCTCGAACCCGAGAGAGATGACTGCAGAGCGAGTTCTCAAGGGTGGGGAATATGGTATGCGCCGCTTCTATAATCTGGTCGTTGTCCCTGTTCTCGATGACCTCGACACCGCCCATCCCGACTATCCGTCTGTCCTCGGCAGTATCAAAGGGTCCACCGGAGGCGCCGCACGGAAGATCCGCAATCACTTCAAGAGTGGCAGCTCGAGCACCAAGGTATATTATCGCTTTCTTTCATTGCATCTGAGGCGCTGCTCAAATTACTCCAATTTCAGAGCGGCCCGTCCTCCAGTGGTCCTAACACCCGTAGTCGGTCCAAGAGAACGTAGGTACATGGCATGTTTTTACCTACCTTATGTTAATCAACTGTTCTCTTGCCAACGCTGATACAGAACCGGAAAGTTCGATGAGAATCCTGACGGTGAGCCGATCAGTGAATATTTTGGGATGCATGTTAACCTTGTGTCGAAGACATGACCAACACCGATTCCCTTGAGTCAGGATGGGAGAACGACTGTAGTGGCGGAGAACCCGACATCTCCGCTCGCCGTGCGGCCCGTGCGCAACAGCAGGCACCCAAACCCCAACGCAACAAGTCTCCACCGATTGAAATCTGTACGTTCGTTGGGTTCTTCCGATCGTATATGATTCGTGAACTGACCATACAATCAAAGCAGCCTCTGATAGTGACAGCAGCGACAGCGAGTGGACAAGAACTTACGCTCAGTGGAAGAAGCAGACGCATACTGACCCTTCACATGAAGCGCCACCCACCGCAGGGCCTTCGAACACTGGCACCACCTCCCAGAGCCGAGCGCAGCCAGCATGGCTCGATCCCCACTCCCTAGAAGACGATGACATAGAAGATGCTACCGGGCTTCTGCGACGCCCTGCCACAAGGTACTGGCAGGGGGTGATGAGAGAGATCGTTGAACGCTTCCCTCATCCCGACCCAGCACGACGACTGACCATTGACATGCTGCTCGCTCCGGGGATGACGCGAACGAAACAGTACCATATGCTGTCTTTGGTGCGTGGACCAGAGCTCGCTCGATTTCAAGCATGCTTATTCTCTTCAGGCATATCATGTCGACCGTAATGTAGGTGGCCCGGCCCATTGGCTCCGGGTCGCTGGAATTTTGTCGCAGATCCTCAACGACACACGTAAATACAAGCTCGATGACCCGCGTATTGTACCTCGCGACTCTAGATTTTGATCACACTTCATCATGTAGTCGTCGCGTCTGAGAATCAATTGTTATTCTTTGTTTCTTTTCTCCGGAATTTGAAGTCGTATCCAGGCCATTAACTATCTTGTCGAGTCGCGATGTGCAGTCTGCTCCACTCAAGCTCCAAATTTCAATCAGAAGAATTATCATTAAGTTGGGATATCATCCGTATCACCGCCTCGCAATACACCTCGATGCCCCAATTTCCGTCGTCTCTGTCACAATCAAAATCCCCAAGGAGCTCTTTTGCAGCCAAAAGGTCTTCGTCTCCGTTGACAAGTATGCCGCCCTCCCGTTCTGCTGCTGTTCCAAGCGGTTGCTCGGTACGTTCCAGGGGCTCATTGTCCGACATCGCGGTCGGGGGCAGTGGTGCTTCACTATCATACCCGTAGAGCGGATCAGATGCGACCGTATTGACATCGTCTCCGGGGTCCCCAGTCCAGTAACCACCTGTGATAGCGGCTGTGCGGCTGAGCTCGTAGATTGCGATAGGTGTCTTGTCATGCTGTGTTCGCATGCGGTGGTGGTTCCAGGCATCACGGGCCCGATCCAGAGCAGCCTGGATGCGACGCTGGAACACCAGAAATAAACACGTACTGTGAATCGGGTTCTCCATATCGAGCAACTCATTCTGCTCAAGATAGTCGAAAATCTGCCGAAATGTCTCTAAAGCATCTTTCCGTACATCGCGCCAGAGTCGCTCGATGCGCACGTTGTGTCGAGAACTGCATTGTTGAGATTGTTGAGATAGAATCAAACGGACAAAGAGACTTGATGACAACGCACCGGCCCGAAGATACGCCCTGTGCGATACACCCCAAAATGCGATCATCAGGCGCTCCACTTCATTATTTTCTGTTCCGAAATCTCCGCGCATACGACTCGGCCATCCGAACTCGCGAACCGCCGCAGAGAACAACTCAGCAACAGTTGCTTTCCGTTTATTAGAGCGACAAGCCAGATAGATGATCAGACGCGAATGGCCGTCAATGCATCCGTGGATGTAGAAACCCCAGGGCCGGAGCTTCTCGTTGCCGTCATGGTGCCAGAGAGCATTAGATCCCCGGACCTTGTAGACACGGCGTTTGATAATACCCGCCCACCTGTGTAAAGCTCACTCAGCACGATGGGTGTCACACATGTATAAATCAGACTTACCTGACGAGGACACCGATTTCATCGACGCGTCGAAGGCTGTCCTGGACTCGGAGGCGAGGGAGATGAATCCCCCGTGATTCAAGATGGCCAGAAACAATGACGGAGCCCACAAATGGGTGAAAGAGGGATATTTCGGCCACAATTTCGTCCAGGGCCTCGTCGGTGATCTCTGTAAATTCGCGGCGAGCTCTCGAGATGCCAGCAGATTTGAGGCGCCGATACAATGTTTTCCTGGTGACACCCATAGCTCGAGCAATCGCGGCCCAGCTGTTGCCTAGATCATGCAGATGATGGGCTCGCTCCAAATCCAAGGAATACCGCGGACGACCTGGGCGTCCAGTGCGCACCCTTGGGAGAGAGGTACTAGGTTGGGGAGGCGGGTTGGAGAGGAACTCTTCCAGAGGGGTGAGAAGCCCGTCCACAGTGGCCAGGAGCTGTTCGCGGACGATTTCTGTGATTCCGGGGTCATCGATCACAGCGACAACACGCCAAACTGCACCCAGCTGATGCGTGCTCCGCTCAACGGCCGGATTGTCAGCATTGGGGAGAGAGTCAACAATGAACTGTGCCTGAACAGATATGTGGTGGGCCTCCATGAGGAATGTGTGGACAGGATCGTTGCTAGCATTCATTGTGGAGGAAAGACGAGTTCGATGACTTGATCATCGTGAGTTTGTAATTGCTTGACTTGTCATTGATCAATGATAGCATCAACTTGAAAACGGGACGGATCTGACTAGGATATTCATTGCCAGTGGAGCGAAGGCGTCCCAGTGTAGCAAATGTAATATGTGCCAAGCTCACTTGCGACTTGGGTCACACAAGAACCGGCCTTCCCTGGGAGATACTACTTTCTCTTTGTTCAACTTCAACTGGTTCGGTTCAACGACGGTTGTTTGCCCATATTGGGGCCGGTGTAACGGTGCGCTACGCGCTGTACTCTCTTTCCCTTCCAACACTTTCCTTGTCTTATCATAAGCACATTCCTTTCTTTATTTTCATCTCTCGTCTTGTTGTTTCCCTACCCGATGCTCGATGCGTCGGATGCGGACTTATACCCTCTATAACACGTTTAGCTCCTTTTTTCATGTTAACCGCTAAACTTGCACATCGAATGCGCCTAATCTATTCGATCTCCGTGGTCAATCTACTCTTACACCTCTTACCTTTGCTAATTCCGCCACCCAGCCATCTGTCTGTGTGCCGAAACCCGTCGTTGCCTATCTAACATCAGAGTTACTTAGTCGGCTTCATCTTTCGTCACAGCTGGATCTGACCACCGAATGTTTTATTGCGCACGGGGCTTGGCATTCTAAGGATTTCTCGGGATCCTGAGATAACACATGTACATTCTGGTACTCATAACTCGCAGGAGCCATCGCCTGAGAACGAAACTCCTTGTCTGGGTATAACAACTCTGTAGCTTGTCGAGCAGCGCCTGAAAAAAGAATCGGCAGTTGGTCTTGATCGCTCGTCTTGGAAATTGACTCACGAGTACTCAGCTCAGGTTTTTCTCTGCCAGTGAATCACTTTTCGCAGTGACTGCAGCACTGCGGAGGGTGTTTAGGCAAGACAGGTATATATGTACACGTCGTAGAATAAATTACTATTCAATGTAGAACGCAAATCGGTGAGTCTTGAGTTTTTGAATTTGACGACACTCTTTTCTGCGTGACTACTTGGGTTCTGGCGGTTGTAGCGGGGTCTTCTTACCGTTCAATCACGCTCTCAGCAAAGAAGCTCAGTCAAAAGAGTGCCGTCTTACTTACTCCCTTGCAGACAGTATCAACCGTCGGGTTAGATCTTGGGGCTGTCAAAAAAGAACTCGCGTTGAGACCAGGAGAAGTAGAGTAATGAACTCACCCAACTTCAAGCAGAAGTGATAAGGTTTGCATCGGAATCTCTTCAAAATGGGTTAGCATTTGTACTCACCTACCACATGGGAAGAACGATGATAATGTCCACCTGATTTCTGTCATAAACTGAATTGTATTTGAAGTATCGGTTCATACGAGGTTACATGAAGGTTTCAATTCCAAGATCGAACTTTGATAAGGTTTGCATTGGCCAGAATCCCAGTACAGAATTCAGGTGGCAGAAGGAGATTTGAGGAGCCAGGAAACATTCCTCGTGGGATTGGTGGGGACTCAGAACAATCTCCACTCCAGTGGGAGCCATCCAAATTGACATTAGGTGGTGGTGTGTTTTTTGTTGGTCGCAGCCTCTGAACCTGTGCTTTTTTTTTTTGAAAGGTTTCAGCGGTGCGAAAAAAATGTACATGTGGTGGTGCCTATTTTAGTGCACCATGGAGGCGGTGCATTATTTTGGGGAGTACCAAAGGTGTGCGTTTTCTTGTGCCAAACAGGCAGCGTTTTTTTAGTGGGGCGCTGGGGGGTGATTTTTATCAGCTGTTTTTACCTAGGTGGTGATTTTTTTGCCCTGAGATGGGCCAAGCGGTGCGAAAAAACCCCAACAGGTGCACAAAATAATTATGTCCCACTATTACAGCCATAATATTCACAACATGCTACAGAAACTAAAATGCCTCTCTGAAAGTGCAACAGTCCTAGTAAATTCCTCTTTGGTGTACCACCACGCTAGACCACAATCCCGCTTTTTCGTGGTTGTCGAATTGTTTCCGTGGTTTGCACTGTGTGCCAGTGTAACAGTGATCCAACTAATTATTGATCCGATTTAGATCCTCTGAAAATTATCTGGTTCTCATTGTTTTCATGCCTGAAGAACACTTTGTAAGTCCTACCATGAAGGGAACTCAGAGGCAGTGTGACTCTATCTAAAAAGCAAAGAGCCATCGTTGCAAACTGTGGCTTGTACCTTCAAATTGCGACTTTCTCAAATGATGGAATTCACCAAATTCAAGGTCAAATTGTATCTAATGAGTCCAATAAAATACCTTGCATATGTAGGATCGTGAGGCTTGCTCTGTGCAGTCTGCCAAGTCAACACACTCTACCCAGATTGTGTTTTTATTTGAGAGTTCACCACACATAGCAACCAGACATCGTTACTGAATAGAATAGCTTCCTAGTCTGGAATGAAGAATCCTGAAGCTGAATGAGGCGGTTGCAAGCCGAAATGAGGTGAAGGGAGATGATGATATGGGAAATTGCCTTTTTTGGAATGAGGAGGTGAATATAGTTGATTCGGTCAGTGGATGTGTTGGGTGGGGGGAGGCGATTGCTGGATGATTTGCGGCACTACTCGGCAAAGAAAAACTTTTTACAAAGGATATGGGGCAGTCAAATGCTGTGTAATAGCGGGTTGAAAATATTTATATGCGGCTATACCCAAGGTTCTTGGGGGGAAAATATTAATGCTTCATCCATCAGCCACACCCGGGCTTACCGGGCAGATAATATTACAGTCTGTGCAAATAACAACTGGCACACCACACCAAAGTGACAACAAAAAGGAAAGCTACTTACAGGCAGAATGGATGCTCTTGGTCAGGGAATCCAACAACTGCCTTGTGGTGGAGTGGTTGTGCTGTGCCGCAGTTATCACAGCCATCAGTCAAGGGTTCCATGGTTCAATTCTGGCTTGTTTCACTCTTATCCTTTTTTTTCCTGCCGATCAGCTGCACCCAGCTATGTTGGGCTCAAAATATTATTACACCCATCTGCTCAATGTTGGCGCTTTGGCAAAACAATATTATCATCATTGGTCGGCCAACCCCAGGTCTCCAGGCGCAATAATATTTTGGCTCTCAAAATATCAATGGGCTGGGTCCTACTATGTTGGGCTCAAAACATTATTGCACCCATCAGCCCAACCCTAGCTCTCCTCATGAAATAATATTATTACCACCCATCAGCTGACCCGAGGTCTGCAGGCGTAATCATATCTTGGGCCCTCAAAATATAGATGGGCTGAGTTCTACCGTGTTGGGCTCAAAATATTATTACACCCATTGGCCCAGCCCTAGAGCTCCTTGCAAAATAATATTACTGCCTCCCATCAGCCGACCCTGGGACAGCAGGCGGAATAATATTTTGAGGGTTTCAAAATATTGGTCGGCTGAATCCAATTGCACTGGGCAGATAATATTATCCTCTACATCGGCTGCAGCTTAACCCTTGGGCAATAATATTGCTGCTACCCATGGGGCGAGCCCAGGTCAGTAGGATGGGTAATATTATGGGCTCTCAAAATTGATCAGCTGAACCCTGCCACACTGGGGGAAAAATATTATAATGGGCTGGCACCAGCACTTTTGGCATGCAGAATATTATACCTGGTGTGGCTATCCCTTATATATATGATACAAGCGGCTCCTCTTCCATTAGGTGACGATTAAATCACAGGTTTAATATCAAAGAAGTCTTTTCCCTGGCACTTGAGTTGAGTTGAGCTGAATTAAACTGAGTTCAGCTGAGCGGATATTCATCGGGGAATCCACGGAGACTTGCGAGTATATCTGAAAGAGAAGTGATGGAGGGCGATTGTGTGGAGCAACGGCACGCATCCCGAATGAGAACCGAAGGGGTCGGTGCTGGAAGCCGGCTCAGCGGATCACCCGGCATTGGGCCAGTTAATAAACGAAGCCCATCGGAGTTTGAAAAGGCTTCAGACAGACAGAATGCTTAATTTTATAAAGAGGGTGACATGAGCCCAGACCTAAGCTCTTCACAAAATAATAATATTCCCTCTGCTAAAAAAATATTATTATTGCCCAAGTGTTTAGGATTCGGCCAAGAATCCGGTGGATTTCGGGGGACCCTAGAGTCTGGGGATTAATCAAACGTAGGGGCCCTAGACTCTAGGCAATTATGGACTGCAGGCACTGACAAATCCGCGGGATTCAATACACGCCTGAAAGCTCACTTGCCCCGGCATCTTCTAGGGTATCGATAAGAAGAACAACAGTATGTAAATACCCACCTGAACCGCTGGCTGTAATTAATCTTTGTCACAGCGTCGATGCAGTTGATACTGCCAAACTCGGCTGGAAATGTAACGAGACCTACTTCGATACATATGCACCCGCGCTCCCCCGAAGAAGGTAAGCCATAGTAATGTGAATCTTACAATTAACACAGGCAATTCTCGGCGCGGCAGGATATCAGGCCACGGAGGCATACGACCCGATGTGGCGAAAGGTCCTGGTACCGCCTCAGTTCCTCCAACTGATATGTCCGATGGCGGAAGAAATTCGTGAAAGCATCCAAGGTTGGTGTTCGGCATCTCCAATGTTTATCCATCCCTTACGCCCCCCCACAGCTTCACGGAAAGACAACCTTTCAGGCGCATATCAATATTGGAATATGGTCATTCAATTGCGTCCATATGAATTTCAAGTGAGTTATTTGCAGTATCTCCTGTGAAAGCAGAAAATGACCCTTCTCCCAGTGCGGGGCTGCAATCTTTCAGAAATGTCCGAAATCCGCTGTATTCCGGCTGCCAGCTTTCACCAACGCCGACGTCTGAAACTGGATGAAAACAACTTTTCCCACGGAGCTCGCGTTACTTCAAGCAAGTGCCGGAAGCCCGACCGACATTGCCCTAATCCAAAACACCATCCTCCAGAAGGCACCAGGAGACCTTTACCAGATAGTTAGCAACAAGGGTCAGACAATCCGGAACTTGACGCAGATGCTCGAGCGTCGGACGGCCGTCTTATCGCCTACGCAGGGCTTCTCCATGAGTACGTACCACCGACAAGGTAAGCCACGTAGTCGATTTGAGCTCCGCTTTTATTAACTCTTCATTATAGCTTTGCAATTTTCATCTCCGCCGTCGACCCCAGCTGAGGTTAGGACCGGCCAGAACGCAGTGAATGTGCCATCATTTCTGCATTTGGGGCAGTGTTGGCCCTTAAGGCCTTAACAGCGGTTTTGAAACTCCCTAAGGGTTACTAAGGCCTAAGGCTTAGGATAAGGCCTCTGTTTAAGGCCTTAGGTTCCGTTTTTCCCACGCTGCCCATCTCTCGAAATTTCGCGTTCTGGGATGCCGTGCGGGCAAGATATAGCGCACTAAGGGCCCCACTGGTTCACCGCTCTTCGGTGGTGGTTGAAATGCCGCTTAATGCAGCCTGTACAGTGGGCTTTCCAATGTTGTTCCAGTGGATGTTATCCTGAATCTCTGGCTGAACCCCGGTGAGAATATTTCAGCCTGAGGGGGTTCGAAATCCAGTCAGTGGAAGCCATGGGCAGAAGCAGAGAGAAAAATCTGCAAGGACTCGCCGCCAACTCGTTGCAATACGGAAAAATTCGGCCCGGGCCCTAAGGCCTCTAAGGTCTAGAAGAAATTTCTCTGGAGCTCTAAGGCTTACTCTAAGGCCGTCCTAAGCCTTAAGCCGGTTAAGGCCTTAGGCCTTAGGGCCAACACTGATTTGGGGGCCTTACATAAGCGCCGCCAAGGCTATTGCCAGTCCCTAGGCTGTTCGCCGTTCCCGTGATGGTCACGGCCGTCGTTTCGACGGCAGTTGAACGGGCAAACCCGTCCCGTGTCGTACCGTCATGCGAAGGAGGAAAATCCCTACGGGACGGGGCGGGTTAGACTCGTAACCAGTCTGCCTACGCCGTTCTAACAAGGCAGGCTTGTTGCCGTAGGCAGACTGGTACTTCTCGGGTATCCCAATTGGGCTGGGGCGGAGTTTGAAATTTAAGTGACTTTTCACAATCTTATTCCGTTTACACTCAGTTTTTAAGTTTATTTTTCGGTTGAAGCTGGGGTAATAAATAAAAGAATTATCCCTTTGATTTGGCCTCCTTATATTTCCTCTTTATGGTACAGAACACCGTAAAACCTGAGGATAGTTTTAGTGGAAATCAACTTCGGACCGTGATTTCCGGAATTGCCGCGGCTCATTGTGTCATCGGTCTCATTCAATGAACAACTTAATTTCAAACTCCGCGACAGACCAATTGACATATCCGAGAAGTACCAGTCTGCCTACGGCAACAAGCCCGCCTTGTTAGAACGGCGTAGGCAGACTGGTTACGAGTCTAGGGGCGGGTGACGGAACGGCCGTCACGGTCAACGGGACGGTGTCGGCTCCCTGACAGTAGATAAACTGTCATTTGCACCGGATAATATGCGGTAACCCAGCCTGGTGGTATATTTCTCAGCAAGTTGAAGATTTGTGGTCAAGCCGCGCTAAAATCCACCTGCAAAGGCATTAGCGAGCACTCTTGCGCTTCATTTCAGATGCGAGGAACATTCTTCATGCCGTTGTAGTGTTTCTTTTGTTGGGTAAAGAACTGGACCCAATGTGAAGAGTATGGGGTAATACTGTAACATTATTATTGCAGTTTTTAAGTAAAACAACTTCGCTAAACATGCACATTCAACCTTATACAGCTGTTTTGAAAATAGTATACGGGTTTTGATTCGCGCTGTTCTTCTTTTTTTGGTTACACTTGTTTGACGGTGAGTCGCTTCTTGCTCCACTCGCTCCACGGGAACGATATGCCCATGGCTGTGCTTGGAGTCTGTACCACATCCTTTGCTCTTGACGTGTTGGCGCCGCCTTCAGCCATGGCCTGAGGCAACAAGAAAAAATTTCTGCAATTTGGGACAGCATGGAGAGAAATTGAAAGCGCGGTACCGGTAGCGGTAGAGTTGTGCGCGTCTACATAAATACGCTCATTGCAGTGGAGCATGGTGGAGTCACAACACCGTGTTATGTGTTGGGGCCATGACGACAACATGGGGAAAGTTGGAGCAAGGAGCGACTCACCATCAAACAAGTGTAACCAAAAAACAAAGAACAGCATCCATCAAAACCCGTATACTATTTTCAAAACAGCTGTATTACTGTTTGTGGAAGTGGATACAAACGAAGCTCTTCCCAGACGATATTCGTAGTACGTGTAGACAAATCTCCTTCATATTTTAGGACCAAAACATTTTGAGAGCCCGGGACCCGAGTCATTGCGGAGTAAAGTTGGCCATGTGAGAACACCTCTCTGCGCATTAAGATAACAGTAAGTTGAAAGTCATAGACTACACTGAGTAGTGAAGTAAGAAAGTGACTACTAGTACTGAAGTAGGAAAACTGTTTCTTTTATTTTGCCAGAGCATCGTTGGGTTTCGCGACGAAAACCCGTGAAAATTCACTTACCTTATTAGCAAAGGAGGTCTTTCCTGATGTGTGTCTGGACATGCTTTTGCAGCCATTTTGAAAAGCATGACCTGGTGCAATGGAGGTCTCCAATGCTTTCATTTGTTCCACAAAAAACCCGGGACCCAACTCAATTTCTCTACTTATCTTGTGGTCGTTCGGAACGAACTACTGCCCATCACAGCTTTATCTGAGTGTTCTATTCACTCTGACTTGTTTTGTATTTATTGCTTCACTGAGTGGGGCACCCAAAAACAGAAAACCGATATCCCGACATTATAGTGGAGCGCGAAGCTGTAATTCGACATTAGGAATCTGATACAGAGTTGAAACTCGGATCCGAAAAAGACCCGGATGTGAAAAATATCGAATTATGAGCTCGGTTTTAGGTGGATTCAGGCGATTTTATTTTGTAGTACTCGTACAGGGAGTAAGAATAATCCTATGTGCTCAATAATTCCCACACCAATCATCTGCTGGCACGAAAAATCAAAAACATGCCAAAAAAGGAAAATTTCCACTGAACCAGCAGTCGCGCGCGGGGAATTATCATTATGTGTCTACTACGCTTCACAGAGCGGGTATTGTACACCGGAGAGGTTGAGCGTCGCTTCTGGCCCCTCGGAGCGGCGGCTGGTGATGGGGGTGCAGTCGGCATGTCAGTGTCCGAGTCAGTTGCCTCGCTTTCACTCAAGCTTGGGTCTGTCTGCCAGCGTGTGGCTTGCAACGCTCCGCGACCACAACCGCGACCACAACCACGAGCACCTGCACCTGCACCTGACCCTCGTCCACGCCCGCGCCCACGTCCACGTCCATGCCCGCGGGACTCGCGTTCTGCATCTAGTGTTGGGCGCGGGTTCGGGTAAAACCCGCGGTATTGCGGGTCGGGTCGGCTGGGTATGGGTCACGGGTTGCAGCCCAGTCAGACCAACAAACCCGCGGGTTTATCGCGGGTACGCCCCAAATATATATTCCAAGCATATTCTGATGGCTTTTCATGGCCCGAGAAACACCCCACAATACTCAAATCACTATTCCATGCCGATTTCTTACAAAATACCAGTGAATCCTACAGAGAAGCTTTAAAAAATAAATTTTCAAGCCAGACAGGTGAATGTATTCCATTTCTAGTGGGATAATCCAGTTACAGGTCATAGTAACCAGACAGTAATGTCCTAGGCTGTACCTGGGAGCCTGCCGGTGCGTGCCGAGTGCCCGGATCACCTTTGATCTGCAACCCGTAGAGACCGGTGAACCCGCGGGTGCAGGTGCGGGTTTTCCCGGGTCCGGGTCCGGGTCGCTGCTTCCAGACCCGAACCCATACCCGTGCCCAACACTATCTGCATCGCGCTGATCACGCTCAATGCGCAGTCTATCCAGCTCCGCGTGGTCCAGGATTAGGGATTCAACTGGGACGCGACGAATATCACCCTTCTTCTTGTGACGGCCGTCCTCGGTGCGTTGAAGCTCGCGAATCCGCCCGCCTTGCAGAGCTGTCCGCGTGCGATACTGGACAATCTCCGCAAGCCCTGCCGAGAGCGCATCAATGTAACGCGACGGAGGCTCTGACACTCTCGAGAACGCCTCAACCTCTCCGACTCAACTTACAGTCTCCGCGGACTCTCAACTCAAAATATTTGTTGAATATTCGGACGTGAGGTATCCTTAGGGCTCGTTCGGCTGCCAGATGCAGATGCTGCATCTGCATCTGATCTCCTTATTTGATAGTCATGGGAAGATGCACTTTCGCTTGTGCGTGATGAGCGTGACAGCAATTTCTCGACGCGTCGCCCAAGCGTCGCCACTGTATTTCGACGTGCAAATGCCTCCTATGTCTCGGTGGCAATCTTCCTATATACTTGTGTGACTGGATTGTCCATTCGGCACGTAGGGGAACGGTTCCAGCACTCGAACGAAACCGTATCCAAGTATTTATCCATCCCTCGCCATGATATCTTGTTTTCTGATCAGGTTTTTTACCGACCAACAGGGATTTCCGACATGTTTTGAGGACAATAGTCTCCCCTCCATTTTACAGTTGCTATGTCTGCCTTCCCTCCACCGACGACCCAGTCCCAGAACCCATTGGGAACAATCCCAAATTCTTCCCCTTCTTCGAAAATGTGATTGGTTCTATGGATGTGACACGGAGCTAGGACGCATAGAACGGTCAGCAGCATAGTACGCGTGCCAAGCTCAAAGAAACGCACGCCCTTGAATTTCCCATGACATGATTTAGCTCCTCAGAACGTGTCTACGAGACAGCTGTGGAATTGAAACAGTCGCGTTTGAACTGCAAGGTTATTGAAGCACATGTTTCAAAATGAATGGAAAACGCAATAAGGGCTTAAATACGGGCTCGATAGATGCACGAAATTATTAAAAAAGAACAAAGATACTACACCGCGACGGGTAAGCCAGATCAGTATCAGCTATGTAGCATGATCTGATCTTTCATGCGCAAGATTTCGAAGGCTACTCCTCATCTGAGGAGTCCGACATCACCGTGGGGACCCAGCCATCGGAGACGCTCTGGTCGGATGACGAAATCTCTTCCCAGGTGCGCCTGATTCAATGCGAAACTCGGCACGCCGCCCCGTGGTTGAATTGCAACTGTTTGGATGGACGCAAACCCCGGCACGCCAGGCGGCCGTTCAATTACAACTGTTTCGATCGATGTGCACCCAGGAAAGATACCAAATGCCGCATATCGCTGGCTGCACTGCGGTAACACTACATTGAAGAAGTTGAGCATTGCGATGATCACCCCAACTGGGAACATTATTCCATTCTGATTCTCTGACAAATTCCACAAATTTTGGGAGGTCCTTATATGATACCTTAGCTCCTGGTGGATCTTCTGGGCAAATTTCAGAGAATTTAACCCAGAAGAAGTCCAGCATTGCGATGATCACCCAAATTGGGAACATTATTCCATTCTGATTCTCTGACAAATTCCACAAATTTTGTGAGATTCCTAGATGATCCCTTGGCTCCTGGGGAAGCCCCTGGCCAAATTTCAGAGAATTTAACCCAGAAGAAGTCGAGCATTGCGATGATCACCCAAATTGGGAACATTATTCTATTCTGCTTCTCTGATAAATTTCACAAATTTTGCGACGTTCTCAGATGATAAAAGGTATGGCTGTTGTACTGTAACATTATTATTTGTAGCATAGCGCCCAGTCTATGGAGCATATGCTATGTCAATGCACTGCGCCTGGGCAAGCCGAAATTTGGGCACTGGCCGAGAAACTATGGTCTATGAAACATCGAAAATGGCCTAACCCATCCTTCGGAAACATAATGGGATGTGCCGTAGCTGAATTCAAAGATTTGAATGGAAAGGCAGATATATATGCTGCCCGACTCTATAGGATCCTGATATCAGAATCTGCATACCTGATCTGGAAACTTCGAAACGAGAGAGTCATACAAAACAGCCCACAGAGTCCAACGGAAATCCACAACAGATGGTTACAAACTATCAACAGTCGCCTTGATCTTGATCGTCATACATGGATAGATGACCCAGGGTCCCCCGTAGTCTCTCTCCAGGTCGTCGAGGACGCCGGGCTGCTGATTGCGATACCCTTCCGAGCCTTCGCCCGTTTAAGGTGGGGGAACAGAGTCATAGTGGCCTTCCCGGAGTTTTCCTGCAGAGAGGGAACGCCGAGAGCTTCGGGGGAGTAGCCCAGCCGTAGATGCAGGAGAAGAGGGTTCGGTGCGAGTATCATCCGCCATTACAGGGAATTACGAATAGTTCCTTCTCCCGACCATGACTTTTATAGGCATCCTGCTGGTAGAGGGGTCAATAAGACACTCTTCCGCCCCTCCAGCGCCTTGACTATTCATTCTCGACCCCGTTCCATCCGCCGTCCCAATTCATTCCTCGATCACTCCTGCGTTCCGAGATCGTTCCCAGGCCGCGGTGACGAGGGTTTCAAAAGAGGGTTTCGATAGCAAGAGCAAGAGCAAGAGCAGCGAGGTTTCCAGCTTCTCGTCATGCGGGCGTGTCAATTGAAGTCACGGAGGCAAAGACACGTTGTGATTGTCAGGTCCCCATTGGGAATGACCGCCTTGACGTGACTGTGAATTGGCTCAGACATCCGCTCGGGCCTGTGAAGATCCGGACCGGAACGATTCTTCCCGAGATCCCCTGAGCAATCAATACACTTACTGAAACCGTCGACCTCGCCTTCCGATACATTCCGCAGAATCCGGGCCACATCGCAAACTATGTCATTTGGGCCGTAATAAGATACAGCAGTGCTGGGGGTGTCCCCCGGTGGCAAAGATGTCCCAGCCACCTTCCAGCATGTTTCGTTCCCGTGCTAAGTCCTGCGGAAGTCCATTCCACGACAAAAATGTCCGTGATGACCTCACGGTCCCCGCCATCATTATTTTGCCAATCAGCTGCTTTATAGCAGCCCTGCTGGTTTCCCCAGGCCAATGGCCCGTTCCACATGTGGCATACATCGAGGAATAGTCATCTCGTGGTGCGATCATGGTGGTAGGAGGTATAATCGGAGATGGGAAACATAGGAGATATTTAGTGTATCCGCGACTCCTGACAATATCTGGCGAATAGCTCCTGTATTGGCTGGCAGATAATTCGCGCAAAAGGCCGGTGGTTTCTGCACCCACCCATTTTGCGCCAATTGCCAGGAACTCGGGTGTGATGGTGAATCTGTGATTCTATTACTAAATTCAGTGACATTACGTTGCCTGAACCTTTCAAAGCCCTTACGTTCACTGGCCACATGTATGATCTGAGCAGTACACAACACGGATACAATTTCTCAACAACATTTCTCTTTTGACTTGGACGTTTCCTCGTGCGGGGAACCAGGAAAACGTGTTCACGGAGCGGGGTCACCAAAAGTGGTCGGCGATCCGGTAACTAAAGCATGGGAATCATGCCCACTAACTTTAGGTAGTGGGTCCTGTAGAGCACAAAATTTTACCTGGATTGAATCCATCCAAGAATATATTATTTTACCTAACTTACTTACCAATTCCTTGATTAATATCCGGACAGTCCAGATCCGCTTGCTTTTGTGTTAGCCGATGACCATGGCGATTCGGATGCCCTCGTCTGGCGGCTCTGTTTGGGTTCATTCTCTGGGATCCCCATCGCCCTGCGACCTAGTGGGTTACGAGTGCCTAGAAACTACAAAGGAGACGTACACCGACGCTTGACAGCGTTTTTGGAACGATTTGCCCGATCTTTTTGATCTCGGAAGCTGGGATGTGTTGTTGACCTAGGCAAGTATCGCGAGTTGTTCAGCCGCTTTAGGGACTAACTTCCAGAGGCACAGTCCGTTAAGTACTAGCGTAACAGCTTGTCAGTATTTATACCAAGGATAACTCAAGTTCGCTTTCAGACGGGCTACATTGAACTCAAGGGTCAACGTTAACCGGTCTACTTCAATCGCTACGTGAACTCATAATTGTACAATCCCAATCCAAGACACATTCGCTACAACTATGAACACATGTGAATGGGACCGTACTTTTGGAAGTATAACTAGTGTTTCGGCGAAAGGCATTGCCGTTCTGAACCCCAAAACCTCTGCCGATCAGCCACGGCAGGGAACTTGCTGAGTTTCCGCCTCAAACGTAAGCACTCTTACTCTCGAGCTGCAACCCAAAGTAATTAGTGAC
The DNA here is from genome assembly GCA_029378395.1 of Mycena leptocephala. NCBI lineage: Eukaryota > Fungi > Basidiomycota > Agaricomycetes > Agaricales > Mycenaceae > Mycena > Mycena leptocephala. The sequence continues at coordinate 92,613 of JARJLF010000967.1, read as the reverse complement.
TTTGATTTTTGCACAAACACATGCCTCTCCCATCCAGTTAGCAAAAACTATAGAGAAATCAATCTTGTCCTCAAATTGAATTTGAAATGAAATGAAAGTGGTTACTTCCAATACCGGTGAAAATCAGCGATGGGATTTTGGACTTCGGTGTTACAGTGAGAATCGGTCCTGCCGAGAAATGCTGGAAACGGCTCGGTGATCCTGCGTATCTGACCACCCGGCCACCCAGCCGCCAATTAGCCGGCGTACATGCGCGCATTCATCTGTGGCCCTGTATCTCGCAGCCCATCCCCACCTCTGAGTCGGTACGACGACGAGGCTGATATTCCCACCATCCACACTCTGCCTGACTCCGGAGTCAACGGAAGGCTCGACTTGGAGTCACTTGAGTCGGCTGAAGTAAAATGCATATTTTCTCAATTGGCTGGCCTCATAGATCTGCATTATGAGGCTAGAACACATATATAATGGTCGGCAGGTCACCGTAGGTAGTCATAGGCGCTACCTCGGTCCCCAACAGGACCAACCTACTCTTCTTCAGCGGCAATGTTAGATTCAGGGAAGAGATCATTCTAGATCAGGCTCAGAGCGGATTTGGTTGCCTCCAGGAGAATCTGAGATGGGCAAATCTGGAATTCTCTCACCAACTTGACCGCCGTTTCTCCGCCGCCATGTGCTCATTCTTTTTTGATGGCCCGCCTGTAATAAGGTGGACTGTCAGCAATTGAATGAAAATAAATACTCGTGACATGGGACATACGGAAGCGGAAACGTCCGACGGGGAAACCTTCATCAGAATCAGAATCAAACAATGGAATGCATTTACATAATTGGGAGACAAAGCAAGTCTGAGGAGTGTGGGAAAGTAATGTAGCGTCCGGGCGCGGCCTTCAAGAATATTGACTGAAACGGTTTTGCCAGCATTACGGCCATTTCAAACCTAAATTCCCATCAAGGCCCAGCCGACGTAGAAAATTGAAGCGTTAAAAGTCGTCAAAACAAAAACAAAGCGCGCGGCATATCAAAATCACCGGGTCTTGCGAGCCTTGGAGCTGTCGACACTCTCACCGGAGTCACCGCGAGAGATAGGCTTGCATCCTCTCTGACAAAATGATATCCAATGGGGCTCGCAGATTGTCCAGCAGTCTGCTCAGCGCTGCCCTTAATGGAATGTGACAGCCCTCACGGGTGATCTCAAACTCGTGAAGCGCATCAGCAAAGATGACGGCCGGGAACGGGAGTACAGGGGAGTCCTTAAAGATGCCGGAGTCATCGATGGATCGGTGACAATGTGAATGACGTCGTCTGAGGTGGCGCTGTCGGGGTGGAGATTGGGCTGAGAGCGGAAGAGAGATGCGGGGATATTGTCCGCATTGGCGCTCGCAGCCGTGATCATCGCCAGGGGCATTCGACACAAGGGCGATGCCACGGGGGTAGGCGACCTGCCACCGGTGTTGACAGTGACATGGATGGTGGGGACGCACTGATTACCGGAGGCGTCGGTTTTTGCGGTACGGGCTTTCTGCTATCGGGCTCGCGGAGGAAATACTCCTGGAAAACAATGTTGTTCGGAGGCTTCCTAATGTCGCGTTGCCAACCGACTCGAAGATTCTCAGTTCTGGGCAATACGTAAGGCACAATAAACGCACAATTTCCCTTCCCCAAACACTTGCTTCATACATGGAAACACGATGATGATGCCCGTCGACCGAAGAGACGTAGCAAAGGTCCCTGTGCTTCGCGCACTTGAGGTGGTCCTCCAGTTGGCGATATTCCTTCGTGTGATCAAAGGTCTTCCTGTCGTTGGCGGCATTACGGGTGACCGAAGCGCTGCCTTTACGCTTCCGGCTACCGGTAGGCTTCGATGCGGTCAACGCCGTTTCCTCAGGCGGGTTCTAATGAATTCTCAGCGAGGTACCAGTAAACTTTACCAATAACGCACCAAATTCTTGACCATGCATGTCACCTGGCGTGTCCTCGCCCTCGCCGTCTGACCAATCCTGCTTTCGAGACAATTTTTCCGGTTGGTTGCGTTCGCCAATCCATGGACTGGTACGTTGGCACTTTCGTTATCCCATTTGTAGCCCAGTGCCGCAGTCGAGTGGTCAATCCCCATCATGGTGCATATCTCGACGTACGCGGCGGCAAATGGGACAGTGTGACCGTATTTCTTGGTGTGAGTAACCGGTGTCGCGCCGATGATATTGCTGTTGATTGGGATCTCGAAGGAGAGCGTGGGTCCTGACACGTCTGAATGTGAGTCGGTACGCATCGGGGATACTTACACATACCTGTAGCAGCAACGTCAACTGGAGCGGCAGCCTGGGGCGCGGTCTCTGGAGTATATGGAGGAGGTTGCTCGCCAGCGGGCTCAAGTGGGGGAGCCAGGACAGTCCATCCGTTTTGTTGGCGGGTGTGCTCCCGGTAGTGGGAAGGGTTTTGGTTGTTGTTCGGTGGCATGAGGATGGGGAGAGAATACGACTCTGAGTTCGAGCGACTGCATTAAATGCAGCGGGGCCATTAGTGGGGTGGGTGGAGTCACGACACCGTGTATGGGCTATGACGACGCAGCTGTGGAGAGAGGTGGAGCAAAAGCAGACGCCGGGTCAAACAGAGGTAAGCAAGAATCGAGGATCACCACTTGATCAAAACCCGTACACTTTTCCGGAAACAGCTATAAATCACATTCACCATCCCGGTACTTTCTGCCCTTCAGAATACATCCAGGTACATCATATAAAAAATTTAGGTCAATCCGAGCACTACAGGTAATGTGGCACATAGACATCCAGAAACACTCAAACCCAACTCACTAAATCATCTTGAGGTGACCAGAAAAATTCCTAACATGCCATGCCTTGTGGGATGTCAGTCCGAAACCTCACATTGACTATCCCGGTGTTTCATGCCCTCCTAAATACATCCAGGGACATCATATAAAAAAATTGGGTCAATCCGAGCACTACAGGTAATGTGGCACATGTTCTGCACCCAGACATCCAGAAACAGAATCATATTCCGCGATACGCCATTTTAGGACCCAATGAAGCTGGTCTTGTACAGCGAGGCCGACATCTGCAATTAACGAATGGCGACCGGGAGCTGGTAGCTCTTCGACGGAATCATGGATCCACAGCAGAGAAACCTATGTGCTCAATCATCGAAACAGAATATATTCATAACGGGATTTTGCTGGCAACAATTTTGTTAGCCGCCAATTATTTGGTGCACTCCTCCTTCTCGGTAGAGGAGTATCCCAACCCCAGATACACGGGAGGTGCAGCTCCCTATCGCCTGTTCGACAGAATGACTGAAATTACGACTCCTATGCACTATGGCGTATCCCCCGCGAATTATCATCGTACTCCGGGGCCTGTGGACGACGAAGAAGACAGCAATTATGAATATGACGAATAAGAGCATCATTACCCAGACGAGACGGAGAGCGAAGATGAATCTTCGGAAACGATAAGCATTTTTTTATTCATGAAGAATTTCGTCCTGAAAAGAGTACAAATCACAGCCTAAAACGGAGATATCTATCAAGGAGGATCAAAAAGTCGACGAGTCACGCAGAAGGAGAAGTGGGGCAGGAAACACGACTCAATCTCCCTCCTCTCACGAGTTATTCATGTACATTCTTTCACCACCCTAATAATCTTACATGTTCACTCCATCAACGGCATACGGATTCTAATTGCACCAGGTGGCCACCTAAACAAAGGGAATCTCCGTACCCCATTACGTTCTTTATGGTCTCCCCCACATTTCACAAACACACGACGACTCGCCTGGCCATCAATTCACCAATAGCCATGTTCATTATGCTGGAGTGGTTGTGATGTGTCTTCTCGTTTCTCCTATTTTGTCGAGGTCGCTCGTTCGTCCGCTCCAAGACCTTTCTTTTTTTGGTCTCGAAGATCTTTTTGAATGCCTCACGCAGAAACACAGCGCTGCCGGCATTCCCGGCATACGGAAGTGCCACGCAGTGGTACTCCGCCATAAGTCCGCCGGGGATGCCGACTGCGCTGTGGTTCAGGTGAGGCAAGAGAAAAAATATGAGCCTAAAAATAAATAAACTTGTTAAAAGGCCCCGCGCCAGCGGAAAAAGCAGCGCTGGCGAAAAAGCAAGCCCCAGAAAAATGCCAGGGCTAGCGAAAAGGCAAGCGCTAGCGAATAGGCAGCACAGCGAAGAAGAGGGGGTCCGAGGGAGCCATCACCCGGTGTGTGACAGTCACACGTGACCAAGTTCCCCGCGTGTTCTGTCCAGCGCTGCAGATAATAATGATGATCCATTCCAGTCGTCCGAGGCTCCTTACGTGTCTACACACATTTCTGAGTCTGAACTCGATGGATTTGCTCCACAATCCTTCCATTCTCGCCGCGAAAAGACTAGCACATCAGGAAAAAAGTTTTTGCTCTGGAGCTACATGGTGAGTTCTATAGCAGCGGTAGCACCAGTAGCTCTCTGCGAGGATCCGTAGCGGCTGGTAGCCGTGATAGCCGCCAGTGACAGATCAGTAGCATTTGATAACCGCCGCGCGAGGATCAGTAGCGCCGGGTAGTCGTCGTTTAGCCAATTCAGATTTTAAACCCCGGACGATGGTTTACAGCCATATTTTGACTTATTGCCTCGTCTACAGGATTTACAGAGACATACTGCATACATGAATGGTAGGGCATGGCCGCTTGGCTGCTCTCAAATTTTTGCTAAGTCCAATTCAAAGTCCGCCGCACGTGCGCGATGGCGTGATTGTTGGTTGCCAACGGGACTTTGGTTCATCGCCTTTCTTCCTTTCCCCCCACCTTCTCTCCCTTCGTTCCTCTCTGTCTTTGCCTCTGGATGCGCAGGACGCTCCTCAAGATGCACTTGGCTACTTCAAACCTCCCATCTCACCTCCCTTGATATGCTGGCCTGGCGCGCCTCCAATCCGCACCCGCCATCGCCGTTACACATCAAGTCATCCCGAAGACAGATGCCAGTCGTTCTCAAGCTATCTTTCTCCAGTCCTGTATCCTCTGGCCTTATTAAGCCATCTCAAGACAGATGGGAAGTCGTTCTCAAGCCCTGTGTCGCAAGATTGCTGCAAGTTGATCTGTGGAACAGTGCTTCTCTCACCTGAATCCTAACCGCAAGTCTCATCTCTGGCTTGATTCTTGATCTGCTTGGCTTTTCTGAGCTCATAATTCCTACCCCCTACATGTGAGCTCTCCGTCTTTTCCTGACTTATAGTATTGACATGTTTACAGATATTGAACGACTCATGGGCAGACGGTTCCAGTTTCAATAATGTAGTCAAGGGATGTCGTTGTGGTGAGTCCCTTTATTGTCTAGTTCAGCACAACTCCTCAAGTACATTGGACAGTTTCTCTAGGACATCTATTTAGCACGTTTGCGCACACAGCTTGTTGTCGCTGCTGTCTTTGTGACTCGCCCTGCATGTATGTGCACGGCGAGTACTTTGGTGGAGTCAGTGATAGTTTCTTGCGGGCCATGGGCCATTGTGTAAACACATCGTGTCTTCGATAGCTTGTTGATAACTGAAATATATGTATTTTTCATTCAACTTTTGTGTGATCGTTGTTTTGACTATTGCTGGTTATTCGGTGGTATCGCGCTCTATTCGGCGCTACTAAGTGGAAAGGGAGAGCTATTGGGTGCTACCAGGTGCTACGGGAGCCTTGGCACGGAGCTACGAGACGCTACCAGGAGGTATGAGACTGTGGCACGTGGCTACCAAGGGCTACCATAAGGGGACTTGCCTACGGGGCTACCACAGGTATTTGGGCTACCAAGCGCTACGTAACCAAGTGGTTTTTTCCTGATGCACCTATAATAAGATCCATGGGCTCCTCGCAGAATTGAGACGCGACCGTATATCCCAATCGACATCCTGATACAAGTCCTTGATCCGGAAGACGTCTCATATGATCGCTACCCCGGCAATCTCTACAGAGACGGCAGCACAAAACTGATGGAATTGCTGTAGAAGATCATGGCGGACCATAGCGGTCACAGGAAATTATTTGACTGCAGATCAAATGGAATCGCGTCGGCACGACTCGATACTCCCCATCATAGCGGTTGTCACTCCAGAATTCATCGAGAACTGGAATCTGGACGAAGATGTTGATTGCACACCATTCCTTACCAGTATCCTGATAGCTGCTGCACAGACGGAGCGCGCCAAGACTCACAACAAGATCAAGAAGCCCGAGAAGGTATCGACATTCTATATTTTTTATTTGGATGGGCCCAATGTTGATTTTTGCTTCAGATGGTTCAGGTCGTCACCCGACAGTTGTTGTACCAATCTTCAAACCACTGTCTAGCATTCCAGGCCGAGTTTGGCCTCTTCCTTTGGTCCACCGGCTGCGCCAGACAAACCATCGATGCGTTATTCCGATGCGGACTCTCTGTGTGTTAAGACTCTGTCCTCAATCTCGTTGAATCCTTAGGAGACAATTGCACGGCGGAGGCCGTTAGATTCGTCGCCAACGAGCCGCACGGCGTTGGTTACGATAACATGAACCTCAGTATTTTTGTCGAACAGAGAGGCCCTAGCGGCCCAACCAAGGTTACGTCGGGCACATTCGGCGTTCTCTACGGCCTTCGGAACGCGAAATGGGAGCATATGCTCATTGCACTCATAATGAAGCGGTTCAAGGCGTCGACTGGCCTTCAATTCCACCAGGATATCCGTCCATATTCGGCGCAGCTAATCACATTCCACGACCAACTTGTAGTGACCATCATTGACTCCCTTTTCACGCACCAGAAGGAGGTCTTCGAGGAGGTTTCGAAACATTCGAGTTGGCGGCATACCTCTATCCGCGCGATCCCGGTTGGTTACAAGACTCGGCAAGTCCCGACGTGGGCCTCCACGATCGAAGAAGCGACCACCCGCGATAATTTGCTATACCACGATGAGCTTTACTCAAACGGGCACCGGAATTACCCAGCAAATATGCGATCCCCAGTTTCCATAACCGCCTGACCAATGCTCGCATCCGGGGCGGCCAGCTCATGCGCACACAGGATGTCAACGCTTCGGAACGACGAGAAATCTTCCAGCTCGGTTTTGGGCTGCTTCACTTGTGTCTCAACCTAGTTTGGGCCATTTTACACACTCATCGCGACAGCGTCAACTCAATCGGGAGCTTGACCTATTTCTTTTCGCTCATGGAGAAGGCGCGGCTCGGTAATGACCAGCCTGATTACCATTCGCATCTTGCTTCCTTGACACAGGTCTTTCACGGGCTTCTTCTCAATGCTTGGCTGACGGAGTGTCGGTCTGGCTCATTGAAATTGTTCGCTGAGTCCAAACCAAGCCCTCGGTGTCGAATTGAACGAAATAATACAGTAACTTCCGCAGAGGTCTTGAAGGTGTGGAGGATGGGAACGACAGCATACCATTCCCCTCTGACTGACTGACTGACTGACTGAATTGCTATTGGTTGCTGTACCTGGCCATAATGGCTACGCAGCAGTACTACTAGACTAGCTAGTGGGGGGATAATCAGTAAGGAGTAATGATTTGGGTTTGGGAGGTATGATTTATATATGGATATGAGGGAGAGAAATAGAAAGGAGTAAGCCAGCGGGGAAATTTTGAGATAGAGAGAGAGCTGGAGAGTGCGCGAGATAAGGAACGGCGAAATGGGAGAGGAGTCCGAATCCCTTTACTCAAGGTGCGCTCGCTAGAAATGGATAGCCCTGCGATCCGTGAAATCTCATGTGTGTGTTCCAACATATTTAAGAGGCCCTAAGACCTTGAGCAATATTGTCAAGACAATTTGCCGATGGGGGAATACTGTTATCTTCAAAATTGATATTATGTGTGAGACCTCATACCTCAAGTTCAACTCTCATATCCAGTGCCAAATTTAGTGAATAGTAAGAATCCGTCCAGGGGAATGGCCAAAACCTGGGTTATGTGCCCGTGTAACCGAATTTCCAGTTACTTTTTGTGATGACGAGTCTGTGAGTATCAATCTCCATCTTGATGCTTTGTGTAATCAATTGATTAACCGATTCGCAGAAAAAGGCTTACCAATCTCCAGTCGTCCCTGTAGACACGGTGCACCTGCTGACCGGTGAGGGCGAGACCGACTTTCGTGGCATTCAGGTAACATAGTTCTTTTCCACGCTTCTTATAACTCACTTGTGTTCAGTTATAGAAATCGATGAGCGCGGGGCGTGATGAAATGGCCCCCCGGACCACCACCATCATCACGAGCATACATGCGCGGAGCTGAAAATCCTGCCCGCCATCGTCGCCATCGCCGAGGCTCTCCAAGCGGTAAATTTTCTGAGTGGACTTGGGGATTGATCTGCACTTTGTTGATAGGCGATGGATGGTTTGGACGCCGCTGAGATGTTACTCGAAGTAGATCCGACCTAGTCTCTTATAAACAGACGCTGCAACAACAAAAAAGTGCTCGTACCTGTGCTTTGTTGTAGATCCGACCGCCCCCTCAACTGTCGGCCTCGCAGACAAAGTCGATGAGCTTCAGCACAAGTATTGAAACAACTTTCAGCAAGAGGCTTATTTGGCAGTCAAGCGAGCGCGCCAATTTTTTTTCCGATTTTCTGGGGAAGGAAACCGGTCAAAATAATGTGATCGGTGTCTCATTTCTCCCACGATGTTTCACTTTTCTGAGGTTCGAAAAAATAAATTTGTCTCAATATTACTGTACTATCACAATCAATTCGTCAAGGGGTGTGACGCATGACTCAAATGTCCATTTCGTCAATTCGTCAAGGGTCCCGGGTCAATTGAACTCGAGGGTAACAGGGCCATGCGTACCTCCGCATGAAACTTCAGAATTGAAACGGATCAAAATAGGAGTGAAAGGGCGCAGGACTGAACATATGGTCAACGAAAAAAAGAGGTGCTGTCAACGTGTCGGACCCGTTCTGACACGCTGGTGCAACAGATTGCCTTTCGAATTTTTTGACCCTTCATTGTATATTGTGGAGGTCTGCAAGGTCAGCAAAAAACAAAAAACAAAAAACAAAAAAAAACAGAAAGACAAACCTGCCGCTCAAATAACCCTTTATCTGCAGCATTATCTATCCATGGTCCGGACACAGAGCCACCGCGAAGCGCTCACGTCAATTATGCTGTCCACCTATTGTCTTGCCTTAGAAAAGTTGCGGTATGTTGATCACGCACTCAAGGGACCAGGTCGGCAATGTGCGTTTATCGATTCCCTAGGTTTTGGACTTTGGACTCACCCACTTATATTAGACCAATGCAAGAACTGTGAGGAAATGGGCCACAATAGTAGAACCTGCCGCCGAACTGTGCGCAAAAAGTATGGGAAGAGGATTTGAAAATGCGAAAATCCTCTGGTGTGTTGTAGAAGGACAAAACAGTATATGTACGTAGATTGGAAGCTCCACAGTGGAGACAAGCGAGACACGCGAAGCAGTGCCGTTTGTCCTTATCTCGACCTCGTACATCATCTGATTTGCATGGAATTCCGTCGCGAGAGATGAATACCAACAAAATGAGAAAGTACCCGCATCGAAAGTAGGTGTCGAGATCTGGTTGTTTTCGAGTAATTCAATCGCAGCGCCATGCCGAGAAGCATCGGGGACAAAAAATGCGACCGGAGGTAATTCTTCTGGGATGTGTTCCTTTTGGCCCGTAAAAGCGATTCTCCCCCGGGTAAAGAAAGGATCCATTCTCCATGTGATCCCGTTCTGCATGCTGCATGCGCCGCTGTTCAAATACCGCGGGTAAGAACATCCACCCGCAAACCCCGACCCCCGCGTTGCCAACGACGAAAATATTTGCGCTTGAGTAGCCCATTGAAGGACTCAAGATGATTGGTTGTGGGGAGAACACCGTCGAATTCGCAGCCCAGGATTCCTGCAGCTGTATAACGCCCGAAATCGGACCAACCTGCCCACAGGTCGAATGAGAGCTAATACCTGGAAAGATAGAAGGAGTCCTCTCTCGGCCGGTGTTCCATGCGACATTTCCATCCATGCTGTCAAAACCCGCGTCACGTCCTCGATAGTGGCGATGGAAGACTCCAGTGTCGTCGAGGATACAAGCTTCTCCAAGCTTCTCCTCGACCAAGCGTAGCCGTGCTTTGACTTCCACCGATTCAGCTGACTTTCCTGTCACAACCTTGTTCCGGTGATTGCGCCATGATTGGCGAAGATGAGATTTACAGACAGAACGACCCCAGGGAACACGCGAATGAGGGCTGCCCATTCCTTCAAATCTGTGTCTGTCATAGCCACCAGCACATACAGTTGTGGACAAGCAAAGCCCGCAAATAGTCTGTGGCTATAACGTGATTTATTGTCGACTCAATTTCGATTTTCCTGGACTCAGACTGGCCTAAAGAGTTCAAAAAGCATGCTCCGAAGTTTTTCCTACGACAAATGTGCGGCGCCAAAATTTTCGGTCAAAACCAAAACTCAGATTTGTGATCGGAGACGATTGGCAAAAATCAGAATTTTCTAGCACAGCCACATTATGTAATCGATCAAGCATGGCCTCGATGGCTGCCCTGAGATAGCACGGGTGACGAGTTTCCAAGGAACGGCTCGACAAAATCATTTGATTTTCACATGGTGTCTTTAATCGGTCGCGTACAAAGGGCGGCGGCCAAGACCTGCTGGCGCCCATGCTCCAGTTGTTTGAATTCATCGGTGAACTCGGTTATCAATTTTTCTTTCAACTGTGGTGCACGCCGAGAGCATGGAGCAACTCGGACTTACCGAGGGATTCAAAGCCGAACATTGGTTGAGCGGTGCGCTGGCCGCCGCTGCAGCATCTTGTCCTTTCTTCCACGCAGCCACCAAATTGACAGGTTTCGCGTCGGGAACGTCAAGCACCGCGGGGGGAGAAGACATCGATTGCCGTGGGAGGAGAAGAAGGTCTGTCAATGCCATATTTCTATGGCTACAACGCCGATGCCAAACGTCTGCCACACGGTTTTGCGGCAATTTCCCCCGAAGAAGCCGAAACGTGGTCTAGCGACCTTCTATCACCATAGATTTAAAACGTACGGTACATTCCAACTCCCTGGGGTGCTCAGATCGATAATCCTACCGTTTTCCGGCCGAAAAACTTTTTGACCCACAAAATATTTTTTCGGCTCGCATGCGATGAGACCGCGGAAGCCCTGCGAAATGAATTACTCGGGCCCAGAATGATCATGGATATTCCGGCCCGGGCTCTAATCCATAGGTCTTCCTTGCGCAACCGAGCGGCGGAAATAGTCTTGGAGTTAATGGTAAGTGCCGCAACCCCGAGTTTCGCCATTTTCTCTTCCCATAAGATATAATTGTCAACATACCATCTGTTGCTCTATTAAATTTGTTGGACACACAACAACGATTGCCGGGTCCGCGGGAAATTTTACGGCGGGGCAGGATCACTGCGGAAAAATCACCCCCTTGATCACGAAAATGATTAAACCAGATGATCTAGCACAAAGAAAGCAGAGTGGATAAGGGAGACCCCACAATTTGATCCCTGGCTGTGATATTCTAGCTCGTGGGAAGTCCACAGCTACAATTTGAGCCCTGGCTGCGATATTCTCGCACACAAAGACTAAATTATCTGGAATTCTGGCTCTATGACATCTTTCTAAACGTATGTTAGTTCGCTGTTGCAAAGAATCAGCTCATTTGAACATGTTTGGACTATGCTAGACATCATTTATCGCGGAAACAGCAATAATGGCTTAATGGACCTGGATTTTTGGTACAGCACACCTTTATGTATTATCTAGTTCATGGCCCATTAGAATAATTGATATGCACAACCATCCCAATTCTTTGTGAGGTAAGGTATGGTGGATTTCACACCCCCGCATAAATGGGACTCTCAAGTCTGCGATAACATAAAGCAATACAGATGACTATGGTGCGCTCCCGCTTAGTCACCACCAAGTTGTGACAACGGCTCCTACTCGGCAACAAAAAATCCAAATTTTTATTCATCTTTCCAGAAGTGCTTCATTCATCGAGAGAAAACTTTTGACCAGAGGGATTTCTATTTGCTTCAAAATTGAGGGAGCTAAAAAATTTCGGATCACCCAAATTGGGACTCTCTGCCACATCGGCCTCCAATTGATTGAACACCTGTATATCTCAGTCTTTACTATGTGCAGGAAGGAAGCTTGCCTCGTAGGGAACTTCATTCCCGAACATTTAATTTCCATTCTTTGAACTCCCATTCCAGTTCTGAAAGCACTCTGGTTTTATCCAAGTTTGATCATGATATGTATACCATTGGCACGTTCCAAACCAGGTGGTGTTTTTACCAAAATCAAGTTCTCAACCTTAATGGGAAGTATATCGAAATTGTTCGCAACTAGACGGCCACAGAGGTACACATAAATAAATAAAATCTGCCCCCCGGCGGATTTGGGACTACTCGTTATTACAAAAAGTAACCGGCCATTTGGTCACACGGGCACATAACCCGGTTTTTGCACATTCTTCTAGACAGATTCTTAATCTACAGTTAATTTGGCATTAAATATGACAATTGAATTTGAGGTATGAGGTCTCACACTTAGCATACAATTAAATTTTGAAAATAACAGTATTCCCCTATTGGCAGTTCCCTTGACAATATTCCCCAAGGTCTTATGGCCTCATAAATAGTGGTAGATATGTTGGAACACACACACAGGATTTCGCGGATTGCAGGCCATCCTACGAGCCTATATGAATAAATTAACAGAGAAAAAAATCACACCTTTGATCAAAAAATTTGATTCAAGCCGGCTTTTTCCCACAAGGAAAGCAGAATGGATAGTCTCTTCTGTCAGGTCAGCTCAAAGAATACCCCAGGGAAACCTTGGAGGATGAGTTCGTGCAAAGCCACCTAATTCCTCAAGTGGTATGCCCACCGGCGGTTACTTCTTGTAATAACGAGTAGTCACAGTTTGGTGGTGACTAAGCGGAGCGCACCATAGGTTTCTCGGGCTTGGAAGCCGTGCAACACACTGCGTGTTAGTTGGCATTGTGCCGGCAAAACGTGACATTATATGGAGACCTATTTCCTTCGGTTTGAATTCGAAGTGATGGCCAGCGCGATTCTGAACGAAATCGTCTCCTCCGATTTCCTCCTGTTGGCCTTTTCCTTAATTCAGGAGCTTGGGAGTTCTTCATTCTCGATAGAGGCGGTGCTGTATTTCGTCCGGGCCGACTCAATAGCGTCGGGAATCCCCGCAACACAGTGCGTGTTATTTGGCATTGTGCCGACAAAACGTGACATTTTATGGAGAGCAATTTCCCTCGGTATGAATTTGAGGTGAGAGCCAGCGCGATTCTGAATAAGACTGTCTCCTCCGATTTCCTCTTGCGGGCTTAGTCGTTAATCCATTGCCAGTCAGTACAAACGACGTTCTCGAGCCGTGTGGTACGCGACCGAGTGCATGGGGGCACCAACGGCAAATGGAGTAGTTGTGCTACGCAAACGGCGACCCCATAATACGGTAAATTCTCTATTTATTATCGAATTTCGCACATCTGAAGCTGGAATAGGTGCAAGTGGGTATAATCAGCTGCTTGGCACTGTCGCGGAATCGGTACGCCAGTGGCTACCTCGCGCTTCCTCTTGCCGTTTGGCAGTTTGCATGTAAAACCCACGTTGACGAGAAACGCATATTCAGCCGTTTCGGGTTCACTGTTCACGATACAACGGCGCGTGCATGCCTCGACAGCCCCACCGACTCCAGCCTAGCAAAACTGCGGGAGTCTGTTGCGGAGGGAATCGCGAACGGCACCATGCGCTGGCAGCTAGTCATGGACAATGTGCAGCAATTTTGCAGGCAGCGTGATCATCGCCTCGGGCGCCAGGATATCCTCAAAGTGGGAAGTGCAGCGACTGCGATCCTCCTTGAGGATTGCGCTCCGGGCGTTTTCAATCTACAGGATCACCTGGATCGCGTAATGAAGCAAGAGCGGAAACAACTAACAATTGACTCGCTCAATGCCGACATCGATTTCCCGTACATCCATGATCTGACAGCACTTCATTGGGTCCGCATCCTCGTCTACTTCATCCCCGAACTTGCCTATCTTCGTGCGGACGTCACCGCTGCTTTCGCTTCGGCCAAGATGACGAAGCACAGACTGCCCAAGGACCGGATATCAGTCATGCAACCTGTCGGCACAAATGCGGAGAAGTCCACAGAGACGCAAGAGATGATGCGGGCGATGCTGGACTTTGAAGGACAGATGGGACTGGATGAGGAGGCGATGATAGATTTGATTTTTTGCCTCGCGGGGACGGGGCATCGCTCGCTGCGATGTGGCGGATTAAAAGATTCCTAGCAGCTCATCCAGAACATTACAAAGCCTTCCGGAACCGCGTACCCCCTGGTCCCGAAGTTTGGCATACACGCTGGACAAAGCTCAACGCTATCGCCTACAACTCGTATGGACCAGCGTCTTCAATTGACCCCTCTGCGCTTTCGAAAAGCGCTACCGCAGCAGGAGCAAAACGCACGTCTAATCTGAAGAAAGTCGACTTCTTTCCAACGTCACGCAGCATGATACAGTTTTTTGAAGCTCGCGTTTTGGACTGCTGGCGGTACGGGGCGATTGAATTCATACATCTGCACGTTCTGATTCGTTCCTTAGAATTTGGTTTGAAGCGGACGATATAATCGAACACTTTGCGAAACCGATGCAGATCCCGCCGGATATCCACTCCCTCTGGGCGGCCGCGCGCAAACTGGTTAAACGTTATGCCTCCCAGCAGGCCTACACTCAGGCCCTCGACCAGGATCTTTCCGACTCGGCATCTGTTGCCATGAAGGACGCTCCGGGCACTCCTTGGGTAGCCCCTGTTGCTGGGCGGCGAGAGTCCGACGGTGCGGAGCCTGAGCCTCAGGAGGAAGAGGCTGATCCGGTAAGTCTGGACGAGCCCGGGAGGAGGAATTAGTCTCTGAAGACGAGGACGGCGGTAAAAAGAAGAAGAAGAAGAAGCCTGCAGTCCACGTTGAAAAGGCAGACTTCACAGGCGACCGCGTTTTGAGCAACGAGATCCTCTTCCTGCTATTGCAGCCCACGCAGTCCCCGACGGCGAAATTGGACGGGTCTGATAATGAAGGTATGTTTCAAGTTGTCGCAATTGAGCTTGTTGAATTGAACCCCCACGAGATTTGGATCTCTTCCTTCTCCGGGTCCGGGAACCACAACTACACCAACTACCTCCTCGAGACGTACTGCCTGCATCGATACGAAGCGTCAAAGGATTTTTCCGACGCGATGCTGAACAACTGGCTGATCAGCACCACCGGTAAAAAATACGTGGAATGCGACTGGTCCCAGGAGTCTTATAACAAGTGGCTTGAGGAAATGGTGGAGCACAAGGGCGGTGATTTTGACGACCACTTTTACCGCCACACTCTCACACTCTCGCCCCAAACGTTATGCATTTCCTCAGGGTTAAAGAGCAGATGGAATCAGCTTTCGACTTGAAGCCTCGCGGGAAGACCCATGGCGCACCTCACCTTCGAAACGAATTCCAGCAACTTCTCCGAATGCATAAAGAAGATCAGCTGCACCTCTTTCGCCCGGGACGGACCATGGAACACGCTTTTGTTAATTTCTTCGCCGTCATATATCGACTGAGCCAGGATCCCAGGGCTAACGCAGTGTGCAGCAACGCGAGGAGACCCGAATTGTGGGAGCTCCACCGGGGAAAAAGCAGCAATTGCAGGCCGATTGAGATCATATAAAAATGTATATGGCCGCACATGGATATTGGAAGCTCTTGCATAATCAGGACTGGCTATGAGCAGGCAAACGGCTACGCAAAGAAAGTCTGGAAACTATTTACACGTTTCAAAAAATACTGTTCACGTGGCCGCGAGGAGTCGACCGAAGGTCGGCGACGAGCGGCGTCTTTTATTCAAGTAAAGTTTATAAATCTGGGTAGCTACAAGTCTCCGTGGTGTAGCACGGGTAACTGCTAGTCTTATTTAACTAATGAATGCCAAAGACAACAACGGCAGGGGCGATTCGAGCGACCTCGGAGCGGCGCAGTAGGCGGGAAGCAACGGCGTAGAAGAGGAAGAAGGAGGACAAGACGACAACGCGGACTCGGGCGCTTCGATGGATGTTCTGTGCAGGATGCAGGAGCACACACGTGCATGTTCCGTTGAGGACAGTGCGGAGAGTCAAGAAGGGGAGCAAGAAAGAGACGAAGCCAATGACAAGGCGGAGGAGCGATTAGACGATGAAGACCGCAGCGCCGGATCTGCTCTTTCAGATGGTGGAAGGGACTCATGGGGAGGGACGGCGGACGGCGATGCCCAAGAACGGGTGCGAAGGGCCTATTCGGAGCCTGAGGAGGAAGCGGAGGCCCAGCTCGACGACGACGGAAACGAAGGGTGGGAAGGTGACGAGGCAGAGGAAGAAGAAGTGGGTGCCCTGAGCGTCCATTCAGGGCCCGAGGAAGCCGAGCTCGAGCTCGACGACGAGGACGACAACGGTAGGCGACCACGATGCACGTCGCCTCTTTTCGATCGTGAAAGAGGAGAAAGGGAAGGAACGTTAGAAGCAGAGGTAGAGGTAGAGGTGTGGGCGCATTCGGACTAGAACGGGAAGTCTCGGCATCCCCGCTCCAGTCAGAGTCGGAGTATCCATTGAAGGACATGTATGGAAAGCGAGAGCACCACGCTCGTTTGATCATCGGGCAGTCGGACTGATGGCACTCTGGCAGCACATCAATATACTCTCTGCCTGCCCTCACTTGCACCCTCGCTCCCGTGTTGCCATGTCCACTAACCGCCAGTCGACCAAGGCTTCAAAATGTGTGATCTTTGCGGCCTGCCTTCTCCATTTGGACTCGCTCGCGGCATTTACAGCTCGATCGTTATCGGGCTTCTCAAATCTCTCTACTTGGCGCGGGCCTCTGAAATAAAATGAATTGAGGTATTATGAGCATATCTAAGACCCCGTCGTATCGTAGGAGTCCCTCTAAATTTTAATGGGCCACCACGGTCGGTGTTGGCACCACTGGGCTGCTGACCTTTGTTTGGCTTGCATTTGGTTATCGACCGAAAGTTGCGCAGTACGAGCCATTGAATATGCATTCTGGTCTTCCTAATATTTCCTAAGGCTCTAGCAAAGTATTGGTGTCGAAGGATGTGTGTGATTGACAGTGACAACTAGTCTCCCGTAGTCAGACTCCCAAAAAAAAAGTTTTATGACAGTGGCCCATATGAAATATTTTTGATTGCACAGAAAATCATGTTCGAAATTGATACATCTTACGTATTTAGTTCTTGTGGTCACCTTCAAATCTTCGTTCCAAAGCTCTGTTGCATTTATCAATGTTCCAGTTTTTTCAAAAGTTATTTTCACCTGACCTTCATCCTACTGCTCAATTTTCTGCTCCTAAATGCAAAATCCTGCCTTCATCCTCAGCTTCATCTTACCCAGTTTCGACGAATTCACCCGGCCTTCATCCTGCTACTAAATTCAAATACCGCCCTCATTCTGCAAATCCTCCCTCCTTTCATTTCAACACTCTGCCTTCATCTCTGCCATTTGTTCTGAAAAATTACCTTGACCCGGCCTTCATTCTGCGTCTCAATGTTCTGAATCACTCCTGTAACTGGACCCATTTGCTGCCTCCATTTACTTCCCCCTGCTGGTGTAGCCTCGATGCCATCTGACTCAGTCTTCTATTCTATTTTGCCTTCATCTGGTGCATATTTCCAGTCAGAATTTGGTCAGAACTTAATTCATCTTGAATTACCCAGCATCTGTTCGGTATGTTCATCTGTTTTGGCAGTGAAGGGTATATGAGGAGCCTGAGTGATGTGACGCAAGCATTTTTCTCAAGCATTCTTTCTCAGGAAGAAGTCTTTTAGGGACAATAGATATGACGTGTCAGGAATGATTTGAGACGAAATGAAGAAGATTCGGGGGCGCCGTGCGTTTTGCGTACAAAAGCCACCGTGTCGAAGCGGCGCCGATTCACCGCCGCGTCCAAAGTGGGACTGCCGCGTCATGTGTAAGACGCGCCGCGTCACATTTTGACATGCCGCGTTCGGTTGTTGGGAGCGCCGCATACCGCCGCGTGACGTGGCGGTATCGCCGCGCCCAAGAGGTGGTACGCGGCGAAGTTGCCATGCATTTCGCCGCTCCCGCCGCATGGGGATGCTCACAAACGCTGGCCCTGCTCGTTTGTCTCTCTTCCCCAGCCCGTCTGAACTTGAGTCCTATGACTTAAGTCCCGTACCCTAACAGCTCATCCAATATCGTGCCAATACCAAGCACAGAGGTGACGCTGGTCCCGAGGATGCCACCGACGACGGAAGCGGGGATGCTGGCGCGGCGGTCACCTGCGACAGCGTTGACACCATCGACCGCGGCAGGATTGACTTACCGCATCCGTCACAAGGGCCAGAGTCGGAACGGGGAAATGGACGAAGCACTGGAAGGATGACGTGCGCGGCTATTTGTAGGACGGGATTGTAATATGCTCCGACTCATTTCAATCATGCTTTGCGCAGGCTTTTTTCTTCTGCATGGAAGCGACCATTGAGTCTCTGCCCAGCCTCCATACACTCTGCTTTGCACAGGGCGCAGCGACTGGCGACGCTGGCATGCTTGACCCACGAGAGTTGGACTCGGAATTTCAGGCCGTTCGCAGGTGGGGCGATATGTCACCCGCTCTTAACTGCTGCGTCCTGCCGAGTAAGACCAGGTGAGGGGGCTGACATCAATCATCTTTGCATTTTGAAACGCTGCTTCAATGGCCTTGTATTTACAGCCGTTTGCGGAACTTAGGGCGCGGACAATTTTTTTCTGTTTTCAGCCAATTTGGGCAGAACAGCTGCCCCGACTTCAATTTTTGTCAGATTGCCTCGGGACATATCTCATTCTACTCGCACTGAAAATCCGCAGTCAATGGTCTCCTTGATCTTTTGTTTTGGTTTCCAAATAAAATTTTCACCCAGAAAATCCTGATTTCAGCCAGGACAGCTGCGGCATTAGCATTTCACCCCTGATTGCTCTAAGTTTTTGATACGGTGGACTTCTATGTAGTATCTAGTCAACAGAATACCGGGATAGTGAATGTGATGCCAAGTCCTTATCCAAATTTCAGGTCAATTGAGAGCTCAAATCAGCCCAGTATTTCCTGACCACTACATTATAACTAGATGTTATATTCACTATCCCAGTAGTCTGGTGACTAGATAATACATAAGAGTCCACTGTATCAAAAATTCAGAGCAATCGGGGGTGAAATGCTGATGCCGCAGCTGTCCTGCCTGAAATCAGGATTTTTTAGGTGAAAATTTTATTTGGAAACCAAAACAAAAGATCAAGGAGACCATTGACTGCGGATTTTCAGTGCGAGTAGAATGAGATATGTCCCGAGGCAATCTGACAAAAATTGAAGTCGGGGCAGCTGTTCTGCCCAAATTGGCTGAAAACAGAAAAAAATCGTCCGCGCCCTAAGTTCCGCAAACGGCTGTAATGACGATAGGTACAGTTTAAACCATATTGTCTCTCCGTTGTTTCCTTGCAATAAAATATTTGGGCATTTTCTAAAAAATCGAGTCTGTGGAATCATCTTGTATGAAAAAATGGTCTATATAGTCTGAAAGTACTCCAAAAATGAACCTTATGAGTATGTTAGTTGACCGGGATTCATGTGGTTTTGATTCAAGCACACATTTCAAAATGAATGCCTTGCGGAAAACCCAATAATGGCTTTGGGCGGAATCTAAAGCAAGAGAAATATTCGCAATGATCCTGGCTATCCAGATGGGCGGGGCACGCCTCAGGAAGTGTTTCCAGGACTGCTGTGGAATTGAAACAATCGCGTTTTAACTGCAAGGTCATTGGAGCACGCGTTTCAAAATGAATGGAAAACACAATAATGGATTAAATACAAGGCTCTTGAAGCACTCGTTTCAAAATGAATAATAATGGCTTACAGTGGCGGCAAAAAGTAATGAGCGCACTCGTTCGGGCCCATTTCTTGACCAAATCACTCCAAATAAAATCTTATTATTAACTTGCATTGATTTCATGAGGTTGGGCACAATTTTACCCATGCATTACCGCTGCTCTTGTCACGTGAAAAAATAATTCAGCGTTTTCTGAGTTTGTGGATTTATATTGTATCGAGAAGTGGTATATACAGCACGAAAGGGCTTGAAAGGACGACCACATACGTATGTTGGTTGACCTAGATTCAGTGGGTTTTGAGCTTGGAATGTACGGTGCAAGTTGGGCCCTTTTATCATTTTTGGCCATTTGGCGTCAAAAAGACTAAAAATGGATAACTTAAATGCGCCGCCGTGAGCCCCAGAGTGTATCTCAACCTTGATATGAAAAGCTGGGGCGAAATATATCGGACTATGGCCAAATTACCTGAAGCTCGGCGTCTATTGCCCTTGGCACCACCTCTGGCAGGTTACCTTAGTTCGAGGACACGGATCATGGATATGGGTTTTGCTTTGCGCCGCGCGGTGTGAAATTGGCACGAAAAACCACAGAAACCTATCAGAAACCCGGTTTTTAGGCCAGTTTGAGTGAGTGTTTACAAACCCGTTTATAAACACCCTGACAGTTATCTGTTAGTCAGCTGACAATTAAATTGTCATGTCAGCGGACACCAGCCGTGTAGAACGTCTATGCCTGGTTTCAAAATCATACCACCACGACAGGGCCGCACAGACCACCGACGAGCTCACGTCTTACAGCCGTTTGCAGTACAACAGGCGCGGACCGAAATTTCTGCCTTTTTGGGTGCTTTTTGATCTTTTTGCTCAGAACACTCGCCCTGCCCTCGGTTCCGGTCCGTTTGCCTTGGGAGTTAGCTCATTCGATTCACATTCAAAATGCGCAAGGGATGGCATCTTCACATTTCTTATCTGGTCCTGAAAACTGCTGTTTGAGCAATAGATCGAGTTTTTTTCCTACGTTTTCTGATGATTTTTCACTAAGACAGCTGCCCTGTACTCAATTCTTTGCCTTTGTCTCTGGTCATAGGCTTAATCTGTTCGCGATAGGAATGCGTAGTGGACTGCCGCCTTGTACTTTTGTCCTGACCTCTAAATGCGGTTTCTTGGCACAGAAAATTGATGGTAGGTCATCACTTTCGATCGGCGGTCAGTAGAACAGTTGCTGCGGTCTCAAATCTCTACCATTTCGTCCGTTACTATGCTCATTCGATTCGCGCTTTTCATTCGCAGGGGATAGCCTCCTCAGAACTGCTGATTATCCATTTACAGCAATTTGCGGTACATAAGGCGCAGGCTGTTTTTTTCTGTTTTGCGATATTTTACTTAGAACACTCGCTACGAGCTCAATTCTGGTCAGAATCCCTCGGGAGTAGGTGCGTTCAACTCGCACTGCAAATGTGCAGGGGATGGTCCATCACGATTTTTGATGGGATCAAAAAATAAACTTTTTGCCATTTTGATCATGTTTCCGCATGGGACAAATACATCGAAAGCAGTACTATGGGACTATGATGTTTCATGCGTGAAACGGAAAGGCTGAACCCCCACACCAAATGTATTGAACATAAAAGGGTATTCTTCAGGTGGCAAAGATGGTAGAACATGATTGTCGGGAAGGTGGAAGCTTGTGTTAGAATGACCAAGTATTTACTCAGTAGATATACGCGTGTTCTCTGTGGTCGATACCGGAACCCTCTTATAGTCCGTAGATTTATATAGCTCTGCTGTCGATCCCGGGAGTCTTATCGACTTACGCTCGACCGCAATCATTGTCTAGTCGACACTCTGCGTTTCACAGCTTGAAGGGGAGTTTACCCGCCGGCTAAACGAGGCTCAAGATTAATTCATAATCCAGTAGCCGAGAGGTCGACGCACATCGACACCGCCTTGCCCACTTTGACCAAGGAGCTGTTTGCGCCGACGCCGCATCAAGGAGGAAAGTCACGTTGCTCCAGCTGGTTGGACAAATTTGAAGTATATCCAAATATTCTGGAAGTCATCCAGAACACTCAATTCACATTAGTACAATATTCAAACCTCGAGATAAGGCCAGTCCCAAACAGGACAGTCGTCTCTGCCCCCCGCGCAGATATTTTTGTTTTAAACGAGGATATCCCGGTCTCCCCTCTGTTCCAAGTACCTCTCGTCCCTACCCCGGTTGCGCCGCCACTGCCGCCGCCGCACGAGCCTTTGCATGGTTTATCACTAAGACCAGTCGATCTCCTCGGTCTACAACGGCTACACCACGACTACTCGATCCACCCTGACGACGTCCTTCCACTTGATATGCCTTCACCATCCCTTTGTCCATGCCCAGCAGACCATTTGCGGCAGTTGTCACCTGGACCTATCTTGGCTCCAATTCTTCCCGCGGAGACGTCATATGGGGTTGTCCACACAAGTCTTGCTCTCGCATCTGCAGACGAGAAGAAGTGTGTTGACGGCATCTCAAATGTTTTCGAGCTCGTATGGGGGCCACACTCATCCTCAGCCAACAAGGGCTATCTGCTGGAACTTCCTACCGATCAGCTAGTTTTCCTCTGCACCCTTGCAGAATTTGTCGAACTCGAGCCTGTCTTTGCCGAGTTTTTGCACCCAGCAATCACGAACTTTGCAAATGGGTGGGTCACCCATTGTCGGCAGCAGGATTCTTTTGTTTAGAGTAGATGGCGCGAGGTCGCGCCACGTCCCTCGCTTCGCTTGGCCGTTTTTTGGAGGGGGGTGACTGTGGCGTGGTTGGCAGCGCATAGTATAGTTTGGTTGTATTAGTGTCGGAGAGCTGTCATCGGCAATCATATTGGGTTTTCTCCTCCGCTTCCACCCTCCCGCTGCGAGCCCCGCTGGCTCTTCTCCCCTGAGAGGTCTTACACCCTCTCCAACGGTCGACGCGTCTCCAGGGCATTAAAAAATGGAAATTCACGTTCGACCAGACTAGGAGAATGGTCATCGAGAAGCTCAAGCTGTCATACACTCCGGATGAATGGCAAATCCATCTTATTATCCGCATTCTCCGAGGCTACGACTCGATCTTTCTCGCTGGGACAGGCTATGGGAAAAGTTTGATTTTCGAGGCAGTTGCAGTCTTAGGGGAAGTAAGAAAGTGACAATTGTCATCTGTCCACTCAAAGCATTGGAGGCAGATCAGGTACGTGCATTATTCCTCAGTATTCGACTTTAGAGCCAATCACAATTTTGCTTCGGCCGCATTTTTAGGTCAAGCAAGCATCTGAAAAGGTATCAGTGCGATTGAAATCAACGAGGACAATACCAACAACTCCACCGTTTGGAGGAAGGCCGAAAAAAGCGCTCAGCTGGTCTATATTTCCCCGGACATGGCGCTTTCAGATCGTTTCGGGAGACTCTGGATAGACGCCGAATTCCGTGGCTGTGTCAACGCTCTAATAGTCGATGAAGCGCCCTGCATCGATGAATGGGGCGAGGAGTTTCGCCCTATATATCGGCTGCTTCACCGCCTTCGCAGCTTCACCGGGCAGGAAGTGCCGTTTGTCGCATGCACGGCTACATGCACGACAAGTTGGGCTTGAAAGAATTGAAGCCCAAGCCGGCCCGCCAAGCCCGGGCCTGAGTATCCCAATTGGGATGGCCGATGGCGCATCAATCATTGTCATTGTTTGCCTCAGAGCGTCTTGCGCCGGGCTTGCTTTCACCGTTCATGCCTTTAACACATGTGAATTCACTCGACGTGTTAATACGTGGCTTGTACGTGTTAGATGCTCAGCCAATACTTTAATGCCGGTTTCGGCAGCTCTATGCGTA
This sequence comes from Mycena leptocephala, assembly GCA_029378395.1. NCBI lineage: Eukaryota > Fungi > Basidiomycota > Agaricomycetes > Agaricales > Mycenaceae > Mycena > Mycena leptocephala. The sequence continues at coordinate 68,850 of JARJLF010000967.1, read as the reverse complement.
TAAAATGTGACAAGATGTGACCATACGCGTCAGGCATCTTCCCCCCCCCCCCCTATGTCGGGTGTGTCGCACAACGATCCAGACCCTCCTGCCCGCAGATCCAATCGACCACGGAGACCCGCTGATGTCCTCACCAATCCTGAGAATGGGGACCTCGCAGGTATGTCGCGCCAATTATAGTCGTGTCGCGTCGCATCTTATGACACTTACGTTGGACATTTTCTGCCATAGAAGCCCTCGTGGACCGCATCGAGGCTTTGGCCCGATTGTTTCCCACCAGCGTGCCGAAGGCTACCAGAGATGATTATATCTATCATGTCATCCATCGTGTTGAAGGCGAAGATAAGAATGCCCCCAGTACCTTCAATCGCCGCATGGACTTACTCTTCGGAGAGACGTGCCGCGACTCCGGAAGGACGGCTCAAATTCGTTCGCCGCGGTCCTAATGGCATGGCGCTTGTAGTCAAGTACTTCCGGGAGATCCAGTGGGGGGATTTGCAGCCCCCGCTTGTGACCATTAAGCTGGAACGAATCATCGCTGAACTGGAGTTTCTTTCGTGAGCTGTCCTCTATATACTTAATATTTCGATTCTGAAGACACATAGCGCCAACGCTCCGCCTGCTTCCCGTGGATCATCACCGGCGTCCCGAAAGAAACGCAAATCAGAGGACGTGTTCTCCGATGTAGAAGAGGTATCTCCCCCAAAACGAATTAGGAGCAGTATGTGATCTATTTTATTCTTTAGTGCTCCTAACTAGTTGTGACCTGTAGCCGCCAAAGGATCCGTCACCGTGGAAGACGTTGATGAGACCGATGATTTTGCACCCCAGGGTTGCGAGGATAAAGGCAAGTTCTCCTGTTTTCTGAGACTCAAAGACTTCCTCAGACTCGGGCAGCGATGAATCCGATGCTGATGGCAGCGGTTCTGACGAAGCTGGGCCATCGAAGCCAGGTGTGTATTCTCTCCCTACTCTGCTGCGCAGTGCGATGTGCTTAGTTTGTCCAGTACTCGGTCCCGGGGGTAAAGCGAATCGGGTTACCAAGCAAGGTATGTGATATATTGCACCAATTGCTAGCCTTGACTTCTCACGTGTGATGCACTGGCAACTGACAGACGTCGCCATAATAAACGCCAAGAATCGGCTGCTACTTGTGTGCAATACTGGGACAATTCCTGGACAATTCTATGGCTTGCGAGCAGAAGAGGCCTGAGCGTGACGTGACATCACCCGGGGCGTTGCTATACCAAATGCCCCAGACGTTCCGGTGTGATCTCCTCGCATCTTTTCTTATCATTTATTCAAACTCAGCCGGATCAGTCGGAAGTCATGGTAAGATATGATCACACCGGAACGTCTGGGTTACCGAGACAGACTAAAACCACAGGACATGAGAAGGAAGACACAAACTGAGTATTATCACAATGGACCAAACAGATTGCAATGCGTGCCATCTGCTTAACATACGAGTAATAACTAGGTAGCAGAAATTTAGTTCACTAGCAAGCAGTAAATTATCAGAGAGCTTTCAGCAGTTTCCGTTCACATCTCCGTCAACCACACTCGGATGCCACACCATGGTGACAAACAGGTGCAAGCTCGTCGTTCCTGTCAAGCTGAACAGGGCCAGTAGAGCACAAACAAGAATAATTTTAAACCTGTGGGTTGCAATGATCAGTATAAACTCCAAAGCAGAAGAGTGAGATAGCGGTCATCGATTTAGAATCAGGAGCACTAGTACTGTGGTCAATTCTGTCCAATGGCCAACTGAACCTTGCGGCGGAGATAATTGATGCGAGTAATCTCCAAAGCTCAAACAAAAAAGAGGTTACTCAATGCAAGATCCCTCAGTTTCGTATTGAGCGGGGCTATCCATATCCGGGGCGAGCGCCTCAAGTGACCCCGCGAATTTTCCCGGAAATTTTCTTTGCCGGGGAGCGTTCCTTAACCGGTTGCTTGCTATTGATTCGGCCCAGCACCGCCTCCACAAGTATGGAGAGCTTTCAGAGCTCTGACCTAGGAACCAGGGCATCAACAGGAAATCTGAACGGACAGTTTTGCTTAGAATCGAGCTGGCTATCATCTCCTATTCAACCGTGAAAAATTAGGTCTCCATCATCAGGAAAAAACCTCCTTTACTAATTTAGGACTAATTTTCTTCCTGACTTTACATTAGGGTAATCCGGGGTAGAATCACTGAATTAGCCAGCCTAGCCAGTTTTCCAAAGTTACCTGGTTGTGAATTCTGTTTCTGAGCCAGGAAAAGAGGGAATTCATACCTCATAATAGATGGGCACATCATTTGGCAATATCCCTACATAGGGCAGGTATTGGGGCACAGAAAGAAATTCAACATCTGCTCATTTACTACAAGTCCATTGCCGAGACACCGGCCCTAATGTGTCGAACCCACGCACGGACCGCTGTGTAACGCACACGTGCCATCAAAAAAGTGGTTGGTGTCTGGATTTGGAGAGGCACACAACACTTGTCAACAACTCTTCTCTTTTCCCCCCACCTTCGTCCCTCCCACTCTTCCATTCACTGGACCCTGCTCATCCCCGGTCCTCACCATGCACAACCTCGATGAAGAACCATTGTACATTGACTCTGGCTCCGTTAGCTGCCTCTGGTACGAGCTTTATCACTGTCTTGCACAATGTTTTGGCTGAACAACATGTAGCCTGCTCTGGGTCAGTCCTGTAGGTGCAGGTATGTGCTCATGTATCTCTTCCACTCAATCTGACCAATGATTTCGGCCCCTGGGAACTCAGTCCTATGTAATCCGAGGTATTCAAAGAGGAGCTGTCATTGTTTGCTTGTGTAAAGGTATGTCTTCTTGTGCCGCCCTTGCGGATTCTCGCTTACGAGGCCTTCACATGCACAGCCCTTTTTGATCCTCGCTGACGAGCCCTTCACATACCCATCGCTCGTGTTTTGTAGCCACCCAGTCGCCTCCAGTGTGTCATATCCCCCGCCACTGTTGCATGCATGCTCACATCCTTCTGTAGACGTCGTAGAATGGCCTTTTACCTCGGCCTGCCGCGCATCTGCGTGCGCATTCCCTAACGCTGTAAAAGATGATGCAACTCGGCATTCCTTGCCGCCCACGCCCTAGCATCGCCGTTCGGATCGCAACTAGAGGGACGTGACCGAGGTGTGTACATAACTATTCTCCTTTTCTGTCTACTCGGGTAACCATTTTCAGTACGTATAAGTCCCCTCCTGCGCACATCGACCAAACTCATTACCGTTGGCCGCACACGCGCACAAAGTACAAGAAACTTGCAGGTGCGCCCCGCATCACCATCATCTTGTTGTCCCCCTTCTTTTTTCTTCCCTTGCTCGCTTCGCATTCCCGCAACGGCACGCGAGACGTGCAGCCGGCGTCTGCGCACTCCATCGTACCCACAGGTTCGACTATGCTCGTGCTGCGAGCATGCCTTGTGCGGTACTGTTGAGCACGCCCACGCGTAACAGTCTGTTCAGTAGTTGGATCACGGAACGGTTGTGCTTCACGGTTTGTCTTTTGAGGCCGAACCCTGGATAGCATTATGTATGGCTACTCAGCTTGTGTACAATGTGTAACTGTTGTCGTAGTCTTTGAATATGATTCATTTGTCCACATTCCCGCCCAATTATAAGCAACCAATATAGAAGCGAGCCGACGGTATTCCTCGCAAACCTGGCTAATTAAGGTCTAATTTTCCCCTAAATTATTTCCAACGTCACTAGAAAGCTAACTCAACTAACCCAACTTATCTAGCTAGATTAGTGGGAACTTGGGGTAATCTGACCTTATTCGCAAAGGAGGTGTTTCCTGATGATACTGGGTCACATTTGGATGGCACAATGGCAAATAACGTGCCTTCCTATTGATTCGACCCGGTCTTCACAGCACCGCCTCCTCAAGTATGGAGAGCTTTCACGGCTCTGGCCTAAGAACCAGGGCATCAACGAGAAATCTGAACAGACACTTTTGCTTAAAATCGCGCTGGGTGAAGGCGAATAATCCGAAGTCCGGATGATCACGCTGATATATGGTTCTGGGTGCCTGGAGGACCTCTTTCACTTGTGTCGTTTCTGCTTCCCTACCTCGTCACGCAGAGCTTTTCTTCAATCTGGATTTCATTCCCTTGTCAGATCTGAAAGCTGGGAGAACTTCGAGGCCACATCCGGCAACTAAGCATCCTTGAATCTACGCTGGGCACTTCGCTTGTTCTTTTCGAGAACTACTACTGTCATCCTAGGTCACCGTTATGCTGTGGAGCAGTATAATATTACTCTACAATTTGACGGATATTTTATCACCAAATGACCTATTTTATGTGGAGGCGATTCAATAGCACACAGATAGAATTGTGGGACATCCGGGAGAGAGTCCCGGGATCAGCAGAGACGAGGGGCAGTAGCATGTTGTGGAGGCAAAGCGCGGGTGCAATAATCTCGGCTCCAGATGTTAGGGCGATGTGGGATAAGCGGACTTCGAATTTTGAGGCAGAAAATGATGGGAAAGCAGTATTTTAAATTACATTACAGTAGCTGTAGATAGGATACATGGGATAGTGTAGTTAGGATGTCCAGTAAAAGTAGGCCAAATATGATCCTATTGGCCGACAAAATGTAGATAGGACTTATCCTATCAGATGAGGTCTTCGAGGTCCGCAAGGAGAATCACCGGCGACTGCAATGTTGCAGCTACACCTTAAGCCGTAATTACCCCGGCCCTTAACAACCCCTTATCATTACAGCTGTTTGCGGAACTTTGGGCGCGGCCAAAAATTTTCAAATTTTTAGCCATTTTGCTCGGATCGGCTGCCCTAAGCCCAAATCTTGGCCGTTTCTTTTGAGAGTAAGACCATTCGATTTGCGCTGTAAGTCCGGAGGGCCTGGCATGTTCACATTTTTCATGTGCACCCCCCGATAATACTATCTTCATTTACAGCCGGTTGCGGAACTTGGGGCGCGGCCGTTTTTATCTAATTTTACTCAGTTTCCGGCAGCAATTTAGCATCACCCTTGAAATCACCTTGCTTGTCACGTAATTCCAAACCCAAACACGTGGCACATCAATTGAACTGTGGGATGGAACACGACCTATGAGGATGCCGTATGTCAAGTTTGGAGGCATTTCGACGCGGCGATCAACAATTGTGGGAAGTTTTCCATCAGGATGACGGCGTGTGAACACCATTTCTTATCCTTGGCGTTCGTTTTCCGCTTGTTTCTCCACCAATACCTATTCGATTTGCGAGGTTTTTGGCTCGTTCTCTTCCCCTCGTTTGGAGGCACGATCTTGGAGGCCATAATACTCCAAAATGATGCGATACCTCCTCCAGAGTCCGCGAAGAAGACCACAAGCTGACCCTGAATCACACAATTGGGCCACCTCGGACCAGCTGAGTGTGCTACCAACCTATAACTTTGTTGTCGCAATCTATACCACTAAATGTGTAATCTCCCAAGTTTATGATATTTGAGCTGTGTGACTTCCATGTCACGGCGAGCAACCACTCAAAACCACCAAATTTCAGGTGCAGATAAAGATGGATTTTTTTTGAAGGGTTATGAACTTGTGAGTGGCACCCTTTGAGCCCAGTTAGGTTCGAATACATCCCATGAACATGTTTATGTCTTAATTTGGGGACTCGACACCCTCTGTGCTTTGTGGGGCAAGCTGTTCAATTTACACTGCCATTTCACGCCCCTACTTGGCCTGAAACGGAAATTGTTACGACCTTAGTATGGTTCAGATGTGGGGGTTATATGCATATAATAGTGTCTATATATCCCCTAAACAATTTGGGATGTCCTGTGGTGAATAGTCCAAGAGCTAATGGAGAATTTAAACAAGTGGCCCACTAGCCCGTTTTTGCCACTTTGGGATACCGCTGGAAAGAAAATTTTGGCGAGCCGTGAAACCATAATATAAATTGGAGGAAAAATTATCCATACACTCCTAAGATGCATGCCGTCCTCCCATACTGCGCATACATGGACATAATCATTACTGTGTGTGGGCCCGGGGCGAAAAATGGCAAGGTGGCAATATTTTTTAGCCTTACAGCCGTTTGCAGTACAACAGGGGCGGACGGTTTTTTTTGCCTTTTTGGGCACTTTTTTGATCCCCGCGACCAGGACGGCCGTCCTGTCCTCAGTTCTCAGTTGTTTGCTTCGTGTATAGGCCCAATAGATGCGGCTTTAAATACGCAGCGGACTGCCTCCTCAGATTCTTTCTCACATCCCAAAAACTGCTTTCTGAGCGATAAAAGGAGTTTTATCCAGTGATTTTTGGTAATTTTTCAGCAGGACGGCTGTCCTGCACTCAATTTTGAGTCGTTTCTCTTTGGCCATGGGCTGATTCTGTTCGCTTTAAGAATGCGGTTGGGTCCCCCACTTCGGTTTTTCGATTTTTGATCTGGGATCCTTTCTTGAGAGAGGAAATCAATCTGATGGGGCCACATTTGATCGTTCATCAACAAAACGGCTGTTGATGAGCGGAAAAATTGAGAGATGAGAGTATTAGGGGTAGAGAGCGACTGAGAATCCCGTTCGAACGCGCCTATGCTGAGGGTAATCGGTCCAGAATAGCGTCCAGGATGCGTGCGACAAGATGAGAGGCTAGCGGAGCGGTAGCCGAATTTCGTCAAAAATAAACGCGACAATTGGAAGAAAAGACAACGTGACAGCGATAGCGGCTTCAAAACGCGTCACAACACACCTGACCTCAACCAAATTTCGACATCGACAAGGGGGTGCGTGATGCGTGACTGTCGATTTGAATCAAAAAATACAGTATTGGATCCAATACCCTGTGCATGGCAAATATGAGTTCTAGTCCTTTTTTTGGTACCCCTCAAGTATCTGGTCCATTTTTTTCGTGTTTACATTGCCCAAATTATTCCAGGAAAAATTCACATCATACATACGCAAAACAGTGTTGTTCCTACCGAAATCTTCAAGTGCTAGATTTTATGATTTCGAATACCGGACTTTATACGTTTGAGATCTCAAGTGAAGAGGTTCGAATGACTGCTGCTTCAAACGGTGCGCCCGGTTCCAAGGCGGCCGAGCATGCCAACGACGTCTCCGAGGGTGGTGCTGTAAAGGTCACAAGTCTCCTCGGCGCTCTATTCAATCACAAGGACGATAAGAAGGGGCAACAAGACACCTTCAAGTTGTATTTCGAAGACTTCCTCGGCTATCCTGTCTCCTGTCCCGACACAAGCAACACCCGATTCCAATGCCATTGCGATTGCGCCATCTTCATCATCCTCTATCTTACTCAAATCCTCAGCTTCATGATGTTCGTCAAATACAGCAAAGAAAAAATCGCACTCAACCATCTGGAGCACAACATACTCCAGGGACTACAATGCACATCTACCCTCACGGAGCTTTGCGTCTTCGCACTCTACGCAATCGCCGTCAGCTATCCATATATGCGCGTTGCGCGCGGACTCGTAAACGGTTCCCGTCCGAACGCGCTGGACCTGGGACCATGGCATGAAAAAGTTATCCGATTTTGCGAGCCAATCGCCGAAAATGTGGATCTGCTTCTTGCTCCCGACGTATCGTACAAGACAGGCAGTCTCGACGGTCAGCCATGGGAACACCCGGAGGTCTTCTACGTGATTCAGAAAATGGCGGGCGGGCTACCACATCTTCGCGCATGCCTCAAAGCGTTTATGACGGGTGCTGCAGACACATGGAAGCGCTTAGGCGAGGAATACCAAGCCGATGGAGTCATCGCAAGGCTCTCTCCCGCTGCCCGCGCAAAAATCTACATTAATCCCACCAACGATCATAGCGAAGGTGCTCTTGGCCGGCTACGACGTGCGATGCGTGAGGTTAGTCGTCTTTCATTAACCATGCATAACGCGAAGTCGAAGTATGCCATAAATGGCACTCGAGAGTTCATGCGAAGTCAAGCTGTCACCAGTTCCCTCCGAGTCTGGCTTCGTGGCGAAGCGCGGCCTCGGATCGACTCGGGCAGGGACCAGAAACGTCGCAGGGAGCTTATCGAGCACCAGAAGATCGCAGTCGAGGTGAAGCAGCATGCCGAAGCCCAGAGACAAGCCAAGGATGATTGATTGATTGATTGAATTTCTAGGGTTGTCGTACCCGGCCAAGTAAGGATGCTGCAAGGAAGGCTGAGCTCGCCAATCTCATTCCGTTGCTGGATGTGGCTGAGATCCAGGCTACTCACAGGAACATCAACGCGACAGAGATTGTCAAACAAATAAACTGGCACCGTCAATTCGTTGAAAAGGAGGTAATTCCGGCGAAGACAGTTATTGCAACGATGCCAAAAGCCGACAAGGTGACCACCTATATAGCCCAACTAACCGTCCTAGTTAGAGGGGGAAATGGGGGGGGGTTCCCCCTCTAAGTAGCGGTTGTTAGGGTTTTATTCGCGTGGCGCAATAATAGCGCACTAAATCGTGGCGCAATAATAGCGCACTAAATAGCGGTATTTAGAAGAGCTATTGCTAATAAATACCGTTATTTATCGCTATACGTCGGCAACGGTGGGCGGGCGTACGCGCCTGCCATCAATAGCCCATCGCTGCCATCAAAGATGGGCAGCCACGTCGCTACGCGCCGGATCCCGCGCGCAGCGATCAATTCCATCAACAGCGCCGCCGCGCCCGCCCATGTCGCCCGTTTCGCCTCTAAAATTCGCCGTAAATTCACGCAAAAAATAGGGTGGGTGTGGGGGAGCCTTGCTGGCCCATTGAGATCAGAATCATGTTTATATTTCATGTTCTATCCCACAGATACTCAGATACATCACTTTAACTGAGTCACACAAATAACAAAGGCAAGAACATAGGTCCAAGACATAGGTATAAGGCATAGGATAAGCAGGCAATGAATGGAAGGGAAGCGGGGAACACAAGTACGTATATTTCTCTAGTGGATTGGGGCGGGCGGTGCGTTTGTGGTCGGGGAGGCGGCATTTGAAGACGTCGGCGTGTTTGTAGACGTCGCCGTGGCGCACCTAGTCCCTGGGCCCCCGCCTGACGCCCGCGTCGGAGCGCTTCTTGCGCGGCTTCGTGGACTCCCTGCCGGCGGCGGCCTTGGCAACCTTTGTGCTGCTGCCTCGGGGTTTGCCCGCATCGGAGCGCTTCTTGCGCGGCTTCGTCGCTACGCTGCTGGCAGCATTGGTCGGCGCGCTGCTGGCTGCAGGGGTTGGTGTGCTATTTTCGCCCCCGCCTGGCCCGTCGTCGTCGCCGGAGGCCGTGCCAGAGCCGTCGTTCCGCGCCTTCTTCTGCCCTCGTGCACCCCCCGCATCGTCCCCGCTCTTCCTCTTGCGCCCGCTGTCTACCAAGTTCGTGCTCAAACCAAACACCGAGGCGCTCACGCCTGCGCCTCCCATAGTGCTGCTGAGCCCTGTGACCGCGGTACTGAGGGCCAAGGGGAACTCCGAGTCGTCGTCGACGCCGCCCTCGCTACGATAGCTACTGGGCAAGGGCGGCATCCCTGCATCGAATGCGGACTGGGGCTGGAGGGAGTGGAGCGCGGCAAACGCGAGGTCCTCGGGCGAGGTGCCGTCAAAGCCGCTGTTGGACCAGTCAAAGGAGGGGGGCGGCATTGAGTCCCAGTCGATGTTCTCGAAGTCAAAGGCGGGGAGGGCGCTGTCGATGGCTCCGCCTTGCAGCGGGTTGTCGATGGGAAGGGGGGTAGCCATAGCAAGCGCGAAGATGGTGTCCGCAGGTGCAGCAGGTGGGGAGGCGACGGCCTGCGCAATGGAGGCTGCAGCAGCCGTGCTGGCGTCAACGGTGCGGGCGGGTGCATTGCTGGCGTCGATGTCCTCGTCCTCCTTGTCGGACTCATCATCGCTGTCGCTCTCATCTCCCTCTTCGTTGTCGCTGTCTTCATCTTCCTCATCGGCACGAGAGCCACGGGTAAGACCTTTGTCAGAGCGCTCTTTGCGCTTCTTGAGCTCACCCTTCGCGCGAAGCACGTCCATCTCGTCCGCGACCTTGTCGCGCTGGGCTCGGGTCAGCGCCACCCAGCATATCGCACCCGCCCGCAGCTTGTCGCGGATGCTGCGGACGTTCTCGGCCGGCATTTTGGATGGGCGCTGAACCTTGATATCGGCTGGCCAGCCTGCCAGCTCCACACCTAGTTTGTGTACGATTTCCTGCTTGTAGTTTGTGTAGACCATTGACACAGATTTGTTGTTCTTGATTTTGCCTGAAAAAACATATGATACAGTCAGTCGTTGTTCCTTGATACAGGCACACTTTTAACGTACGTAGTCCTGCTGAAAGAAGTTCGGCGACTTCCTTCTGTGCAGTGTCGCGGTCATTTTTCGTGGCTGCAAAGGAGTCATCAGCCTCAAATCAAAGGAAGATGTAGGCGATGAGTACATACCTTTGTCGCGAGTACACGACCATTGCTCCAACAAGCGGAGGACATCGAGCACGGAAACACCAAGAGCCTCCTGAAAGAAGCTGCGTGTCTCGTCCGAATCGACGACGTGGGGGACCGAGGGGTCATCAGGGTGACCACGCGTGAAGAGCGCGATGCCCCGAACACCTGTGCGCTCGTACAAGTCCATTATCTGCCCAGGGGGTTAGGAGATAGACAACGCGTGCAGTATATGTGACGTACGACGTCGCCGACACGGTTGGCATTCTGCATCGCGTCTGCGGCTGCAGCCCTGTTGGTGGCGCGAATGCCGCGCTGTTTGAGCTCGCGGTGGTCGCGCAGTTGCTTGCGCAGCCTTTTCTCTTCCTCGTCCGACAACGTTTCCTTCATTTCTTCGTAGTCCTCCTTAGAGAAATCTGCGCGGATAGTCTTGAGGTCGCTAGGATCCCCCGCTGCAAAAAAAAAAGAAAATCAGTCATGTTTTCAAAAACCTATCGACGCGTCCACGTACCTTCTTTGGCCTTCAAAGACAGGTCGTGGATGATGGCATTCCACAGGCTGACGCTGCGCGTCGTCGAGTACTGTGTCCCGTTGGAGAGAAGTTTGCGGAAGTGAGTGAGAGTCCGATTATATTTTGCGGCGAGGGTTTTCACGAGCGTGTCCTTGTAGTCGTAGAACGCGCTCACGTCCGCGTCCATGCTGATGCGCTCTTGAAGACGCTGCGCCGCCTTGAGCGCATCAGTGGCCTTCGATGCGCCGCTTTTCTTGGACCGCTTGCGAGTAGGTTGGACGGCTCTGGTAGGGTTGCGTGTGCTGTACGTTGACACCGTGGGCGTGGGTTTGTTAGAGCGTGCCATTATGTACGCCGTTGACGTTGCTTCGTCGGCGGCGGTGGCAAAGCGGTGATAGGGAAAGAATAGAACGGGTTCCCACCGTCATGCTGTAAAGTATACATAGTCACGACATGACAGTTTCTGTCAGGCCGTAAACGCCCCTAACTTACTTTCTAGCCCACAGCTCTCGACCTAATGGGAGAGGGGTTGAGCCGTGGCTTTTACAAATTCCTGTAAAAGGCAATTTGAAGAAGTCAACATCTCAATCCCTCAACCATTAGGTCTTTTGTTCGACCCTCAGGCAAGGTGTTTTTTTTTTTCTTCCGTTTTTTTTCATGCTGTCCTTCACGCATTTCCTTATTTTTTTCAGTGGTTGTATTACTTTCATTCAAAGCATGTCCTATTTATTCATTTATCTTATCTGCTCCCTCAAGCCGCTCAAATTCAAGCAAAGAACCAAGTGTATTTCTTCACAAAACAAACAACATAGGTATAATATTCCAAAAAAAATTGGGCGCCCGCAAATTCACGCTGTTCCCTTCTTCTTCAGCATCTCCGCGGCCTCTTTCTCGATGAACTCGTACACCGCGTCTTCGTCGTACGTGAAAAAGAGCTCCCCGCCGGGAGTTTCCAGGAATGCAGCCAGGGCGCGGTGCCGATCGCGAAAGATGCGGTTGGTACCGCTGACGGCGAACATCAGGGACTGCTCTCCAGCGGCCTTGTTGCTGGACCAGGCCTCGAACTGGGCCGCGATCGCCGCAGTGTCGAATATCGCTTGCTGGCAGGGCGGGTTGTGGTTGGCGGCGTGAAAACGAGGAATTTCAAACCGCACGCCCACCTTTTGACCTGCAGTCGTGTCAGGCTTGGTCGGCAACGGAGGGCGGCGCGCCCCTTTGCTCGGCGAAGCTGCGCGCGACAAGGCGGCCTTCGTTGGCGAAGCCGCGCGCGACAAGGGGGCCTTCGTTGGCGAAGCAGCGCGCGACGCGGTGGAGTCGGACAGAATGTCCACCACCGCCAGAGGGGGCCTTCCATCGTGGGTATGATTATCCGCGCAGTCATCATCCCAGAGCCTTTCAATGTCGGCCCAGGTACGTGCCTTGAAGGTGCGAGCATCTGCGTCCTTTGCTGTGAGCTTATTCATGCTTTCCCTAGACAAAATTAGTATAAGAAAACACACATCCAAAAAAAAAAGGCAAGAACCGAGAGACGCACTCGGAAGTCACAATCCCCTGGAAACCTTCACTGATCACCCCGTAAAACCAGGTGTCCTTCGATGCGGAATGCTTAATTTTGTCCTCGTGGCCAGGATCCGGGAGGAAGACGGGTGTGCAGCATTGGGCAAGTGCGGACATGATGGTAGAGAGAGAGGAGGGTTGATGACTGATTTGATTTTGATGAGTCTCCGCACACAAATTGTGCGATTGAAAATCAGTGAATATTATATTCATTTTTCAAAAAATATGAACGACATGTATTTAGATTGCGCGGTGCCCTCCGTGTTCAAACCGCTCCGTACCCTGAGGGCATGTACACGCACATCCCGGACAGTCCTCCCCGCCGCATTTCTTGCATTTCGGGAAGAAATGCCCGCCCTCATGCTCAATCCACACCTGCGATTCCATGCACATGCAGGCACAGCCGGGGCAGCCGCCTTCTCCACACTCGAGGCAGGGTGCTGGGACAGTGGTGCGTGGCTGGGTGTATCCTGGAAACAAAGGTGCCTCCGCACGGCGTTCGTGGTGTTCACCACAGGAGTCGCTGTCGCTCGGGGCATCCTCATCGCCGTCGCGTGCATATTTGGAAGCCGCAGTAGGCAGCTGCGCGCGGACTCCTTGGTGATCAGGCCGAGACTTGAATTGTTTGATGATAGTGGGGCGTGTTTCTCCGCGAAACCGAGGCTTGGTTGTTGGCTTCGGAGCCGGTTTTTTCCTGTCCAAGTATTTAGCCAGGGAGCAGTGAGATGAGTAATAAAAACCAGACAAAGATCGGCGCACCTGAGTAAACGGTTTGCAGCATCGGCTGCGCATGCCTCTCTCGCCTTTCTGAAAGTGCAGAGTATTCGCCCGAGGTATTTTGAGGTGAGGAGTTGTTAGCTTACCTATCCCGATATTTTTCTGCAGCCTCGCGGGCCTTGTTCTTGTATGCTGCTTGAGTTTTATAGTCTGCTTCTGAAATTTCAGCTCTTTTTCTTCACGCGGTGGGTGCGAGTGAGCAGCGGTGAGGAGTAACACAGAATTGACACCCACCGCTGCATCCGTAGGCGCGCGGCAGCCCGAAGAGCGTCACTGTTTCTGCACACATTCATAAGAAATGAAGATAGCGTCAAATCGTGTGAGCTCACTTTTCAGCATATCGTTGAAGGCTTGCATGGCGACGTTGGAGCCTGAGCTCTGGGTCCAGTGGCTTGCGGCCGCGTGCCATTTGATGTGTAACCCACGAAAAGCCGAGCAGAAGTGGAAGTGGAATGAAGAGAATGAGCGATCACGTACATATAAATGTTTGAGATTTGGTGCTTTCGTGAAATCAGTTCGCGATGGAATTTCGAAACATTGAATTTGCGAGGTGCTCTCTTAGGTGAAGCTCTAAGATTGTTCACCATGAATGGTGAACAATCAAGCAATTATAAAATCAAATAAAGAGGCCAGAATCGCCAGGCAGAACCATAAGACAGACGAATGGGATCAGTTCGCGACAGAAATGAGTTCGCGACGCTATTGACTTGGTGGAGGTAAAGTACGATGCACAAAAAAAAAGAAGCCAGGTGAAAAAAAATCTATTCATTGGTAGCTAATTCGTCTAAGGTGCTAAATAAATCCACGCCCATCTGCCAGCGCGAGGACTTGAGTTTCATCATCCGCTCGTACTCGGCTGGGTCTGCAGCCGCCAATCCATCCTCCGTGCGGAAGCCATTGTCGACGTAGCGGAAGATTCCCCCGGCGCTGAACTGCGTGAAGGAAATCCGCTTGTCGCCTGCTTGAACGGGGACATTCGAGTGCGCAATGGTGGCGGAGGGGATGAGGACGAGGGCGCCTGGTGGGAATTCGATGACGAGCATCAAGTCCCACAAGACAAGGTGCCCGCCTTTGGTAGGATCGAACGGCCCCGCTGCCTGGATCGCACACCAGCCGAAGGGGAGGTTGAGCACGTCGCGATGTTTGAAGGTCCAGACGTTGGGCCCAAAATTGAAGGCAGCGCAGGAGAAGACCGACCGGGGGAAGAGGCGGCGAAGGTTGGGGAGGTGCTGGCGTAGTTTTGTGTCGTGTTCGTGGTAGTACTTGTACAGGCGCGGCGCCCACAATGCGAACGCGGCTGTCGATATAATCAGCGAAGAGGCTGATATAGCAAGGCAACGCACCACTGGCAAAGGTGGCCAATCGGATGATGTCGGGGTTATCGAGGAGGCGGTTGGTGAGGTCGTCGTAAGGTGTTTGAAGCCAAGAAGGGGCGGTCTGCCCTTTGCCGTACGAGATGCCGACGTTGATGGCGGCGAAAAGGCCGCGTCGGTGTTTGTACATTGGGGCCGGAAACCGTGCCGCCATCCCTTCGCGCGTGATGGTGTCGTAGGCGGCGGCAACGGACGCAGCGTAGTCATTGCGGCGAGGCTGGCCCACAAGGACCGCGAAGACGCGCCCGTGGATGTCGACTAGGGGCTGTGGGTCGCTACTTGCGGGGTAAGGGCGGGCTGAAAAGAAAGGAGGGCCAAGTACGCACTATCCGTTCCACTTGACGAGTTGAAAGCCCATGGCCAGGAGCTCCGTCAACGTGCGGGGCTTTTTGCTTCCTTTTTTCTCGGTCTTCTTTCCCTCGGTCTTTGCCGCATATGCGCCGTACGCGGTTGGGAGGGCCGCCGCATCCAGACCCGTGTGTATGGGGTTCGCAGGCTCGACATGGTCGCGCACGGTCGATGCGCGCGGGACTTGGCCCTCATCGGCCACCTTCCGCGCCCGCTTGAGGGTGCGCCGGGCGTGGCTTTTCCGCTGCTTGCCACTCCTGGGTTTGCCGGCAGCTACGACGTCTTCAAAGGAGGGAGGTCGGCGGCGCTTGGCGGCGTTAGGTGGCGCAGAGGGAGAGACGTCGTCCACGTCGTCGTATGGATCCAGAGGAGGCGGCGGGGGGTAGACATCATCGACCTCATTGAATGGGTCAGGTGGCAGGGGCGGGTGCTCGTCATCGATATCCTCCAGGTGGTCGTGCTCTTCAAAATCAGCCTGGTCATCTCCTTCCGAGGCGAGTGATTCATGGAGAAGAGGGCCGAGATCAAAGCCTTGGGATTGCAACGCCGTAACATTTGCATACGGCGAGAAGGTGGTCCCTCGACGCGTCTGGGGAAGTATTTAGCAACTAAATATGCTCAAGTATACAACACTAACCTCCCTTGAAGGAAACCAGAGCATTCAGCCACCTGAAAAAAAAGAAAAACGCGTCAGAATGGATGGGTGGCAATTATAACTCTATTGAGGCTTTTGCTGAGGAGTTGGCTGCTGCGTCCCGGGTTTGAGTCTTCAGGCAGCCAACTTGCCTCAAAGCCTCAGAGAACGAAGAAGAAACAGACCTACCAAGCTATCACAAGAGATTGAGACGCGTAGAGTTAGTGGTCAGGAAGAAAGAGTGACGAACACACGTGATCGAGTCACACTCACCTATCGCGACCACCGTGACCAAGCGTTCGAACTTCAAGAATGGCGCATGCTGCTGCCCGCGCCAAGAACCGCGTCAGCGCCACCTCTCTCTCGTCTACTTTGCACTTAGGGGCTTCTTCCCGCAGCGATGGCATCGGTCGACCGCACAAGATTCGAAAAACACTCACCGCGGCACAAGTTCTTTTACTAAAGGCAGATGAGGAACAGCGGGAGCAAGAGCGTCTTCGAAGTATGTCGCTGTCTGTGGCTCTATAATATGATGTAAATTCTCTCTTGCTCATATTTTTCCTTGTAGACTTATCTCAAGAACAACGGCGTGAAGAAAATCGACTCTGGGATATACCTGACTCGTTTGACGATGAGGGCGGTGGTGGGTACCAGGAAGATGTTCTCCGTGGTCGAACGGCGGCAGAAATTAGCCACGCAGGGGAGTCGCTGGCCCCTGAGGATGCTGTACGCGCAGACGAGGATCTTCTTGAAGGACTCCGAGCAAATCATAGGTGACTTTTTTTTTTGCTCAGGTTGTTGCTTATGTTCTGCGTCCCCAGGAAGCTGTTTGGACGCTACACCGACACGCGTACGAGAAGAGATCGGACCCAAAAACAAGTCAACGCATTTGCGGCGCAAATGAAGCCCATGACAGAAGCTTACCTTGAATGGAGCTTTTCCACGCGCGGAGGGCTGGACGAATACGAGCCGCCGCTGGATGAAATAGTACAAGAGACACGAACTGTCCTCGTGGTGGATATGTTCTGTACACCGAATGGTTTTATACAGCTTGAGTAACTACTGATTTCTCGATCAGCTGCGACTCATCGCGTACTCACATTACTTGCGAGCGACGCCTACGTTGCCTCAGCATGCATACGCCGCGGCTGGATGCCCGTGGCCCCCTTTGTCCCCACTGTCGTCATCACCATCCGCACACTTGAAGCCTATCGCGTCGCACATCTCCGTTGCCCCCGGCTCGGTGTTCAGGCCTTTGTGCGGGCGCTGTGTGACATCCACGGCGTCGCTCCTCGCCCCTGGTTAGCTAGGCAGTTTTCAGTTGCCTTCGACGTCTACCTCGCCATTCGCGCCGCAGTGGATAAACGCGTGCAAGTAGCGCTTGGGCGTGACACACCGAACTGGCGCCTGAAGAACGCATGCCCAGCATGCCTTTACAAGGTCCAAGGCGAGCCCACACTGGCCATCCCGTTCATGTGCACCATGGATGGGAACAACTCGCTTTCACGGTTTGAGCTTCGGGAGCGCGACCAAGTGAATGCAGACGGAACAACGGTTCGCGGTGCATTGAAGGAGCGAATGGACGATCGCAGGGCGCCTGGGGACTATTACCTGCCGCGGAGCGAGGTGGATAAATGGGCGAAGGATGGTATCGACGATCTCATGAAGGGTTTCGACGCAGACGTTGATGACGAAGAGGACGGATGCACGGAGCGGTGGCAAAATATGAAGGAGGAGGTTACTGCGCGTGCGTGGGGGATGTATGACGAGACAGGCATCTTCCCTGCGCTCTGCAGGCACGGGTTTGTCCTGATTGTAGTGGATATGGTCAAGAGTGGGGAGCTGTGAGCATTTTCCTTTTTATTCTGCATGCGCTGACGATTACATTATAGCTCCAAGTACGGGTTCTCGGTAACAAACCACCTAATGTCTGTCTTGGGTGAGATCGCCGATGGCTACGACATTGGGTGCAAATTTGGAAAGATGGTGAAGCTGCACCCGCGCCTCAAGAAACTCGCCGCCGACACCAACTTCAGAGCATTGGTGGGCGCCTTCCATGGCCATGGGCACAACCGACGCTGCCAGCTCGTGAACCTCACGACGTACGTGAAGGGTGTTGGCTTGGAGCCCCTTGAGGGCTGTGAATCCTTCTTCTCCAAGTCCAACGCCCTCGCCTCCACCACGCGCTATTCAAGCCGCTTCCACCGACAACAGGCGATTACGACTTACATGAGGCATACCGATGCATTCGACACCTATCAAAACCTATGTGAGTTCTTTATTTCCACCTCAGGAAATTTCGCCACTGATGTCCCTCAGCACTCTTACTCTGCAACAGGTACCGACGTGCTCTGGACATCAAGTCCTCGCTTCAGGCGCTTGAGGCCACAATGCGAGAGCTTGGCGTGAATGTGCGCCTGGAGTTTGAGCAGTGGCTTGAGAAGGAAAAGGCTCACCTGCGGACGCTGTCAAAGGAGCCGCTGCAAGAGACGCTAGAGATGGAATACTACCAGAAGCTGGTGAACCTCGAAGATGTTGAGTACGCACCATCTATCTGCCTTCCTTTCATGCCCTAACTGACTCCCTAGACGGCGCGTCGCGGCAATTCTGGGGGTGAATACGCCCTTCATGCTCGATGAGACCCACACCGGTTACGCTCAGGCGGCGCAGGCGACCCGGCGCGTCGAGACACAGCGCCGACACGTGCAGGAGCTGCAAGTGAAAGCACTCGAGGCGGTGCACGACCTCGAGCTTCGGCTTGGGGTGGAATCGCGCTGGGTGGAAGGCGACGAGCGGTGGGTCGCAGCCGCGGGTATGGTACGCAGACGCCGCTATCAGCGAGCCCTCGACAACCTGGAGGGTTTGATCATCGCACGGGTATTTGAGCTGGGAAAATGCCATATGCCAGAGACTGGTTAGTTGTATTGCACCAGTATGGTCTATTGCTAACCTATCTACAGGATACAAGTTGCGGAAGCACATTGCCAAAGCGCTGCAGGCGCGCTCGAAGGCAGTCAAGACCGCAATCAACAGTTATAACGCAGCAGCCGAAGCCATGACGCCGCAGATGCCGACCCTCAACTGGGAGCAAGTTGTCGAGTACGCCTTCCTGTCCGACTTCGACCTCCTGCGAGAGGGGAGGGAAGATATCCGAGAGGAGCCGTGGGCACTCCCTGCTGGCCGTGCCGCCATGGATCAACACTTCAAACTTCTTCGCGCCGACGAAGAGATTGAGCGGCTCAACGTGGAAATCAAGCGACTCGTCACATATATACGTGACGAGGACGAGTTTCTCGGCCGCGAGTGCGAGCGTCTGAAAGAGGAGGGAGAGCTTGCTCTGGCTCATCAAGTTGACGTGGTGCGCGGAGAGCGGGCTCGCTTTACGCCGCTCCACATGTCACGGCTCACCGAGCTGAGCAAGCTCCGCGGGTTCACGGGGGACATCTCCCCCGGGGTCAGCTTGTCCAGGGAGCGCCATGTCCCGGTACCAAGGGACGTGGTGATGCGTGCCGTCTCCCCAGATGGGCGCCCGGGGCTGTCTGGAGGCGAGGAAGAGGACAATGAAGGCGACGATGACGGAGATGATGACGACGACGGCAACATGGCTGCCGCCTTCGCGAACATCGTCCGCATCTCCTCTGATGAGAACGTCGTAGCTGGGCCCGCATAGGCTTTTTTCCTCTTTTGCTTATACCCTCGCACTTGTACGTCGTTTCTATGGCTTCATTTGATTGTACTACTACATATGAATTTACCCTATTTTTTGCGTGAATTTACGGCGAATTTTAGAGGCGAAACGGGCGACATGGGCGGGCGCGGCGGCGCTGTTGATGGAATTGATCGCTGCGCGCGGGATCCGGCGCGTAGCGACGTTGCTGCCCATCTTTGATGGCAGCGATGGGCTATTGATGGCAGGCGCGTACGCCCGCCCACCGTTGCCGACGTATAGCGATAAATAACGGTATTTATTAGCAATAGCTCTTCTAAATACCGCTATTTAGTGCGCTATTATTGCGCCACGCGAATAAAACCCTAACAACCGCTACTTAGAGGGGGAACCCCCCCCATTTCCACCTCTAACTAGGACGGTTAGTTGGGCTATATAGGTGAAGGTGACCCAACTCATTGTTTCGGTGACTAGATTCAATCAAGATATTTTGTCCAAGTTGCAGCTACTTGCGGCTGCAGCGATGACCTCCGGTGCTCTCGTCGACGTCGAAATGCCGGGACTGGACGAAGAGATGCCCACTGCAGAAGGCTGGGAGGAACAAGAGGAGATGGAGGACGCTGATATGTTAGATGATTATTAATTGTAATTAAATCGTTATTTTTACATAGTGACTCCTAAACAATGTACTATCACTATATTTTATCAATTTATGCAGTTGTAGACACTCTGGACAAGCAAAAGCGGCCTTGCGAGGGAGCGGAGGCTTTGACAGGGGCCAACTTCCAAATACGGTGATGCCACTTTTCACATCACAGATTCCCCGCGTGCACGCGCGTGACTGTCAATTTGAACGAAAAATACAATACCTTCAAACTGTTCTGCGCTTCTGGTTTCCCAGAGGGTATTGATACATGGCAATGATATTATGAAGGATGGTTGTTGTTCGGTTCAGTTGCCTACTCGGTGTCACCAAAAGTCCGGACATGTAAATCCGGTGTTTCCGATGAGAATTACGCTTTTTGCCGGAAGGTAACTGACCTTACCAGGGCAATTCAAAGCACTGCTTGAGCGATGTCCTTTAAGACACATTTGCAAATTTCCGCTGCTATTGAGATTGACGCCGACTGCTGGAGCATTGAGATTCGAGGAGTACCAATGAAAGTATTCTCACTTATAGTCGAGTGAAATATCTGGAGTAGGCAAAGAATGAACAACGAGTATGAGGCACAAAACAAAATGGAGTACGTTGGACATCAAGGTGATTGGCTCAGCCGAGATACTTGACCCAATATCGCCCCTCTTGTACGCCATCTCTTGGCCACGACGCCCAGAATTTCCAACGCTGACTTATTTTCCAAACCCGAGGTGAGCCCGGGGCCGAGTACATTGCGCACGGACCAGGCATTTGTTTGGTCTTTCGGGCCCGAGCTTTGGCCCGGTTTCTATATAAACTGTGAACGAATGCATGGACAATTGTGCCATTCGGGACCCGGATTAGCGGAGCGTCCGCAACCTGGCCAGCTGCGTTCAGCTCATGTATCCGGTTCTGGTGGTACCCGATCCGAACTCTGGATTATTGGATTGATCACAGTTGTGCTGATTCATGTATCCGCTTCTCAGTGGAAAGTGTTGGGCTCTAGGATTGAGGACCGCAACCCTTCAGTTGTACCTTGGTCGTTCGTCATCGTTCGTGGGCTCCTGGTTATCTTTACTCCCCTTTCTTCCATCCTTCATACTTACGCGTTTGTTAGAGCTGAAAATTACTTCCGATCTGGACAACATTCTGAAATTGTCAACATTTACAGCGCTGGGTTTGCGAAATATGGTCCGCCCGACGGTGAGAATATTCATTCTTACATTCAGAAGCACTGCCCTCACGTTCAAATTTTTATCCCATCCATTTCGTCGCGCAAAATGTCCAAGTAAGGTTCTTCAACTGTCAACACCTATCTAACTCATGGACCGTCTGGATCATCACCAGACCCCAACGATGTTGTTCTATCACCTTTTGTTTTGTTCGAGTGTGCCGTGTGGGACAGCGTAGGTAAACCTGATGAATTTCCGCCAGGGTTTTCTTCTCATGGAACAGTTGACCGATTATATTTACAGGGACCGCTCGTATAAATTACAGCCATTCAAGTCAAATCTCTTGGTTCTGCGGAGCGATTCTTGTATTCTTCTCCTTTCATACATGACTGACTGATTCATTATTTCTCTCATTCTTATCACCCAGGCAAGGCAAGTCATATTCCTTTCTCCAACCTTTCGGGGAGAAAGCGCTCTTCTATGACGGGTCTGAGGGAGTAGCTAACCCCGAGGAGGATTCCTATCGCATTTCTCTCCTTTGATTGTGCTCCGATCTTATTTTAAATAAATCACTGACTGAACTATTTGTTTCATTCCAAGGCTAACTCGGCGAGACAATTAGAGCCATTCATTTACTCCAGGCAAGTGATCTTCCTTTCCTCTGTTTGTCGGGGCTCCATCACGGGTCTGAGGGGCGTCTAGCTCCGATGAGAATTCTGATGAGCTATCTCTCTCCTTTCCCAATCTTATTTCTGAACAAATCACTGATTGGTTTCTTCTGTTCAAGGAACCATCGGTCATCCCCGCGCCCGTGGCGGGGATGGCCGTGTCTGATGCGTTGTGGATTGTAGTCCGTTATAATCATTCAGGTTCCATTCACAACGCTACCGCAAACTCGTCATCCCTCATCCACGTCTAAAACCAAAACCACCGCACAGACACAGCATAGTAGGTTTGAACCACTTAATCCTTTCTAGCCAACAGAATCTGTTGGGGGGAGTACACAGTGAGCTGTTTGTGTTCCATGTTCTGAAAACCTTTCCTCACTCACTGTGATTCCAGAAATACGAGATACAAGTCGCGTGTTTCAAGGAAACAGCGAAACAGAAGCAGGGGCTTGAAAGCGAGGTCTATGTCGACGACGATGGTTTGCTAGGGAATGCGCTTCGTACTACAATGTTGCCCTTTGGAAATGTTGATGACGGACATTTGCCGAACCTTGTTAAAACCGAATAATTTGAGTTCTGAAGCTCAGTTGGTTATATCCCTCCTCGCAGCACGGCTGGTATATGACGTTAGACGATGTTGATATTTTTTTTAAGGAGTGCAAACATGTGTCGATACAGTGTATGCAGGATCACCGTAGACGACGAGAGGCTTGCGTGTCTCCGCTGTCCCCGGGGTCCAGAGAGGACGATTTCGTCCCCGAATACGCCCAGAAGCCTATCAAATATGATCTTTCTTTCCCCGGTGAAGAAGTGACACAAAATGCTTTCCGAGCCAGAACACTAATTGACCATTCGCCTCCTCGCTACGCCGCTAGGTACAGCGTTGATGCGCAGTGTAAACTTGTCATTCTGACACATTACAAGGGACTGGGAGGCCGCTTCGCGGCCTCCCATCCCCTTTCCTGCAATTTATTCACCAAAGTCGCTGGGGGGTGGGCACGAGCAACGTATCATTCAAATCTAGATTCAAACCGATAGTCACGCGTCAGGCTCGCCTTTTCCTGGACATTGTCCGCCGTTGGGTTGCTTTTCTTCTTCCTCTTCTTTTTCTTCTTCTTGGTCGGAGTTCCGGCGGCGTTCGAAGTCAACGCGGTGAGGGTCGGAGACGAGGGAGTAAGCAGGGGATTGAGACCAGAATCGTGAGGAGGGTAGGGTACCGCATGAGCGGCGAACAAGCTCTCGCGGATTGGATGTCGATGTTGATCTCAAACGGGAGATCGAAGTCGGCGGCGGCGATGTGTGAATCAGTCGAAAGCGGTAGCAGCAAGTTTGCTGGGCCACATTCGTTATCACTGTCCTCATTGTCAGCAAGGTAAGCCTGGCGTTCGCGGTTGCGAAGGATCCGGCTTTGAACATCGTCGGGCATCATCGAAACACAGTACTGCGCAAAGTGACGACCGGGGAGACCGCACCGATAACAGACGTCTGTCCTTTTCTTCGTGTTCGTCCAATCAAAATCTTTCCCGGCCGCGGTGTGCGACGAGTGAGACGACGGCGGCGCTAAAGCTTGGTTTGAACGACGGGCAGCGAACACGGTGAGTATCAGGATCGTAATCCTCACCCCCATGATTCGGTCTCGCGGCACGCGCGGTTGTAATGACCGAATCACGTCTGGAGATCCGCATGCTCCCAAGCGTTAATCGCAGTGATCATGTGCGGGACGGCGCGCTGAGGAGATTCGTTCTGAAGAACGGCAGTGATGGGAGAGTAGACGGATGAAAGACCCGCAAGGATCTTGTCCTGGACCAGGAACGGAGGGAGGGAGACGGCAATCGCAGTGAGACGACTCTCGGCAGTGACAACGGCCTGAAGAAAATTATCGGCAAGCTGCATGATGTCGTGGGAGAGGTTGTTGAGCTGAGCCATGAGCATGGAATGGGTGGATGGGTTCGATGTGGTATAGAAAGATGTAAGCTGCACCCAAAGTAGACGACCGCTTCGTCCTCCACCAGCATTGTTAATCGTAGCCTGTACGGCTGGGCTCAAGGTGAGGTATAGAATGCCAAAGGCCTTCTGATTCTCGTTGGTCCAGTTACGCATTTGGACCACGCCGTTCGGGACAGCGATCGATGGGTCGACAGCGTTCCAAGAACCATCAGCCAACAAAAGAGCCTCTGCTTCTAGTCTGTAGTTGACCGCGCCACCGGTAATCGGTGGTCCCACTTCTTACAAATCGTCGGAGTTTGAAACTGTTCCCACGGCCATTCCACGTTATCCGGCGGTCCCATGCACGGGCTTCAAGCGGAAGAGGTAATTAAAATGTCTTACCTGACTCAACTCTCCACTCAAAGTTGGTACCCATGGCTTTCTTTCACCAAAATGAACATCGCCGTCTTTGTCATCTGCCGAGCCATCAAAACTCGGCATCCGTGTTCTAGACTTCCCCGCTGGAAGATGAACGGGAAAGCGGCGCATTTTAGACCCCAAGCATCGTTATACACTCAAACTAGCGAATGACGCGCTCTGAAATGCGATTTGAGACTTGAAATTTTTGTGATTATATAATAACCGGGACCACCGATCAATGATCTCGTGAAACTGACAGCAACACACGAGGTACGAGTGAGAATTGTTGTAGTGTCTGTTTAGAAGAGACTACCCTGCTTCGGGCTTCCAAGTCCAGTAGTTCTGCCCCGAACAGATAGCGTCGAAGCGCAACTCTTTATTTATCCTTAATATTCCACCTTTGGATGTAATATTCTGTATTTTTGTTACCATTCAATTTTGTCCCTGAATGGTGAAGGTTGTTCGCAAAATTAAACGTATCGTAATATGTAGAACTGAACACCGAAAAATTCCCCCCTCTTTATTTTTATTGTCGGCTCAACCTCATCATGATCCGATTGTGCATTGTTTCCCGCCCTGCATTGTTCTCCACCTGCAATATCTTTCCAGCCGTAAACGGATCACATTTGACCGCGCATCAGATAGAATATGTTCGCCGCGGGGCCGCCTTTGTTTCGGTACGGTGAGAGGCATCTGTCAACGTTAGTGTCTGTCAAAGTTTGTCGGAAGGGTGACGTAGTGCCGGCAATGCCGAATCATTGATTGCCTGTGGGCCGGTACAGTGCCATCCGTCAGTAATATACGCGGCAATGGAAACGTCACTGGTCGGCATCGTTCAGCATCGACGGCTAGTCTCTCCTAGACAGACGCTTCAACAATATTTGACGTCGTACCTCCGTTTGTTGAAGTCTGTTAGTAAGCGCCGGGGTCCGATCAGAGTAAAACCTTGTTACATAATCATCGGAGTTGAATTACGATGTATTCTCGTCGTTTTGACAGCACAAGCCATTTTTCTCATTTTATTTCAGGGCAGACTCACTATTAGTGCATATCTGCGCTGATTTGCCTCCTAAGAATTTGCCGAAACATCCTTGAATTAAGATTTTAGCACATGGCTCAAGACGACTCGACATGAATGTGATGTTTACCCATCAACTTTACCTCTTCCACAGCAACGTAAAATGGTACTCAAAAAATCCAAATAAATTTGGCCAATCACAAAAGATGTATCTCATTATGATTGTTCTGGTCCCAGGTCGCGGGACATGGAGCAATGGGCTCGTTTCGTGATTATATAATAAGCTTTTTACTCTGATCGGACACCTGAGCTTAAAACAGGACTAATCGACGGCCAATGGCTGCCCATTCACTTTCCAGTGGAATCCACTGGCAATTGATCCTCACGTGGTCCGCCACTGGGGGTCAACAGCTTACGCTGGAGTTCAGTGGCCCATGATCACATGGAGATCCTGCAAGATGGCTTGTTTTCCAGTGGAATTTGGCAAATTCCATTGGACTCTCAATCAGCGTGACGGCCACTGAAGTCCAGTGAAACCCGTTAAGTTATATTGCACATCACTGTATCGCAGTGGATATTGCCTGAGCTCATGGTCCACTGGAGTCCAATGTTCTGCATTGCATTCCATTGGACGTCGCTGGCCACTCATATTTACATTGTGTTTTACCGTATTTTTCATGTGTCTAACAACCACCTGATACATAAACTGGATCACAATTTAATGTCTGAGGCAAATAAATTTAGTGAGATGCCGTCAATTGCAACCCCTTGTCAAGTAGCGTCCAAACAGACTGCAGATGCAGACGACACTGGATAAAAGGAGACATCAGTGGCTACGAAATTACTCGAACTCGAAATTGTTGATAATTAAACCCATTACTTCCCCTTTGCTTCTGCCCAGAACGTCGCACATAGCTCTTGGTTTTTCTGAACCACTTGTTTCTGGACCTTCTCCGGATAGATCATCATCAGCACATGCACAAAAAAATCGTAATTCATATCCGACATTTGGCGCAACTGGGATTCGAAGCTGTTGAGCCATGAATTCAACTGTTGATGCCGTTCGCATCTTCTTCAACCAGAGCCAGATCAGGTTGAGAACTGTTCTTCGACGCAGGATTGCACCATAACCGACAAAGAATATTGGTTGCTCGGTGACCGAGGTATTGCCATGCGTCAACGATAAATTTGGTGCTAAGCCACGAGCTCTGCTTCGATCCAGTGGAGTGTCCGGTCCAACAGTCTGACCGTCTGCGACTCAACGTAGCGGCAGAGGGTTGGCACAATATTGAGGTCCCCGGCGGGACAGAATATGCAGGACAATTGACCCTGCAGGTACTGACTGTAACCGACAAGATACGGTACCTGGTTGCCATCTGCCAACAAGATCCTTATGGACCTGAAACAGGCACCAATCCACAGTGGAATCCAGCAGGACATAGTGGACCCCACTGGAGTTCAGTGGATGAAGTGAACACCAAGGCCCAATGCGGACTGGTGGAGATTGCCGTCAGACGTTATCTTATCTTGGCATACCCTGGGAAGCATCACCTAACAACACCCCTTGATATCTGCCAGTGGCCGCCAAGGACCAGTGGCGGCCATTGGTGGCCGCCAACGAACTTTCCACCGGCGGGTATATTACTCCCATCCGTCACCTCGTGACTACCGCTTTGGGCGTAAACAAACCTAAACTTTGTAACCTTTTCAGAGATTGGGCAAAAACTGAGGGAATCAACTCAGTTTGATAGTAGCTATCCATTTTGTAAAGGGCTAAGATGTCGGATAAGTTTTCAACTTTCGGACCCAAAAAAAATGACCGATTGCACAGCCACCAGCTGATAACCGAGCGCTCCAGGCCCGGGCCGGTCCAAAATCAAGATATTTCACAGTGCAGCGCATATTTGGGCCATATTCAAGCAGCTGGAAACCGTAAAAAGGCCCAAAAAAGGACGAAAAAAGTGCATTTTGGCCGAAAAAAATGACCGATTATGTAAGAAAACATGTTCCCTACCAATCACATTTTTTTCATCGGTTTCGTGGCTAAAATTTTGGTTTCAAGGTCTAATTCTTTCTCAAAAGTTCTCCAGAGAGGTTGCAAAAAGGTGGCGGTTGGCACTGTAGCACTCGGGAACTCGACGGTCAAGGGCTGCAAACTGCCGCGGCATACGGCATTAGCGGAGATTCAGCGGAGTTTAAAAAGGCTTCGGATGGACAGAAGTGCTTAATTTTATAAAGAGAGTGATCACACAACATTGCTACTTGACGTCGAGGAGGCTGGCGCCGTATTTGACGAGCACACGCTGAGAATCACGAAAGTGAGCAGGAGAGCGAAAGTTGCGGTGGGCCGACTCAAAAATGCCTCTCGCTTGACAATTAAGCGAATAAATATATTGAATGCTACAGTCGTTCTGCATGGAAACCTCGACATACGCCTAAAAAGGCAATTACCACATCTCCCAAAGAATCGGGCCAGGCAAGTTGCTGTAATAATATATCATTAGACTCCCGAAAACAGACCCTCTGCTGGGTCACATAGTTGACGTGAAGTGCTGATTTACTAAAATTACTGCTGATTGCAGTACTTAGGGCGCGGCTCATTTTTTTAATTATTTTTTTGCTCGCTTTCACGAGATCAGCTCTCTTAAGCTCAATTCTCAACCGATTTCGTCGGGAATATGCTCATTTTGTTCGTATTACAAATCCGGAGAGCATGGCATCCTATGATTTTCCATAAGATCCTTGAGATGATCTTCTGGGCCAGATCCGCCATTATTTCAGTGTTGGCCAGCATAACGGGTCGTGTACAAGATATAGCGGTCCAGCTGATCCGAGTTTTTGATATGTTGCCTTTAGGCGTGCAATTTAGGGCTAGAGATGCCGGGATTTTTTATATATGTTGTATTTCCCCTGAAGACTCCCGTTTTCGATCACGAGGGTGGAGAGCTGGGTGGAGAGTGGGAAGGGACGCTAGGGTCGGGCGATGGGGTCCACTGAAATTAAACAGACATTAGCACTGTACTGCACGAGGAGGTGTTGACCTACAAATCCGAAATGACGGTGCAGTGGGAGCCATGCTTCCCACTCTCTCTTTCGACCGCTTTCGACCACGAGGGGGGGGGATAAATTATACTCGCGTGGTCCAAATGTCTGAACAACGAGTTTACGGAAGGTATACATGTGGTACTGTACGGGTGGTTATCCTCACAGAAATCCACAAGATCCCAACCGAACACAAACCGATTCCAGGGGGTCGTTCACACAAGACGCTGACAGACTGGGACTGGCTGGCCCTCAAACAGGCTGGACCTCTGGATACAACCCTGTGGGACCTGACCACCAACTAGGTAGCTGGTGTACGGAAAGAGTTCTCCCTTCCCAGGTGTAACTCTCCAGAGTCCACCAGTCGCACAGAAAGTTGTCGCATGACTGTCCCTTTGCACGGCAAATGCGATGTTACGTGCAAAAAATGCACGGGTGAATTCATGCAGAGCATGAGAGCACCGTCCGAAATTACGTGCATGCAAGCATGTAAATTCCATACACGTCTTAGACCAGTTTGTGCGAAAAGGGGCATGATGCCTCCTCCTGGAGCCTAATTTAATGTGTTCAACTTCCACGGAAGGTCCACAACTGATGAAACAGCGTGTTCAACTTCTGAGTAAGGTCCACAGCTGAAAAAGGCAGGTAATAGCAACAAAACCCAACAAGAGATTCGGGTGAGACCTAGATTTGAGAGAACCGTTTATCGTCATTCCTGCACACAAGACCATCGAGCAGGAACTCGGAAGGGAAGGCAGTCGAGAGAACCATTTTTCGTCGTTCCTTCACACAAGACCATCGAGCAGAAATTCGGAAGAGAATGCAGTCAAGAGAACCGTTCTTCGTCGTTCCTGCACACGGGACCATTGAGCGGAAACTCAGAAGAGAATGCAGTCGAGAGAACCGTTCTTCATCGTTCCTGCACACAAGACCATCGAGTGGAAACTCGGAAGAGAAAAAAGTCGAGAGAACCGTTCTTCGTCGTTCCTGCACATGAGACCATCGAGCGGAAACTCGGAAGAGAAAGCTGTTGAGAACCATTCCTGCACACAAAGACCATCCAACAGCAATTCCGAGAGGAACTAGTCGCGAGAAACGTGCCGTAGCGAAGCGCCAAGCGAGCACGCCAAGCCGAAGACGAAATCACTGATTCCGAGGATGCGATCAAATAGTCCGTGCGCATCAGGACCAAAGACAAGCGGGATCAAGCAGATCAAATGTGTCGGCTATTGCCCACAAATGAGCGGAGGGCAAAACCGACCAAGTACAGACCCAGAATGGCACTGAAGGGGGCCAAGTTTCTAGGAAGGACCAGAGAGAGACACGAGCAAAGCAATCGAGAGCCCAAGTCCAAAAAGAAACCAGATTTGGGAATCCGACATGGTGGTAAGAAGCAAAGTTTCGAGGGTGGAGAGCGGGGTGGAGAGTGGGAAGGGATGCTAGGGTCGGGGGATGGGGTCCACTGAAATTAAACAGACATTAGCACTGTACTGCACGAGGAGGTGTTCCCTCTCACATCATTCTGACCCAAACAAATATCACCAGCACAGCCCCTTTCTGTTTCTCCTTTCACTCCGACTCCTGCAATGCCCATCGACCTGAAACAAGTGGCCAAACTTTTCAACGATACACTCGCTGAAGTCTGGGATAATACCCCTGACCTCGAGACACTTGAGCCACAGGCTATCGAATGGCTAAAGGCCGCCCGGCACAAGCTCATGCGCGACCTGGAATGACAGTGCGTATTTTGCGCTGGTGGCCTTGTTACTCTTCGTCACATATCTCAAAAAAAAAAAAAAAAAAAACATTTAAAATACATAGTTAAGGTAGACCCCATCCACCTTCGACGAACGTCACGTGAACTTCCTTTTTGGGCGAACAATAGATTCTTTACTCTCCCGAATATTCTACAGGGCCCGGGGAGAAATTTCCTCCGACCAGAATGTGTAAATTGGTCCCATCTGTGTCTAGATGTAGGAGTAAATGATGATATTGGGGTGCGTTGGCCCGGAATTACACCGTCTTTGGCGCTAAATCCGCCCATCAATCAGCTACTTCTTCGGGCGATCATTTGCGAGGTGGGCTAATGTAATTCCCGCCCTCCACAACCTCATGAGACCTAGGATTTCTTTTTGAAGCAATGTAAGACCTATTACTACAATCTGGTCGAGTGTTATATGTGGCTCAGGAGGCTTTAAACCCCGTATTGGCATTGTAGACGAATGCAAGAAAGCTCGGATGGATGTGCTGTGTTGCTGACAAATCATCTCCAAACAGGTAGATCTTCTTAAATCCTGAACAATTCAGTTCCTCACCATTTCGCATTGGATAAGGGCTTCAGGCTATTGGAATAAGGTTGAGAAAGTTTCTGTCTCTTCAGATTCCGCTTCAACCAGGTATAACTAATTGAACAGATGAATCTTTCAACACTTCTGTTTCTTCCATTATAAATGGCCTTCTTATAAATGTGAGTCGACAACCCACCCCATTTTCATAGTTTCTGAAGCGACCTATGAAGTTTCTAGGATATTCTGAGTGGGTTGAGCCAAAGTATTCAACAATTGAGTCGGACCGCACACCGATGTTTGGCTGGCTCCTGCACAACCACCTTCAGTTGACGAAAGGTGGTTTCCTCTCATCTTCGCAACCATCAAAAAAAAAAAGAATTGTTAGTACTCTCAGCCCATTCCACTATTTCTCATGTACTGACCGAATTGATTTCCAGATCATCTCATGGGATGGTGCATACGTATGGATTTTTTTGAGCTGGTTGTGAGTGCGTGGGGACATTCTTGGTGTTCAGATGAGTCCAAATACATCCTAGGCAATATATACACTTCAACCTGGGACGTCGGGACTTTTCATCATCTGTAACACAAGCCATTCCGTCCACAGAGCAATTTCACCCACTTTCTGTGTCAGAAAGGCATCTGGATACCGTCCTGATACTGCATAGATGTGAAGTTTCTCTGCACATAATAATATATTCATACTCATTATATAGTTTGGCATATCTTGGGATAAACAGCACCACTCGCAATGAGTGAATTGGGCGGGTGGCCGGATAGCTAGTTTTTGCCATTTTGGGACATGCCCAGAAAAAGAAATCAGCCAGGCATGAAATCGTATCCTAAATTCCGGAGAGAAAATAGGTTCACTTATAGTATGTGGTACATCATTTGGGACCCCATAAGCACGCATTCAAATGTCGCTATGTACGGGAATGACGCTAAAGATGCTTAGGTGGCCGGATAGCCAGTCTCAGATAGTAATCAATACACTCCGATATTCACGGCTTGCGTTCACGCACCCACTCTCTGTCCAATTGGAGGCTTAACTAGGGATCCGCCGAAAGCGCGGGGTGCTCGCGAAGCGTAATCATGCTTACGATTTCCTGCCATATCCCCGTTTAGGCCCAAATTCTTTCTGCCTCGATGGCCATGATTTTGGTATGGGTCGGTTCGTGGCATGAAAGCCCACCGTTTGGTACTATTCCCATCCCGATTGGCCCAGAATTGAACATTTTTGAAGTGATTCTTTCCTCGACGGACTGTCAGCCACTGCGCCCGGAATTTGTTCTTGTTTCCTGCAAAATCTATCCCTACTCCCTCGTCACGTGCGTTTAAGGGAGAAATGCTCGCTTCGCTCGCAACAAACCCTTTCGGACATTCACGGGTCACGTTTCGGGTCCAGATCCGCAACTTCCGTTTTAACCGCCTGCCCACATTAATGCTTCCTGGGCCCCCTCCCCCACCTACCGGCTTTCACTCATGGCTCCCAGTTGTACTTCAACGATCTGTTGTACTTTTCCGTGGGTCATTCCCCACTCGGATTAACGGCTTCACGAGCCTTTCTCCATCACAAATGATTAACGCATCACTCCTCACTCCCCATGCTTAGCGCCCAACACATTAACAATTCACATCTAACGGCCACACTTATCAATTAACATCTAACGATTTACGTTTACTTAACGTTCAACTGGTCCACAAGTACACTTGGCATTTCCTTGCGCATTGATCTTGTGGAGGCTGCCAACCCCACTCCAGGCACCTTGCTCTCGGATTATTTTGGAGTTTGTATTCCACTCGTCGATCCGCCACTTATATGTCAGGTTCACCATACCCCTCGCATTTACTGTTTCGAATCCTCGTTACACACATCAAATCTCCTTTTTCCACGGTTCAATTACTCGTGTAATTCTCGATGATTTCACAGTTCCACAGTTCGCGGGCCGCATGGCTCGCACCTGGTTTTCAGATTCCCTTTCTTACACATTCAAAATTATTTCGCGGCTGCTATTCGGATTGGCTATTCTGGCTTTTCAGAACAATTTATTTTGCATTCTCCGTGCACCCAACACATTTTAAACTCACTCTCCCAGCCCAACACGGCATTCGCTCGGCTCACACAAACATATACACTCTGCAAATCAGCATTTTGCCTGTGTCAAGTCGCGACATTTTGGGCCGTATCCACGAGAGAGAAGTGCAAATTCGGGGCCAACAGGAATCGGGTTGCGTGTCCCCTCCTTCCGGCTTGCTCCCTAGGCCGATCTCCAGACAGCACCCTACCCATTTTCTAGGCGAGTGTCTCTCGCTGTCTCGCCATTTGCCACATTCGGTATTTCCCACACCAGACAAAAAAGTTTTTCTGATGGGATTGATACCGAATCAGCATGCACGATAATAAAGCGAACCCTCTTCCCTCGCTTCTGACGAAGCCCTACCGCTCTTCCCCATCTCATGACATTTTCTAATGGCCACAGTACATCCTAAGCAGCCTCTTCCCGATCATCCCGACGTTCCCAAGAAGGTCCCTCTTAATGCTCCTCGACAGTCGGCATATTCGGTACCTCCAGTGCGTCTTCTCGCCCACTCCTGTCACTTTTTCTTTTTCTTACGCCACCGAACAGCCTCAGCCCCAGCCGACAGCAACGGACCCGTTTTATGGCTACGAATACATCGCCCAGCTGAGCGCGCGGTTCATAACGCAACTCTTTGCATGCCCACCTTTCCCCCCCCAATCCACCCACTCGCAGGCGAAACTCCCGTGTTTTATTGCCTATGCCCTCCACCGCACTAAACTGCACCAAGCTGTCACCTATGCGACCCTAGTCTTGCTGCAGCGTTTGAAGCGCACTTTCCTACTGCGCTA
Organism: Mycena leptocephala; assembly: GCA_029378395.1. Lineage (NCBI taxonomy): Eukaryota > Fungi > Basidiomycota > Agaricomycetes > Agaricales > Mycenaceae > Mycena > Mycena leptocephala. The sequence continues at coordinate 35,563 of JARJLF010000967.1, read as the reverse complement.
AGGCCGTTGGTGGAGGAGTCTTGATGGGGTTGGCGAGGTGTCGTCCGGCGCGTCTCTTGGGAACGCGACGTTCGGCAGATGCCATGCCAGGACTGCTGGCCGGCGGACCCCGGCCCGAATAGGCCCCGCCGTTGCGACGTAGACGTGCGACAGGAGATATTAGCCTCCTTCGTCCGCCTACGCTAGGTCCCGCACCCGTTTCCCGTCCTGTCCCGAGGAACAGCCGGTAGATTTGGCGGGGGCGGGGTGCGCGCTCCCTGCGCGTCTTCTTCCAGGCCCAGACCTGGGTATTCTCGTTAGGATTGACCTATCATTGTCTTCGCATTTGAGAAAGGTGTGTATATTCATTTGCGTTGTCGTTGCAAGTTGGTACCAAGATCTATGTAGGCTGCCGGGTTATGAGTTCAGGATATAGTAGGTATCGGCCGTTGGAGGTAACAGAGAGCAGCAGCAGTAGTTTTGTGTAACTGGTAGCGATGAGGTAGCGACGGGACGGCTGCGCACAGCGGGAGGCGAGATCAGCGTGGACAGCATGATGGTGGGGACGGTTCGGGACAGGGGTAAATCTTGCCTCCTCATACGGTGATCTCGGCCAATACAAGGAGGCGTCAGAGCTCGAAGCTGTCGTCCTGGAGAAGCGCAAGCGGGCATTTGGGGTGAAGCACCCTGAGACGCTTACCGCGATGGCAGATCTTGCCTCTTCATACAGTGATCTTGGCCGATACAAGGAAGCGTCAGAGCTCGAAGCTGTTGTCCTGGAGAAGCGCAAGCGGGCCCTCGGGGAGGAGCACCCTGACACGCTTACCGCAATGGCAAATCTTGCCTCCGCATACGGTGGTCTCGGCCGATACAAAGAGGCGTCAGAGCTCGAAGCTGTCGTCCTGGAGAAGCGCAAGCGAGTCCTCGGGGAGGAACACCGCAACACGCTTACCGCGATGGAAAATCTTGCCTCCTCATATAGTGATCTCGGCCGATACAAGGAGGCGTCAGAGCTCGGAGCTGTCGTCCTGGAGAAGTGCAAGCGGGCCCTCGGGGAGAAGCACCCTGACACGCTTACCGCCATGGTAAATCTTGCCTCCTCATACCGAGACCTCGGCCGATCCAAAGAGGCGTCAGAGCTCGAAGCTGTCGTCCTGGAGAAGCGCAAGCGAGTCCTCGGGGAGGGGCAACCCAAAACGCTGAGCACGATGGCAGATCTTGCCTCCTCATACGGTGGTCTCGGCCGATACAAGGAGGCATCAGAGCTCGAAGTTGTCGTCCTGGAGAAGCGCAAGCAGGTCCTTGGGGCGGAGCACCCTGACACGCTTACCGCGATGGCAAATCTTGCCTCCTCATACAGTGATCTTGGCCGATATAAGGAGGCGTCAGAGCTCGGAGCTGTCGTCCTGGAAAAGCGCAAGCGGGTCCTAGTCGAGGAAAGACTGTCCTTGATTGCGAGGAGCAACGATCCGAAGACAAGACAGATGCACAGGTTCAGCTTCTCAAGAATGAATACACACGAGCGAAATTTGCATTGATCGTCCCGTAATTTCTTGAGCAAGTGGAAGAGAATGTTCGTCGCCAGGAACGGCTCATACGGGTCGTCGGGGTTGGGAAGCAGGTAGACCGTGTGATCTTCCCAAAGCAGCGCCGCGCCTCGGCGGACATCAACGCGCGCACCGCCGCGTAGGTCAACGACGCATTCGACACGTCGCGTGAGTTGCGCTGCACCACTAAGTGCGCGCACTCGCTCGCTTCTTCCTCCCTAGGGAGTCCGGTGAATTGCTTCACGGTCTTGTCTCCGTTCTCTAGCCCTCATCCCTTTTCGACAGAGTTTTCTGATTTCTTGCAGTTTTCGTTGTGAACGTGTGTTCATCTTTTGACGACTGGAATCGCACCGGGCATGAGAAACTTGTTTCCGATGCCGCGTACGCGCCGTGGCACTGGGAGGGAAAGGAAAGATGGTGGAAGAGACGCGCCGAGGAAACCCATTCTATTATGATGGCGGATCTAGTCCACAGATAATATTCCGAGTCCGTCGTAGTCAAGATTGCTCGAGTCCAAGTCGAGTTCGGCCCGGGGCGCGAGCTTGAGGTCGAGGAGGGCCGGCAAATACGTCGAGAGTGGTAAAGTAAACCATGGGCATCGATGAAGAGTCCACCTGGAGTCGATCCTGGTGGTCGGGAACGAAGAGCGCGACTTTGGTGAAGTGGAATTTAAAGGTAGGCCCGCAAGTTGCTCGCTAGGCGCGTCCAAGGCCTCCTCGCAAATCGAGATGCCTTGATGGAGCTTGTCAAAGTCACGACTCGGAGACCTTACGAGTTTCGGACACTTTTGGTGCAGTGGCACCGCCTCTTACACAAAGACGTCTGGGCCCATTGGACTCGCCGGCGCAGGGCCTGCTCAAATTCAGCCTCCGTTCAATGGAAACTTGGCTCACACCAGGTTTCGCTTGAAAGGCGATAATCCCTTCTTCAGTGACTGGGAGTCATCCGCAGTGGACCATCAAAGGGAAAGTACATGTACGGTGGAGTGCGGCCGCAAGATCGGAGCAACACTCCGACGTGCGATTTTCATTGTTTAGATCTTAAAAGGATGCAACGGCGGAATCTTACTGTGAGCTTTGACATGCATTCTCCACTTGATACTTAACTCCTTTTTTTACATAAAAGAATTCGCTCAAATTCCGTCCCCGCAACCACATTTTTGATCCTTTCTGGAAAGAGGATGAGAACTTAGAGATTCGTCACTTGCATGCTTTGACCGAAGCCTCGACCGCTCTTATCTCCGTCGGGGGTGGAACATTTTTCATGCTATTTGGAGGCCACGACGCGCACAACCCAACATCAGATCTCATCAACGTCGATCTCGATTTATTGACTTGGTGGTACACAGAAGTACAAGGTACTCCGCTGCGTCCCCGAGTGGGCGTCCATGGTCGCGTTGCAGTCAACAACCGTCTCTTCATTTTCGGCGGTCGAGACCAATTCATCGACAACTCTCCGATCATCCGCACATATTCGATTGCAGAGTACAGCCCTCAAAATCGCTGGACTTGAAGGCTTTCGGATGCGCCTCTGCTTCCAGACCTTCCTTTGTTGGGATACGGTATACAGGCTACCCCGGTATATGACGGCCAGAAGATATTACTGGCGCAGGGGCGGGTTCATAACGATAGGGTGAATCGCCAGGCCCATAAACCAGGATTTATCGATTACTCAATGGCACTCCCACAGCCTATAGATGTGTCCCGCAAGTCCACCATCTTTTTTCACACCGAAATTCACACATTTCAAGACGCGCGCGCCACCATGGGCAGTTTTCCGCGTGGTATTTCTTGGTGCCAGCTTGGTTCATTATTTTCTGGACCGCGGCCCTCAGCCGCCGTCGCGGAAAGGTCGTGGACGCAGACAGCCGCAGCGAGAAAGAATATTATTTAATGGAGGTCACAAGTAGGTCACCGACATCCGGAGTGTCTCTCTTTCCCCTCGACTCCTTATGCTCGACTTCCCTGTTCGGCCCCGGCAAGCCCGCCGCTTGTTCGTCCATTAACGCGTCATCATCCATCATTCAAGAGGCGGATCCGCAGGACACGACAACGGCTATAGGAGTGCGGGTGGGCGGGAATAGAATTTATGCGAGGACGGACTCCGACGGAGCCTATGCGGTGCACTCCCTCCCTTTGCCCCCCATCTCAGAAACCTACCTCAACGCTGCGCTGCCCCCTCGGCGTATTATAAAATGGCAAAGACCCGGTAAGCTACCTCGCTTTCCTTCTATACATAGATCCTCATTTGGGATCCCTTAGCCACGCAGATACCTTCACCGCTGGTGCTTCCCACTCACGCGTGACTCATCCTCCTGATCTTCCACTCCAGAATCGGTGCCGTCACGGAGGTCAGCACTGCGTAGGTCCGCACAACGCTGGAAACGACGAATATAAAACGTGCGGCTGCAGTTTGAACTGCACGAGTAGAGGGGGAGTGCGCAGAACTGGGGTACGCACTCCTTCTTTTTCCTCTTACGTCGATTGATACTTACCCCTATCTCCGCCCAGATCCAGGCTCAGCCTCGCCCACGCAGCGGCGCCATGGAATCTTCCACACCATCGCCGCCGGAATACTGCTCGGCTTCCGCCCAGTCTCATTGGCAGGTGGCAGACCGCCTTAACGGACGGGTGACGATGAGAGCGACGGTGTGTTCCTCTCTTATTTCCCTCCTCGCCCTCCTCATTCACATATCTTGTAGGTCTCATCATTCGCATACCCTCCACGTCCGCCCGGATGTGCCCTCGAGCACAAGAACCCGTGCGTGTCCCTGGTCCCGCTACCATTGGCACGATGCGGGTAACGGCGGGCCGGTCCGTCGTTGTCGCAGGTGCCAAGACGAGGAATCGTATATATGGATGCGAGCGGCATCGTCGGCGGGAGCAGGGGTGAGGCGTCGTCTACCGTTCGTCATCGGCGTACGCAGACTCTTTGATACACGTACAGAGAATATTCTAGTAATTATTGTAGGTATATAAGCAGTGAATGTATCTGCTCTTAGGGCATTCGTTTGCCCTAAAGCAAGTCTATCTAATCACTCAGTGCTATTGCAAACCTACCTTCCTCATCATTCTCCTCTCTGCTATCCCCGAAATCCAACAAGGTCAGGGAGCGCTATTGTAAACTGATGGCATCACCATTTCTACCCAATTAGGAAGCCCATGCCAAATCGCTGTCCGGAGGGATGTACCTGGTATAAAATCAGCGCGACACCCCACTGCCCAAAAAAAATGCTCATAATTCATTCTACATGTATTGCTGGATCAGATTTTTTAAATTTCGATTCACTGCTCAAAATCCTTAGAACAAATGCCCTTATCACGTTTAAATCGGGCAAGGTTTTCCGGACAATACATGTAGAATCGGTCAAAATAATATTGGACCCTATTTCTGGTAACCTCCTTGTTTCCAACTTATATTTACCGTACCACCGCCAAGGCATGCGCGAGTGATTAGATGCATGTGTTCTTGATGAGAAGCATGAGAAATGGCGCTGAAAGATTGAGAGAGTGTGCACTTGCGTCAGGTCATGCTTTTCAAAATGCCAGCCCTTTGAATGCACCTCTATTGCGCCATGCTTTTCCAAATGCCAACCATTTGAAATTGAATGCATTTCTATTGCACCAGGTCACGCTTTCAAAATGCCAGCCATTTGAATGCATCTCTATTGTGTCAGGTCATGCTTTTCAAAATGGCAGCTATTTGAAATTGAATGCATCTCTATTGAATCAGGTCATGCTTTTCAAAATGCCAGCCATTTGAATGCACCTCTATTGTGTCGGGTCATGTTTTTCGAAATGCCAGCCTTTTGAATGCACCTCTATTGTGCCAGGTCATGCTTTTACAAATGACAGCCATTTGAAATTGAATGCATCTCTGTTGCGTCAGGTCATGCTTTTCAAAATGCCTGCCATTTGAATGCACCTCCATTGCGCCAGGTCCTGCTTTTCAAAATGCCAGCCATTTGAATGCAGGTCTATTGCACCATGGTTTCAAATGCCAGCCATTTGAATGCAGCTCTATTGTGTCAGGTCATGCTTGTCAAAATGCCAGCCATTTGAAATTGAATGCATCTCTATTGCATCAGGTCATGCTTTTCAAAATGGCCACTATTTGAATGCACCTCTATTGCACCAGGTCACGCTTTTCAAATTTGAATGCGCCTCTATTGTGTCAGGTCATGCTTTTCAAAATGGCAGCCATTTGAATGCACCTCTATTGCACCAGGTCATTCTTTTCAAAATGCCAGCCATTTGAATGCACCTCCATTGCACCAGGTCATGCTTTTCAAAATGACGGCCATTTGAATGCACCTCCATTGTGCCAGGTCCTGCTTTTCAAAATGCCAACCATTTGAATGCAGGTCTAGTGTGCTGCTTTTCAAAATGCCAGCCATTTGAATGCAGCTCTATTGTGTCAGATCAAGCTTTTCAAAATGCCCACCATTTGAACCAAGAGGTGAGCGAGGAAGAACAGGTCCGTGATCCAAAGATCGCTCACCTCTTGGTTCAAATGGCAGGCATTGTGAAAAGCATGGCCTGACGCAATAGAGATGCATTCAATTTCAAATGGTTGGCATTTTGAAAAGCATGACCAGATGCAATAGAGCTGCATTCAAATGGCTGGCATTTTGAAAAGCATGACCTGGTGCAATGGAGGTGCATTCAAATGGCTGGCATTTTGAAAAGCATGACCTGACACAGTAGAGGTAGCATACTGTGAGATCTTCTCAGTTGATAGACGAGGTTCACGAACCAGAACGGAAGAAGCAAAACTTCGAGGTGTGAGTTTTCGGGGACTGAAGAGCACCCTGAATTGCTTCATTGGACGAGGGATTCAGGGGGGAATGGATGAATGCACCCACTGCCACCCAAAATAAAATGAAAGAAAAAGGCTCACGGAACCTAGAGATCTTCAGGTGGATTCGAACCGGTGACGTATTCAAGTTATCAGCCGCCATCTCAAAGAGTTTCGGGTTCTATACGCCATGAAGACCTGTGTTTGTCCATTTCAGCGTGAACAGCTTGGAAGGCAAATGAATAAAATGTGATTGGATGAACGGATGAATGATTAGAAGATGGGAAACGGTCACATACCGCTAAACGGAGAAGTAAGTCCTCGGGCGGAGTCGAACCACCGCCTCCCTTGGCATGGACCGACGCATTATGTTGGTCCCGAATAGATGTCGATCCTCAATAGGCATAAAATGAGTGCGAGCGGATGGGCAGGAGGAAACGGAGAGGGGGACGATATAGACTGAGGAAGAATATAATGTACCGCGGCCGGGACGGCGGAGATGAAACGGATACTGGTGAACCTCGGACCCGCGAGGCGGATACATCACGGAAAACGTGGTGTGGAAGTGGACCGATTACTTCCACGGAGCGCGAAGAAGAATTGGAACAACCTGGCTGTCCCGGCACGCATCAATATAGGGATGAGAGTTGGGAGGGCGCTCTGATACCTTACGACTCGTAAACTATCATCCAATAAGGTACGAGTGAGGTGAAATAAGGACCTTCTCAGGTCGGTGGGTACGCAAGCAAGCAGAGTTAGAGAGAAAGAGGCGGACGAAGACGCTGAGACACAAGAGAGGGGGCAAAGGGGAACACCGAACGCGGATGTCAGGGACAAGAAGAGGAAGCGCGGACAGAAAGAGTGCGTGCAGTGTTATTGGGAATCGTATCGGGGTGGATGTAGGCAGGGATAAAAGAGAGCGGTCACTGCACAATGGAGAAACCGGACATCTCAGGGAAAGAGAAGGCCGATTGTTTATACAAGGTGCAGGCAGAGCGAGAAGTCTGAGATCTGAGGCACTCAACCGACTCGGGGGCGAGCGGGGACGACTGCGTGACCCAAAGGAGAGGGGCGCGATGCGAGAACGGGAGTGGATGCTCGGGTATGGAGGGCGTCGGATGGAGATGGCCCAGGTGTGGGACGTGCGCGCTGGAAGGTATGGCGAGGTGTGGGTATCGCATCCGCGGTGCGAGCAGGTGCGCATCGAGGACAAAGGGAGCGCGAGCGGCACTGGGGCTCGGTGGCGCGCCGGCGGATCGGGGATTGGGTAGCGCAACGGGGAGCGGCGACGACGACGGAGGCGATGGCGGCAACACAGACAGCATGCGGGGATGGCGGGGTGCGCAGGGTGCTGAGGTGGTGGAAAGCGGTGGTGCGTGCGACGCCGACAAGAGCGTCCAGCGGAGCCAGTGGGGTGGGTAAACGAAGGGTGGCGAGGTGTGTGTCAGCTGCAGGAGAGTGGGCGGGCGATTAGTTCTTATAAACAGACGCTACAACAATTTAACTCGTACCTCGTTATGTTGTAGGCGGGCGATAGCCGGATGGTGGAGTGGTACAGCTTGGGGAATGGCGCAGCCGGGGAAGGGTGGTGGAAGAAGGACGTGTGCTGCGCGCGATCGTAGTGGTCGCAAGAGAGGAACGGAGGCGCTGGTTGTGCTCGTACGGCCCCGTCGACGGTGCTGGTTGCGTGCGATGGCGTGGTCGTCGTGCGCTAGGTAGTCGCGCTGCGCCTAGGACGGTACTGGGGGCGATGGGCCGGGGGAGCGCTGGTGATAGTCGCGCGGCATGCGGAGCGCGACGGGAGGGCGTTGTGCGGAGGTGTCGCACTACTCGCAGACTTGCAGACGGCGCCGTGGATGCTCGAGGGGACGCGCGGAAGGTAGATCTGACCAACAACGCGGTTTCCGGGCATCGCGAAGGATCCTCACGACTGTCCTGTATGAGATCTAGTCTTTTATAAACAGACGCTACAACGAGAAGCTCGTGCCTCGCTTGTTGTAATGAAAACCTGCTTACAACGGAAGTTGTGTATGACGGGTGCCCTGTGGGGAGGCTTGGGGAATTTCAGGATACTATCCCCTGAAAATTCCTTGGGCAAACAGAATGAGCTTATAAACAGAACAATTGACCGAGATTTGGGCACGCAGGAGCTGTTCTTCCGACGAACGGTCACGTGGTGCCACTTTTGTTGGACCGACTTCCTTTCGTAGGAAAGGGCTTGGGGGTCCGATATTCCCATTATGAGGAGGCAGTCCGCCGCCAACTCTCGACGCAAACAGATCAAGCCCATGAGCAAGCAAAACACTGGAGAATTGAGGGCAGAGCAGGTGTTCTAGTGGAAAATCATCAGAAAAGCTGGGATGAAACTGATTCAATCGCTCAGACAGCAGTTCTTGACGTGGTATAGAAAACCGGCGGAGGCAATCCCTTGCGCACTTTTAATGCGAATCGATTGAGCCACCCCCCAAGGCAAACGGACACGAACTGAACCCAGGGCGAGTATTCTGAGCAAAAATATCAAAAAGTGCCCAAAAAGGCAAAATTTTCGCTCCGCGCCACAAACGGCGCAAAACATTGTATCAGTGGTGCAAATTTGAATGCACATTTGTTCCGATCATCAAATTGTATTTGTTCTCTAGATAGATAGCACCGCCAATCGGCTAGGATCGGACCGGCTTGTCAGATGACTCAGATCCCATAGTGTTTGAGTATGTTGTGGTTAGTGTATTCCAGCTGACGACCACGTTTGTTGTCGCAAACCACCATGGCCAGCGGCATCACCGAAGGTTGGCGATCCATGCCTATCCCACACCTTTCGTTTTTGGCTTTTCACTCACACCTGACCAACTGCGGACTGTCGCGCACAAATGGCTGCCAGACGACAAGGCCGACAAGCTAGAAGATGACCGGTCTTACCATGTGGCGCTTGTCCGATACTTCAGAAAGAAGGGGTTTGAATGGACTGTCCTTGATACCAGGACCAGCTCAGGAGAGCAGCAATTCCTTTGGGTCACCCACGTCATTCCGATTTGGAACTGGGACGGTACCGATCCCAAACCGCAGATGCCCGCCGAGAACATTGAGCGAGTGCAATCGAAGTTCGGACTGAAGTCTGTGGAGACTATGTGCCAAATTTGGCCGCCCGGAATGAGCCGTGCGTTTTCCTGTGGTCTTGACACCTCTTGCTCATACTTTCATAGCGCCTGATTGGCTCATACGCAAGGTATGTATTGAACATGATCGTGGTTATTTGGGGTGCAGTTCAACTTCCACACTTGCAGCAGTTGAATCGTCGTGGCAACACCCCTATCTCAAATCTTAATGAATTGGAGCCCTGATTTCGTGTAAAGATACTTTCAAGTCATTGTATCTGGGACGTCAAGCAAATGAATGGCAGGTGTACTGGAGAATCGACGCGGACAATAGTTTCGCCCGCAGTGAGAAATCAATGTGCATATGTCTCCGGTGCAGAACGCAAGCTGAGGTAAAAATCAAATTATGTGTACGCAGAGAGTGAAAGCATTGACGAAGGCCTTTTATAGTGAATGGGATACTCGAATAGCAGACAGAACTTGAAGATACAAGGCAAGCTGAGTGATATCTAAGTCCTTGCAAGGTCTGAACATGACCTTCTCAGGTCGGCGTCTCATGAGGCTTTTTCGATTTCTCCGACGCTGGTCACCCATAACATCATTCCCCCAATCGCATATCGGGAGGCGTCGAGGACAAGTGAGTGGGGCCTCCAGCGAGGTGATTGGAAATGGTTGGATTCAGTGGTTCGGCACAATGCGAAATAACACGCAGGTGTTGCGGGATTTCCCGAAACTACTGAGTCAGCCCGGCGCAAATACAGCACCGCCTCTGTCAAGAATGAAGAGCTGCCAAGCTCCTGGATTAACGACCAGGCTCGCAGGAGGAAATCGGAGGAGACAATTTTGTTCACAGTCGCACTGGCTATCACCCCGGATTCAAACCGAGGGAAATCACTCTCTATAAAATGTCACGTTTTGTCGGCACAATGCCTAATAACACGCAGCATGTTGCGTGAATTCCGAGCCCGTGATCGTGTGGGTGAGGACCTTGTTTGGGTCGCCATTGAGGCCCAAGGCACGCCTTGAAAGCATCAGCCATTTGATATTTTAGTTGTGGCGTTTCACGTCTTTTTTCGCGTTTTCGCGTTGTACACCAAACTCGAGGGACAATTCTGAATCCCGTGCCTCACAATGGCATTTTGATGCCTGTGCCCCACAATGGCATCTTAAACCCCGGCGCTGCTGGGCCAGGGGCTATCAGCGGACCACATCTATTCCTGCTACCGTAAGGAACAGGTCTTAGGGAGCCCGATTTTAACTTTTTTCATGAGGGTTTACCCACCAGAATTGGCCGCATAAAGATCTTTCAACAAAAAACAGCCAGCATCATCGTGGCAAGAGACAGAGCATGTGACATGTACAACATCAAGATTACTGACAAAGTACACGAAGTTCGTGTACTCGTGACACGTGTCACGTTTCACAGTCTTCCCAGCCCTAAAATGGGACCACTGCCGGTGGCTGCCCAGAATTTTGAAGGGGGATGTCTACCACTCATATCTACCCCCCAGAATTGGCCAAATAAACATCTTCCAACGATATTCGATTGCCAAGACAATATCTTACTGTATTTTTTCTTTCAATTCGACCGTCATGCGTCACACACCCCTTGTTCGTGTACGAATTTTGGTCGAAGTAACACGTCACGCGGGGGTGTGGTCGAATACCCCACGCGTGACAGAGCGTCCAAAGGCGCTCAAATCTCCCTCCGCGACCCGAAAAATGCTAAATTTTCGCTCCCATGGTCGAAATTTGCGGTTGGTCACGCAAAATTTTCGTCGTGTTCGAATGGTCGAACTGGTATTTTCGGTCACGCGTCACACCCCTGGTCGAATTGAATGAAAAATACAGTATTCGACGAAGTATCAAGCCTCAAAATGGGACCATCACGAGTGGCTTCTTAAGATTGTTCATGGGGATTCATACTACTCGTATCTACCCCCAGAATTGGCTGGATAAAAATCTCTCAACAGAAAAGGAAGATATTCGACCACCCGATGTCGAAAATGAATATTCGCTGGGTTCTCAGACCCTGCTAGGATTTGGCACCAACCTGTAATTGGGGTATTTCAGGTGCGGGAACTCAAATACGGTGAAAATGGGGCGAGATCACCTGGATGAGGGACCAAAATCTCGCGGCATTTCCGAAACAGGCAATTTTGACAGGATATCGTAAATGAAATTTGCTGTGTTCTCAAACTCCGCTAGGATTTGGCACCAACCTGTGCTCGGTGACAGAGTTTTGGATAGAGAGGTTGTCCTATGCACATATTTGTTGAACGGGCTAGCACAAAGGTTTGGATCAACAGTCAGAAACTCTATTAGTTTACGTCGCCTCATTCTGCTCATCACTCGTCCTGGAGCTTGCGGCGCAGATCAACTGTAGCCATTTGTGATTTCTTCTCATACTCCTTCTTCACCTTGTCACACCCTAACGTGTGGGAATTGGGAAAAGATTACGGCGGTAGGGCCATATATGGAAATTTCCGTTTACCCAATGTCCTTCGGGTGTGCAGCTATGTCAGACAGGTGAGTAAAATCAGTGTGGATTGACTCATCTAAAGTAATCAGATAATTCAACCACCAGGGTCATCTGTTGGGTCAGTAGCAAGGTCATCCAGAATACCCAAAATGTATCAGGAACAGCTCAAAATGTCTCAATAAAACATTCCTACAGAGTTTAATTGCCGGGGATAGTGTGGCTCAATCACAAGCGAGGAGTTGAACACTTTGCCCCAATAGCTGTTGCTGAGCCAGACCGATTTCAATAGAAAAAAATGCACAGAGGGTCAGGAACGTCCGAATTCTATAATTCGGTCGAAAAAGGGATATTAGAACATATCTAAGCCCACCTGGAAGTCCTGCCTTGCACCAACTCATGCACGCTGCCAAATCACCGAAATCACCGCAAACTGCAGTTTCCCCTTCAAAAAATGAACGAAGCCCAACATCGGAGATGGACTTTAGATTGAACTATGGTTCAAAATGCTGAATTAGATGCTGGAGAAACCATGCACACGGTTCTGGAGGAGTTGGGTCAGAAATGAGCACACAGCAAGGTGATCAATTGTAGATCGGCCCGATACCTAGAACTCGGACAACAAATATCAACAGAAAGAATGGCACTGTTTGCCGAATACTTGGCCATTTCTCATGAAGTAAAATATGAATCTGGGGTAAAAGATGGAATGCTGAAGATCTAGACACTCAAATTGGGCGCAAATCGAACAGGTAAAAAGTTATTCATCGTTTTTTCTTAGATGGGGACGATAGTACCCGTGCGGGTACCTGTAACTCACATCGGTCCGTTCGATTCTCCTTGGTCGAAATTTTTTGGAAATCTAGCACCAAGTGCCCCATGACGCTCTGCTGTTCAGTACTTTTACTTTGTCTCTTTCCGTCATAACCTCGGAACTCCCGGACCGCAATTCTTATCACTCATAAAACACACGCCCTGGGCATATTCGTGATGTCATTGGCTGCCAGTTCTTCACAAAGTCTGAAGTAAGTCTAAGTATCATAACCTGCCAAAACTCTGATCAGTTCAAGAATCAATAATTGCATGATGATCCCCACTTTGCATGTCGACCCGCTGTTGGGCCTGCATAACAGTTAACAAATAGTGAGATATGAATAATGGAATAGTCACCCTTAAATTTATCCTGTGTGCCATGCATCGAGCGTTTGAAAACCAACGTGTTGCTGATACAGAGTGAATGCTCTCCGGGTATCTTCTGTATTTTCTGAGTTGTCCATTGCAATAAACATTGTCTGTTGTGTTGAGAACAGTGAGTGGTATATCTTCCTAGTTCAAACAAGAACCCAACTCAATAGTGCAACTGTCTTGACAAATACTGATGCCATAACCTGGTGGACGGCGATGGAAGCCACTGCTCATCCGCTGGCCCGAATGGCTTTGAATTTCCTCTCAATTCCTGGTCCGTCTTTTTATCTACCTCATTGATGCGTTGATTATTCTATTAGCATCTTCAACAGACGTTGAGGGGGCGTTTTCCCGTGGGGGTTGACTGTGTCTAAAATGCGCCACTCACTCTCTGACGAATCAACACGTGCTGCATCTGTGCTGGGGTCGTGGTGCAATCTCCCTAGGCTCGTGACCAACCGCGTTCACCAAGCACGTGGCTGCGCTTATCACGGTTGGCGAAGCGGCTGGGATCTTTGGTTGCCATTTTGGCTGATGCCGCCAAAGGAGGTTTTGGACTTAGCATTTTTATCCTCCCGTGCCATCAAAAAAAGTGTCAAAAGTCGTATAGACAAAGATGGATAGTTTTCAATTGCAGGTTGAATGAGACCAACTTACTCCCGAAAAAGAAGTCAGGCTCATTCCATTCAGAATTGAAAATGGTGCAACTTTCTCTAAGCGAGTTGGGTCTCTCAATTCATGGTTCTGAAAGTACGCACAAGCAATGGAGGGTGAAAATCCTAAGTCCGAAACCTCCTTTGGCAGCATCAGCCAAAATCGCGACCAGATGTTCCAGTCGTTACCCAGCACTGATCTTCTTGCCCTCGTGATCGGTGCGTGGGAAACGACTGGTCGCGAGTCTACATGAGTACCTGTGGTCATGGATCCGAGTCACCCGCAGGTGCACTCGTGGGATGCCTTAAGGCTGCATAGATCGTTTCGTTTGGACGCAGAAACCAGGGTTTGAGAAAGCTATATAACGGTGGTCCAGATATTTGTCCCAAGTGTTAAAACTAGTACTAAGGTTCAGGGAACAAATAAATCACCTCAGATCTGACAACAGTGAATCAAAACCTTCATTTTCTCGAAACCAACCCTATTTATATCTATATTACAATTGAGCACCCCCGGTCCCGCGAGACAAGACAAGTCAAACAAGCCAATAACCTTACTGGCTGCCGGCACTCCAAGTGATGTCATACGCTCCACCGGTTAACGGATTTCTGTCGAGATGTCGGGTTGCTCCACTTGGCCCACCTAACTGCTGAGTTCTTATTTTTGAGTCCTCATATGTATGGCGCATCGAGGGTTCTTAACAGCTCTTTGTCTTTGTACACCATGGACACCGGTCGGGCCAAATTGCGTCCATTGCTCCCGAGGTCTCCGTCGCAAACCAGACCGGAGCCTTTTTTAATCAACGGAATCCCAAGCGCAAACTGGTGCACAGCAAACAGCCAGTCGGCAGTCGGCAGTCAAAGCAGTGATCCCGATGCATCTGCCAACACAATCCAGATAGTAGGGTCATTGCTTCGCCCACAATAAATCATTCAACCATTCAACAGCCTCATACAAAATTTGATCGCCAGTCCAGGGGTCAAGAGAAGCGAAGAGAACGAGAGGCAAAGGAGAATCAGGATGTAAGTCTCTCATTTGCAGGGTAACAAACCAATTTATTGTATTTTCGGCAGAAAGATCTTGCAGCCATCAATCTAAACCGCTCGGCAGCTCAAAGAGCGAGGCGTCAACGAGAATTAGCCGCTAACATAGAAAATTTATGTGCCCGAGGCCACAGGGATAGATCTCGAGCTCAAATTTTGCGGAGGAGAGTTGAAAAAGCAGAGAAGTGTTTGGAGCATCACCCAGATTGTGGTACACAGGTACAGGTTGCATTTCATCGTTTTTATTCAGTTTTCACCTGGCAGATCCTACACCTACACATGCTCTGGATCGAGCACTCGACTTGGAATACAATGCGAATGAACCCCGCGTCGGGATAGACGTTGGGAGAGTTACAGAAGTCAGATGCTCAAGCATAGCTCAACTTTATGAAGGAAATAGGTACAACATTGGGAATACATATAATGTGCTGTTAAAGGGAGGCGACCAGAATCCAGATTGATGTTAATCATCTGCCGGCCCCATGCTGCCATTGACTCCTGAAGGCGATCATTCTGTCTGGGGAGAGGGAATTTGGGATGCACCGGCAGGCTGACTTTTTCAACCGATGCCTTTTTTATCGCTCATGAGGTCGTGAGGAGTCAACCAAAGGTTGACAACGAGCGGCGTCTTCGAATTCTGGCTTCGTAGTTCACTGCCCACTATCTGATTTTTTAAACAGGACACTACTCTGACCGTAGCGAAGCACGGGTTACTGCTAGTCTACATGAATCCCGGTGACTATCTTTGGCCGGGGGTGTCTTCAAATTAGTTGACGTGGCCTTACAGCATTCATCATATTCCTCTCGTCCAACGGAGAATATACACTTTCACCCTTATTACATAAGTCCTCGTAACAATCTACCACCGACACTGCTCTTTCATCTCTCATGCATGCCAGTTTACCGGGGACCACTCACCTGGAAGTGCCTTTGGGACAGGTTGGACAGCAGTGCAATTGTTCCTTGACTCTTGAACGTACTGAAGATAGCGTGGACAGTGGCGCGTTCCATCCTGTCACTCGTCTCACTGGACGACTTTCTGACCCATAAACCAGGACTGTGTCGCAGCATCACGTTGTGCTACATGACCGAAAAAGACTTCTCCAAAGTATCGAATCAATTGGCAGCCAATCTTCCCGAACGCATGGGAGACCATTCGGCCCATGTCAGTGCACTGTACGTAAATAGT
Source organism: Mycena leptocephala (assembly GCA_029378395.1). Classification (NCBI taxonomy): domain Eukaryota; kingdom Fungi; phylum Basidiomycota; class Agaricomycetes; order Agaricales; family Mycenaceae; genus Mycena; species Mycena leptocephala. Next base: position 19,598 of record JARJLF010000967.1, on the reverse strand, counting down.
TTGACGAAGGACGACGTCACGAGAGTCAAATCGCTTGCACTCGGCGGGGTTCCACAAACGGTAACCGGCTGTCCCGTAAACCGGTGACCGATCTGTCTACGAGAAAACAAGTTTGTCGGTAGACAGACCGGTCAATCTGGGTTTGAAATTGCATAAGGCCAGAATAGGTCATGCTTTTGGCCCTGCTCTCCGTAAGAAAATGTACGGTGAAGGCCAAACAAGCAAATAAATCCTAAGAAAATTGTAGAGGGCATATATCATATGCTACCCACTGGCAGACCCTCAATAACTGCGGGAATCCACAGGGATAGACCTCAATTCTCGGGCCATGTATGCTTTTGCTGAGAGGAATCTGCATCTCGGAGTGCGCGTGTACTGCGATGAGCGACTTGTAAACTTTGTGAAGTCAGAATACTGTTTGTTCCGATTCAAGAACACGATCAAAAAAAAATACATTCAGGATCGGATTGAGCAAAATGATACGACTCTGGGTTTTTTAAAAAAAAGAGAACATGTGTGAAGAACAGTTTATCAAATTGGGAGCAATTAGCAACAGTCACCGTCAGCGGTGCAGATCCCTCATCCCGTCATGCACCTTTCCCACCAGGCTCCATGATGGAAGTTTGAATTATCAAACATAATCAGTGTCGCATGGGTAGAGATGAGACCAACGGGTCGATAGAGCGGGAGGCGAGGGAACGTGGATGGGCGAACCCAGAGACGAAGCTCGCCACAACGGCCCCTAATCCAGCCATCTCCGCCGACATTGACTGATGGTGACAGGTAGGTTGTGCCGGGATGCAATATGGCAAGTTCATCATCATTTTTCCCTGGGCCGATTTCATTGCTGAATCTGAAAAGAAAAATATGATGCTTACCTTCTTGAATCCATTGTGATCCCCTAATATCCCAGACCTGTACTGAGCGATCGTCTGATGCAGAGATGACGCGTGTCCCATCAGATGAGAAGCCAACACAGGCTACCGACTCCTGGTGGCCGTCAAGAGCTGCCCCGATCTGCCTCTGGGCCTCCACATCCCAGATCCGAACTGTGCAATCGTCCGATCCCGAGATTATGCATTTTCCATCGGACGAGAAGCAAACAGAAGTTACCGCATCAGGAAAATCTGAAATGCTATCAAGTGTAAGTGGTAGTTATGGGGGTCTATGACGGTCTATGATGGTCTATGACGGTCTTTGAATTTTCTGGCGGGTTATTCATGTCTATGGGGACTTTGGTGGTCTATATGGTTTGGGGGGTATGCTATCAGTGACTCTGGAAATCTATATATTTTCATGCAAGTGCTATGACGTTCGTATTTTTTGTTCTCCGAATTATGGTGGTCTATGTGGGTCTATGTAAACGTTGTAGGGTACCTCCCGGATGGACTGTATAAATACTCGCCCAATCGTTAATATAGTAAAATTATTGAGAATAAGTGTGATATGTCCGTGGTGCAATCGGGGGTGACATCAGGACGGCCAAAATTGGGGAAGACCAGTTTCAGTCAAAGCTGATAATGTTGGAGAATTTGGCATGTCATGGAAGGGTAGAAATTGAATACATGTTGTCTGAGAACCATCCAATATAGGCGAGTCTGGCCTTTCTTGGACGGATTGTGGCTCAGGAATGAGCAATTAGGTAGCCGTAAATGGCCGATATAATTTTGAACATCTACTCCCGAGTCTCTCCATTGGCTCTGTGCATATAACTTGGCATGCAAGAACTGAAATCCACAGAGGGGTGGCACTACTGAATATAATCTCTGAACCGCCGATGCATCGTCCTCTAGAGTGCGAGACCTCCTAGGTGGTCGCCTTGAAAAAGAGAAAGAGTCTGGAAAATTGGTCAAAAAGTCCCTGGATTTCCGACATTATCTGAGAATCAAACAACCAGAACATCGAAAGGCGCTGACCAGGATGATACTCTCCTGTCACAGCCTTGCCGTGGAGCGCCGCCGATGGAAAGAACGCCGCAAAAATACGGTTCCCCGGCAATGGAGGCTATGCAGGTTTTGCTACATTTACATCGAAGATGCTGCCCATGTGCTCTTCGCGTGTGAACATCCCGCCCTAAAAGAGGTTAGTCAACCGTTCCTGGACAAAGTGGAAATAGAACTCCCTGGCCTCGTGGAACAATTTCCCAACGCGTTGCAACTCTTCGAGGATTGCTCCCCAAGAGAGAGATAACACCACTGCTTGGGAAGCTGGCGTATAATGTCGTCAAAATCTTTGACTCCGAACCCATGCTTCTCGTCGACACACCAGCTCTATAACCTGAACTGGTGGCCAACCCCTGATACTCGCTGCACTTATTACCTCGCCAGTAGAAGCTGGTTGCTATTTTCCTGTGTCATTGTGTGTGGTAGTCCCCTGCATGCATTCTGCAAAGGGAAGACATACGACAGCATCTTGTGTACTGGTGGACATCGGGGATTTTTACCTGGAAGGAGAGAACTCCTCCCGTACACCAGCATATTTAACTGGTGGTCAGGTCCCATGAGGTTGTACCCAGTGGTCCAGCCTATTCAAGGCCGGCCAGTCTGCAGTTGCTCAGGGTCTTGTATGATCGACCCCCTGGAATGGGTGTGTGCTCTGTTGACATCATGTAGTATTTAATGTATGGCTAACCACCCATACACTACCACATGTTTGTCTTCGGTAAACTCGTTGTTCATGTTGTGGACCACGCGAGTATAATATATCTGCCCCCCCCCCCCCCCCCCCCCAGGAGAGATGGGAATAGGCCCTTTTATGCGTGGCAAATCTTCGGGCCTGCGTGGCCACAGGCTTGGTAAATTGACAAAAATCTGACAGCGCAGCCTACTGCGACCAACTGCGTCTGCCTGTGGATAGGTCAGCAGGATGATTCTATCACAATAGGACAGAAAAAAATGTTGAAACACTAGCCTTTTTGGTCCAGGTTGGTTTCCGAGGGACTAAGGCAGTGCGACTTGGCCAATTTAGCAGACGTACAAATAGAGCAGCGATGTATCATCGGTACAAACGGGGACAGTGGTTGAACACGAGATGGGCCGCAGTGAGAAGAAAGTCCAACAAAAGTTGGGATGAAAGGAGTTAAACAGGGAAGATACGCAAAGGAAGAGAAAAGGAGTAAAGGCATACGGGGAAATGGCACAGCTGAGGAGCCATTTGCTTAAAGAACGGTTAATATAAGTCACATTTCTTGCGGCTGAGGTACATTTGCTGTTTCCTCAATCGGTCAAAGACGAGCTTAAGATGAGACTCATGCTCGTCTATAGAGTTGGAAAATATGAATACATCATCGAGGTAGACATGAACAAAGTCCCCGATTACATTGCGGAATATCCATGTCATAAGCCGTTGAAAAGGGGCTGGGGGGTTTCAATCTCCTTGTTGCATGACCCGAGATATTGCTGTTCCAAACGGGGTAGCAAAGGCGGTTTTCCAGACATCTGAGTCGACAATTCTGATTTGCTCGTAAGCATCAGATATGTCGATTTTTTAACGGTGCGGGGCCCGCGCAACATCCATCCTAATGTTATCTTGGTCAGGAAATGGGATCACGTCTTTTACTGAGTTATCGTTGCGTTGTCACGCATCGACTACGGTTCGTAACCCATTGTCCTTTTAGGTAAACAAAGGAGGGGTGTCCCGCGCTCTTGTTACCCTCTTTATAAAATTACGTGTGTCCGTCCGTCTGAAGCTTTTTAAACTCCGTTGAATCTCCGCTAATGCCGTATGCCGTGGCAGCTCGCCGCTCTTGATCCTCGGGTTCCAGAGTGCGCCGGCCCACAGGCAATCGACGTTCGGCGTTGCCGGCACCCTCGCCGGCACCACGTCACCCCTCCAACAAACTTTGACAGACACTGCCTCGGCGCTAACATTGACAGATGGCTCCCACCGCATCGAAACAAAGGCTGCCGCGGCGAACGTCGGCATTATTGGCACGTTGCGGAAGGAGATTCAGTCGCGGCAACCTCGCGTAAAACAGCACATTTGATCACACTCTCAGCGCTGAATTTGAAAGCGAACAAAAAGCAGACAGGCTCAATTTTATAAAGAGGGAGACAAAAATATCTGGAAATCAAGGCTTCAAACGCTATTGAATGTCTCCTTCTTGCTCATTTTGGCTCACATATTCAGTCTTATCTCGCAATCTCTCATGTCAGCGTCGAATCTTCATTTGCTTGGCTGGCACGGTCATTAATTTTATTCAATGGCAGGTAACTCATGAAATTGAGGGTCAGAAAGCGAACCGAAAAAAAGAAAAAGACTGAGATATTTCATCAGAGGTGGAATGAAGGGGAACCAAGTGTTGCGCTTCTGTCTTATTTAGGTATTGGCCAAGCTCTGATAATTTATCTCGCCCATACACTGACTGTCCGCGCCGAAGTGAATCGCCAGCTCAACTCTGTTCAATTCGACCAAGTGGTATCATAATTTTGAATGGTCGGTCCGCTAAGACTCTTGCCGCCCCTATGACTTTATTAAATTCAAATAAGCCGACCAGTCCCTTGTTTTGATTGGGATGAAGTTGCGCCGTTGCGGGCACACCATTTCTCCAACTATGTGAAAGCTGTGACTACTGCTGTACCACTGCTGTACCATTGCTGTAGAACAGCTTGATACCATGCAACACAAGACACAACAGCTCCAGCTATAAATCTGCATGTGGTGAAGGACCATAGCCTTTGCGGCTGTGAGCATAGCCTTTGCGGCTGTGAGCATAGTTTTTGCGGCTGTGAGCTGTTGCGTCTTGTGTTGCATGGCATCAAGCTATTCTACAGCAGTGGTACAGCATTGGTACAGCAGGTACAACACAGCTTTCACATAGTTTATATGGGGGTCTTGAGCTGGTCATATCTCGAGCCCCTATAGGCAATTCTTTTCAACTTTGAGCACAGCCTTGGCCAACTTTCCTCCCCTCCCTCCTCTTGACATCGAGGAGAAAAACTGCAGCTACTTCAGAGTCTCTCTCATCAGTCACACCACGATTACCTTCTGGGACGGGATTTCCACCGGACCAAGACCGCCAACACCAAGCTTGCTCACTAATCGCGCTGATACCGAGGCCGCCCTCCGTGAGAAATGTTAATAACAGGTTAACATATTATAAATGACATTTCATTTAACACAGCCTTTCTTATCGCTTCTCGTGACCCGTGAGCTGCACAGCGTCGAAAGTCGTAACCTTAACCAAGGAGAGTCCTTGCTGTTCCTTTCTGCCATCCCAAGATGGAGCATGTTAACGAAGCCTTTGCACCTGCGGCGGGTTTCAAGGGCCCTGGCCTGTGCGGTCCGCCACTGATCGAGTCGGGCGACGAAATGGAGGTGGACCCGGTCGTGACGCTCAATATCGGAGGCCAGAACCGCGCCGACGAGAACGGCGACCATAATAGGCAAGACCGCGACGGGTTCATGCGTCCTCAAGCCGAAGTGGACGAGTTGGGTTAATTTCCTTGTTGCGAGGTTTTCGCTGACACCGAACGCTTGCAGCATCGATAACTTCTTGATTCAAGCTGGGAATGCTGAGCAATTCGATGAGGATGCGAGCATCGAGAAGGCGCTCGGTAAGCTGGGGTTGCAGAGCACGCGCGAGCTGCTGCCATCGCTGAACATCCAGCTCATGCCTCACCAACTGCTCGGCGTCGCGTGGATGGTCGAAAAGGAGAAGACGAAATCGCTTAAGGGCGGTTGCATGGCGGACGAAATGGGCCTAGGTACCTTTTACATGTCTTGTTTTATTTTATTTTCCAACTGATTACTCCGTCCTAGGCAAAGTTCGTGTCTTTTTTTAATTTTTTTCTGCTATTGATCACCACTTCCATCAAGCAGATGGTGCAAATGTCCGCGGGTTCTCGTCTTCCATTAATTCTCTCTCAGACCAATCCCCATTAGGATCGCCACCATGTGCAAGAATCCCTCAGAGGAGCCAGCTTGCAAGACGACTCTGATCCTTGCACCGTTGGCGTTGTTGGATCAGTGGAAGCAAGAGTCGGTCATTTTCGTTTCAAGTTAACCTTCCCGATCCGATACTTTCCTCAGGATAGCCACGAAGACCAACGCTGATTGGAAGGTCTTAATCTACCATGGTAAGGAAGACGTACACCTCGTCTTCATATACAAGTGGCTCATTTCCTGTTTCTGCAGGTTCGAATAAAGTCAAGAGAAAGGCTGATTTGTTAGAATATGACGTCGTGTTGACGACCTATTCTGTGCGTGCCTTTCATTGTCTGTGCACTGTGGCTGAAAGCTGGATAGACCATGGCTCTCGAATGGCCTGACTATGATGCGGCGATGAAGAAGAAAGAAAAGATAAAGAAGAATCGGGCGAATGAATTTATCTCGGACTTGCACAACTCGGGCCCGGATCATCCAAATAAAAAACACAAGAAAGAACGTAAGGGTCCATGATTAAACTGTTGTTTGCGGTATTTTTCTGATTTCGCCACTCTCAGGCGGTTTATTATTCCAAGTCGATGTGTGCTTGTCATACCACTCGACCCTTCATATCCTAACCGCATTTCCTCTCAGTTTTACCGCATCGTTTTGGATGAAGCGCAAAATATTAGGAACAAGCGTACTAATACGTCGACGTCCTTCATCTCTTGCTACCGCTGATCCACATACAATTTCTGCAGGGGTCTCTCGTGCTGTGACTGAACTTAGCGCCGACTTGAGATGGTGTCTCACCGCGACCCCCATCATCAACAGCCTCATCGACGTTTACGGTTATTTGCGGTTCTTGAAAGTCAGACCGTGGTATGATTGGACAGAGTTCAACAGCCATGTGGGGCGCCTGGAGAAAAAACATCGTACCCGCTCCCCATCCCGTCCCTCCCAATCATGCTGAATTATACTTTTATCCAGCACAATTGGCCGTCACGCGCCTCCAGGTGATTTTCGGCTTGTTCTTGCTTCGCCGCATGAAGACGACGATGCTCGATGGCAAGCGCCTGGTCGAGTTGCCGGAAAGGAACATTGAGCTAGTGAGCCTGGTATTCTCGAAGGAGGAACGCGATATCTACTCCATGGTGGGTAGTCATTTGCTTGTGGGGGTTGTGAATGCTGATGGTCGCTGGACAGGTCGAAACCAGACAACAAGAAATGTTCAATCGATATCTGAAGGCCGGGACAGTGCTCAAGAATTACGCCTCTGTGCTCGAGATGCTCCTCCGCCTGCGCCAGCTCTGCTCGCATCCTGCCTTGATCCAGGAGAACGGCAGCCACTTTCTCGCTGCAGATGAGGTCGACGAGCCCGGGGAATACCGCGACGAGATCACCCGCGCGCGGGCCGTGATGCCCCCCGAGTTTTTCAAGAAGATGAAGGCGAAGTTCAAGGAAGCGGCCTTGAGACGGATTGAAGCCGAGAAAGAGGTTCGTCTGGACTCATATGTCGAGCATCCTTGTTGACGCCTTACAGTCTGCGGACGCCGTTGTGGACCAGGACGACTGCCTGATCTGCTTTGACACCCTCACCTTGGCCGTCGTTACACCATGTGCACATCAGTTCTGCAGGGACTGCATCAGTGAGTGTCCGTATTTGTGTTGTCGGCGCGGCTCCCATCTCGTACTCAGCCGACATCCTGCAAACACCGCTCCCCGACGAGGCCGATGCTAGACACAAGCACAACGAAAGGCCCTGTAAGTGCCTGCGCCCCCGCCGGAAGGAACCTAATTATATGGCGTCTTAGGCCCGTCGTGTCGTTCCGCCATTTCCTCTGAGACGTTGTTTCCTAGTGCTGCTTTCGAGTCTAGCCAGAAGGATCTCGCGGGGGACCCCCATGCCGACGACGACGAGGACATCGAGATGAAGGATGTCAAGCCTGCGAAACCTGTATCGAAGAGCAAGGGCAAGGGCGAAGCCGAGAGACCTCCTGGGAAGAGTACCGCCCGCAGATTCGTTGTGCTTGATTCTTCTGACGCCGAGGACGAGGGGCAACCTGCCTCGGAGGACGATGATGCCAGTGACCTGAGCGTTGAGAGTGACGGGGAAGAGAAGAAGGACGCGCGCCGCGACCTGAAAAAGCGCCTCGGGAGGACCCGCGCCATCACCACCATCGTTGAATCAGACGACTCAGACGACGACCACGAGATGAACTGTGATTCACGCGAGGGGAAGGAGATCCTCTCCGGAGCGAAGAACAAAAGGCTCTCGAAGGAGGCCATTAAGCTCATGCCCAAGTCCCTCCCCTCGACCAAGATGAAGGTGTGTCTTCATCATCTCGCCGACCATTCGTTCTGAACTTGTCCCAGAAGATGATGGACGTCCTCAAGAAGTTGTTTGAAGACACACCGGATGAGAAGGTTGGTTGCCTCACACTGCTATAACTGAATATACGTCGTATGACTCGTATTCACTCCATTCTCCCAGACCTTAGTCGTCTCGCAGTGGACCGGCTGTCTAACCATTGTTTCAGGTACTGTAGCCGCTGTCTGTAAGCGGCTCGAGCACGCTGATTGAACTTATCATCTGCAGACTATCTCACCGAGGCTGGCATCGTTCATGTCAAGTACGTTATATGCGTGCTTTACTGGCCATAATTGATTCGCGTATAGATACCAGGGCGATATGAACAGCAACAAGCGAGACCAGGCTGTCCAAGTCTTCATGTCCAAAGACAAGGCCCGTGTAATGTTGATGTCTCTGAAATGCGGTGGTATGCATTTTCCCATCGATTTGGGCATTAAATGCAACTCATTTCAGGTGTTGGACTGAATCTCACGCGTGCGAGTAACGTCATCTCACTCGACCCTGGCTGGTCGCCCGCCATCGACGCTCAAGCTTTCGACAGATATGTTTTTTCAGATGCTTTCTCCACGCGGGCTAACATCCTTCCAGGGTCCACCGCTTGGGACAGACCCGCAACGTGATCGTTAAACGCCTAGTCATTGCGGACACAGTCGAAGACCGCATTCTCGCACTCCAGGAGCGGAAGCAGAATCTGGCCAATGGCTCCCTTGGCGAGGGAAATGGCATGAAGATCGGCAAACTCAGCGTCCGTGAAATCGCGACCCTCTTTGGCCTTGATGCGCGTGGACGAGTTCTCGTACAAAACTAGCCTTTGTGAAAGCTGATGAGGCGTGCCATAGACGAACGTGGATTGGGCGATATGGGCGAGTCCTTGAAGGCTCGGAATGTACTGTACTATTTCGACCAAGTGCACTTATTTAACAATTTCCCAACTCCATTCGTTGATTAGCACTCCTTTAGTGTGCATCGAATATCGACCATTCATAAACAAAATGGCGGCAAAGATTTCATCTGGGATTCTTGATAGCTCTGCCACTGGACAGGTATGTGCAAGTGCTCTATCGACAACTATTGTATGGGCAAAGGAATCCACGGTGTTCAGTTGCTCAGCGTTGACGACGAGAGCAAGAACTTGCTGCCGGAAAAGAGAGGCTGATAAACAGGCGGGAACACCCAAATATTGGGTCCCAGGCCCAAACCTTACGTGGGAGAGTCGAACAAGGAGAACAAGCTTTCAAGTCTGATCCAGCGGTGATATGTTTTCTCAGTCGTGTAAAATTACTTGATCTTACACCTCACTATGCAGATCAGACCCAAGCCCAGGAGCGCGCCCTTGACCTCGAGTACAAGGCCAATGAGCCTCGGCGTCGAGATAGATACTGGAGACGCCTAGCCAGGCCGTCATCCAGACAGAGCACGCTAGGAACTGCGAAGTGGTCAAGAGCAAGCAATGATGATGTTTGTCTACGGCCTCTGGCCCGAACAAGTGTATCTACACCATGACTAAGCCAGGATGTGAAAACTGTAACCCGCAAGGAAGTCTGTTGAATCTTCAACCTGATGATATAAAAATCCAGCAGACCTCAGCTATTTTAACTGTCCACGAGGCCACGAGGAGTCAACCGTTGACGACGAGCGGCGTCTTCAACTTTCACTGCGAAGACAATCAATGTTGTTAAGGTGTTAAATGTTGATGAATTTGAAAGAGGGAAGTTCCCCGTAGCGAAGCACGGATCAACTGCTAGTATATGTGATAGAAACAAGAGTAGCGAGTACGCAGAGGAGAACCACAGCCAAGGGGCTCCGCCAGAACAAGAGAACAAGGGAGCTGCCAGTGAACAACGAGCCGCATAGCAACAGACCAGCCAAGGGAAGAGACGAGAACAACTTGGTCTTGGGGCAATAGACCGGCGTGGTTTTAGAAACTGGGTTTGCAATAAAGAATCTTGTATCCACTGGAAGCAAGGTGTACAGGCTTGAGAACGTTGACGTGGCGTGTGACTTGCGGCTACAGAGACGACTTGCGATCGGGATATTGACGAGACTTGGGGCGAGCGCGCAAAGCGGGCATCCGCACCTGCCGTGTATTACGGGTAATTGATGGGAGGGGGGGTGCTGGACGACGAGAGCCTTGTGCGTTTGTTTACGATGGGCTTGTATCTTGAATCCCACACCATTGAGATGATTGGTGGAAAGGTTTGCGGTGGCTTGATTGAATTTGTGGGGCCATGAGTCTGGGAGCGCTGATACGGTAGGAAGAGATATGGCCGGGAGGAACGGTGGAGAGTGCGAGGATGGTGGAGGAGGAAAGAAAGGAGCGTGATCGCAATACAAACATCGACTTATGTACTATGTCTGGGGAGAAGCAGCAGAATTCAAGTTGCAAAAAGAGGGGAAAAGAAAGAAAAAAGGGAGAAAAGAGAGGGTAGGTAGGTAGGTAGGTAGGTAGGTATCATTACACGGCACGGTCCGAATAACGAACACCGGTTTCCAGGAATTTTCCCAAATGTCTTGCGGTCCTCATGCCTGGCGCGGACTATGATATCTGAAGTTTAGATGGGAGAAGGATGACAGTTCGGGAGATTTCTGACCCTGCTCTTCTGACGTCCATGAGGAAGAAGGTTGAGGAGCAATGGCATCCAAGTTCCCTTTCAGACAGCCTCAAGACCTTGGACTAAACTCACCTCCCGACTTTGGAACAAAAGGGTCCCCGCATCCGTCAAAACGGCATACCTGCCACACTCATCAAAACTGGGTTCCAGGACCACGGGGGCCTATCCAAAAGCCGATACCGGTATTGCCGCCGGCGGCACACTTCGGATGCTACTCTGCTTCCCCAACCTGGGGAGAGTGGCCCTCAGCTCCTCGAGGCATTATTTTTCACCGCCACTGTACGTCAATTGCTTCTTCCTCCAATGACAACCAACGACGGTTTACTGGTATTGCGATTGTGTGTAGGTCATTCTTTCAGCTCATTCTCAACGCAGTGCTAGCAGTAACGGACGGACAAAGTTAAGTCGATCGCGCGCGGGCGACGTCTCTCATTTCGCATTTAGTGAGAGGTCTGGCGCACACATTTGGCACACCACTCGATTTCGGCCGTCTGCCGAACTCAATCGGCTTCTCTCCTGCGCATTCCACCTTTGCTTTTGGGGTGTGTCGACGCTGGCATCATTCGTCGCTTTGGACTGCTTCCTGGTTGAGATCGTGAATCACCTCTAGATTGAACTTTACCGGACCGGCATTCCCTTCGAAGTTGTGTTGTTCGTGAATTAACATTACATGGATGTATAATGACTGAATAAGCGAAATAGATGTATGGTTTGCTTCGTGAGACGTCTCCCAATTCACACATGATTTGCACGAGTACGCGATGCACATCTGAACAGACCGCTAGAGACGAGGTACGAAGTGATTTCTCCATGTATATATCAACGCAGCAGCGGTTCAGGGAAGATCCAGCAAGCGAGCATCAGGCCTGGGGATCCGTTCTTCCTCGTATTCGGCGTAGTTGGCTATGAAATCAAATATCAAGATATAAGCAGAGACTTGATACGGTCGAACGCCTACCCGAGTCCGCATCATCTCGACCTTCAGGCCATGCAAGAGTTGGAGTTGTGATCCAGACTGTGCACCCCTGCTCTGTGTATGCACAGAATCTGGCCAATGTATCGACGTCCGGCGGCTTGACGGAAGATTCAACTGAATCCTCGTCCTCATGAAGATACAGTTCCAGGCGAGAGAGGTTTCTGCCGGACGCCATTGCTATTACCGGCTCGTACGAGTAGTCGAGACCTCCGACATCGACAATGGTCAGGATGCGAAGACCCAGAAGGGCCGGAAGGTCGTATGAATGGTTCCTGCGACCATAAAACCGGAGTTTCAGCATGACGAGTTCCGGCGCCGCGTCGAGACACGCATAAAGGGCGGCCTGGGACACGGCTGGGGACATGCTGAGCGCCAGGTCAATAATCTGGCCGCGACGTGACAATAAAAATGAGGATAACAATATTTGGGCGTGCTGGTCATCCTCGAACCCGATCGACAGACTCCGGAGCTTGGGCACCGTGAGGAGAGCTAGCAGTTCAGTGGAATGTCCGAGGTGCAGGGATTCGAGCTCCGTCATTTTTGGAAGAGAAGAGGGCAGGTTTTGAACGTCGAGGATGGGAAGCGTGAGGCTGCGGAGATGTGGGAATTCCGTGAAAATGGTTGTAGATTCTGGGAAACCCAGCCAGCCGCCCACCTCGAGAAATGTGAGACCCACAGGCCCGATATTATTGTAGGACTCTGGCATAATGTGGCCGACGAGACGCAGCGTCTTCAGATTGGGAGCGGGCTGGAATAGGGGCTGGAGGTTGTGTGCGAGATGTCGTATAATAGGTATCTTGATCGTGAGATGTTGAAGCAAGGGAAATGGTCCGCGAATGAGGGAAACGCGATAGTAGCTCCGACGGGGCAATTCCAGCTCGATATGGCGGCACCGCGGAACATGTACTGCAAGTGCGGTAAGAAACCAAGGAGGAATCGCATCACCCGCACATTTCGCGGTTAGGGATAGCGGGTGTGTCCCGGCTCGCGTGAACCACAGATTGAAAAGCATAGAGCCAGGCGCATCCACAAAAGTTGCCGCTGTATCCCCGAACAAATAGTAGGACATTTCGAGGGCCATCGAGGCCCAGAGTCGAGGAGTCGCCAATGAAACCGATCTCCATTGCGTACAAACTTGCGAAATGGAGATGGGGGACTGGTAAAGCGACGGTTTAATGCACCCATGTCCCAGACAATGGTGGAAAATTTTCGAAGTGATTTCGAACGGAAAGTCAAGTGCTTGGGTCATCGCAGAACGGCTGGAGATACCAAGACTGAGACGGTTGATACCTGAGATATTGAACTGACCTCTAAAAACCGTGTAGAGGTTAAGAACTATGGCGGTCCGGATGCACATTTATTCGGCCGCAAGATAAACAGCCGAAATCGGCCATCCCGCAAGATAAAGAGGTGATTTGATCATATCGCCGCAAGATTGATGACGGATAATCAGGCTGTTTCTCTTGCGGGGATACCGTGGCATCCCGCAAGATATTATGGCGGTCTAAGTGCACTTTTATTCCCGCGCCTTATATATCGGTGATTTCGATGTTTCCGCCCCAAATTTACATCTTTTGGCGCCTTCCGCGCTAAACAGATAACGATAATCAATGAGATTGTTTTGCGGGGAAATCAGTGATCCCCGCAAGATATATTTAGGTCCCGCCCCATTTACAAAGTCAACTCCCGCCCCTTTTACAGTCCCGCCCTAAACTTTTATTTTGAAATTCCGCAATAATTGAGGTAAGTTTATAAATGCAGAGTGAATGCTAATTTTGTGGAAGGAGCCAACCCTCACAGGAGCGAAAACTCGCGTGGGTGAGTTTCAATTTCAAACAAGTGCTGACCGAGTGTTCCGTGTAGGTTTGTAATTCAGGGAAGAAGGTTCTTTGGAGCAAACTGGGGTCGTTGGTAGCTCGGGGTCACTGCAGTGGAATTGACTTTGAGTGTGATAGGCCATCTCGGTATGTTCAACCTCCACTTTGTGCCACGGTCTCTTGCGATGAATTCCAGGTTTGTACTTGGTTCGAACATCTCGATGGTTCCTCCTGCTTATATCGCAGGCATTCCCGGCTTACAATGACCGTTGTTGGCGGCAGCCGGTTCCAGAGGGTCAATCAGTAGATCGGGTTCCTGGATTAGACCCATTGAAATTACCAGAAGTCCTCAGTGAGCCCAGCTGAATACAGAATACTTATGCCCTGGTATCACGATTGCACCTTCGATGATCATCACTCAATGAAGCAAATCTGCATTACCATGGCGGTCACAGAGGTTTCACTGAGATCTCTGTCAATCAGAACCAAAGATAAGTTCACCATCGTTGTCCGTGGTACAGTCAGACCATCACATCAGGGTAGGACTTCTATTGCAACTTCAATGGTAAGGAAAAGCACATACATAAATTGACGAGTTAAGTGTGGGTCAACTGGGTAGCAAGTAACACCATCTATTTTTTTGAGGTAGGTCAGTGTATAATATCTCCCATACTCCTACTGTTTCTAAATGTCAAAAATCAGGTCGGTCTGCGGTAACTGGGTCAAATTCAACATCCCCGAGATAGCCGAGGATGCTTGGAATTACCCTCCGCCAGGCCACGGAGATTACAATCCACGGGACACATCATCTGTGAAGGAAATCCACTCAGTCGCGAGGTAAGGTAAACCCTTTACGCCCTTATCACCAGATTGCAGATTCTCTCCTCTGGAGGCCAAACTGTGTTCAATTAAACCGTCGGGCACACGCTGTACATAGCTCCTCCCACTCAATTAACAGTTGCTGCGCACTCATGGGCTTACCTCAATTATTGCGGAATTTCAAAATAAAAGTTTAGGGCGGGACTGTAAAAGGGGCGGGAGTTGACTTTGTAAATGGGGCGGGACCTAAATATATCTTGCGGGGATCACCGATTTCCCCGCAAAACAATCTCATTGATTATCGTTATCTGTTTAGCGCGGAAGGCGCCAAAAGATGTAAATTTGGGGTGGAAACACCGAAATCACCGATATATAGGAGGCGGGAATAAAAGTTCACTTAGACCGCCATATTTACATGCTCATCAGAGCTCTGGTGCGCGAGTAAAAAGCGAAAATATGGAAGTCCGGTCCGAACGCCGAAAAGGGCATGATATCAGAAATCTTTGATCCGCCCACCTCTTGTGCTAAGTAGCGATACCTATGAAAGAAATGACCCGAACGAAGGACAATAGATCATTCGAGGAAGTTTATTTTCAACTCCCAGTTCTCTAAGATGGGTGTACTAGTGCTCTACCCACTCGTCGCCCGGCTCTACCTCTACCCACTTTTGAACTTGCAGATCCACGGGTCCCGATACACTCGTGGCCAGCGCTACATCTGAGTCAGATTCAGAGTCGTCAGAATCAGACTGCTCGGAATAATAAATGCTCCGTCCGGCGAGGATCGCCTCGCCGAGTTCAGTGTGCCACCGTTCGTCGCTCAGCGGCGCCATCTCGCCGTCTGAGTCGCTGCCAGGGCCGGGAACGCCCAAAATCTCCATTTCTTCTAGAATCCGATGCGGGGGTACTTTTCTGAGATGTCGCCACCGAGGAGCATGAAGCTCATGGAGGCGCGGAGGTGGAGGCGGAAAAAGGTATCATCGTCAGTATCGTGATAATGACGTGGAAGATGCATGGGAAGAAGCTTATGTGCCTCTCCCATATCGCGAAGAATGATGACGCGATAATTATCGTCAGCGTCGACAGTGAAATTGTAGTTGTAGAAGTGGACCTTGAGATCGTTTCGCAAGGCAATGATATTGGCGGCCACAACAAAGGGTGTGGGGTCCACACCAGAGGATGGAGGTCGGTTTCACAGAGTCTTGGCGCAATGGCCGGGGGGTCGGACGAGGTCGTGACCTGCAAGTTCACAGATCAAACAACGGCTTTCGAAGGAGGGAAATCTACGTACCGCCCAGCCCGAGGTGGGAGCACGATCCACCCTAATAAAACGTCGACTACATCACCTGTCACCCTGCAACGCCATGCATCCCGTGTAATGACCAGACGTTCCAGATCGACGGGGAATTTATACTGTTGCAAACAATTACATATGGAATGCGACAGCGTTCGAACAGCGTACCAATGCGCACAGAGTTGGGTCATCCATGAACATTATATTATACTGAAAGCCTCTATTCATCATGGCCAGATCCACGGCTGTGAGCCGCGTAAAGTCGGTCGGGGTCTCGTACCCCGGCAGAGTAAGAAGTTGGATGAAGGGACCAAAATGTTTAGGCAGGTCGCAACAATAGTACATCTCCTCGCATTCAGCTAAGATCAAGACTCGCGTGTGCTCGCAATAACTCCGTCCACCTCTTCTAGGACTTCCCGAGACATTTGAAGATTGGCGCCTCCCCCGGTCGGGCAGCGATGATCGTGGTAAGCGCGGCATTTGTCATCCATCTGGCTTGAAGCACCTACAGCAGTACAAATGTAATGAGTTGAGCAGGCAGAGCCACAAACGACAAAATACCTCATACGCGAGGCTGGGGTACGTAGACGCACGTCTTTCGCGAGCTCGATTTCTACTATAAACCTGGGTTAATGAGAGTGATTAGGGAGGGGCATGATCAAACTGCCAACACGCACGCGTGCCCTGCAAGAAAATCTGCCTCTCTCTGCCTAAGACCCGCGCTGAATGCCGCCCAATGCATGATCGAATCACTCCATATATCAGTCCAAACCTCCCACATCCGCGAATTTGACGCAAGGAGGGTGGCGTAGTCGACGCAACTGCTTTTGTGTTCCGCCAGTTTGCCTTCTGACACAAGACATTGCAGTAGAATGCTGTGTGGCAGCCGGAGCAGCGAAACCCAGCACCCCCCTTCTTGCAGCTTTCGCAGGAAGGTGAGTATACTGGGATGCGAATGTCGTCTGGGCTGATGAGGACTGGTGGCATTCTAGACCTGCGGCGACTTTGGTCTTGTTTGGTTGATGCGCACAGACCGCACGCAACTCCGGCCCGGCAGGCCGGCTGAAGATCAATGCATTGTGAGAGAGCAAGGGGGTGCTGATCTGTGAAAACGGACTTTTTCAAAATAAGACCTCGACCACTGAACCAACCAACCACGTAATGCCCAAATAAGGAAATTGCTTCCCACGAAGCGCGCCTAGGCTGTCAAATTGTTACAGGCTCAAACCATGTTGAAAACTGTTCAAATAACTCCCAGAAAGGCTTACCATGTTCCCAGATGTCATTTAGGACCCCAAAATATTTTCCTCTGATGACGGTCAAAATGAACCAAATGTCGACCAAATGTGTTTGAAACTACTGCAGCATGCGAAAAGGGTCAAGGCATGCTGCTATGCTTGTGGGTGGAGCTGTACGCAGTCCAAACACATATTTGACCCATTTTGAAGGCGCCAGGGCTGCAAAATCAATGGTCCCCAGAAAAAATTTTAGGGCCTGGCGGCCCATCCAACTAACCGGGACCCGGTCCGGCCTTCACAGATCGGCACCTCCTTGTGAGAGAGGGAACAATGTCAGCGTCAAGATCCGCAGAATCAAGCCCAAGACGCAACAAGACGCACCCCAAAATGCGCGATCCGCAGGACAGCGACGGCGACGAGACAGGGAGAGGGAGAGGGAGCAGCGCGAAAATGGATTACCTGCGAACGCACAGCACGCAGGTAGGGCGGTGGTGGGGTTCATTCTCTCGCATCATCATCGCCCTACGACCTGGGAATCAGCGGTTCCGGATTCGAACCACCGCTGGTGAGCTGGTCTCCCCACACCCAACAATTCTGCAGCTGTCCCAGTCGAACCCTTTTTGTGTGATGAAGCGAATGAACAAGACTATGTGGTTCGGAGATTCTTGGTTTTGCTTCCTACTGGACGTCCTTTGCAAATTAGCTAACTGCATCGTGTATTTTACACGGAGCCGATATGGTAGGCGGGATCTCCATTCGCTTGGTGCTTCGTATCTGACACTGTGGGCATGACCCCACATGAAGATGAATGCCCGCTCGCATGTGCGGCCATGGCCGAAAAACCGCATCTTTAAGCTTCCCCACATGGCTTTATTCCCGCGATGGCCAAGATTCTCGTGGCCTTGCTTTAGGACAGATAATCGCGAGCCAGGTTCTGTCAAAACCACCAAAGGCGACCCATTACGATTCCGTTTCCACAATTTATGATCCTTTTCGAAGAATTCAGTGGCCTTGGCAAATAAATCGTCTTTGTTTCTGAGCTGAAGATCGGGCATCTCCAGCGTCTGCAGGAATCGTAAAATTTGTTGTAGCTGAATTTCTTGTGCCACTCGTCCCATATTGCAGGATGGTAATTGACTGGAATTTTGTTCGTGAGTGTTTTAGTAATTTTGTTTCTCCTTATGAAAGTACGGAGGGGATTCCAGCTGAAGAATCATATTCGACTCCCACCACGAGTCCAAGCGTTCTGATGCGTCCTTTTCTTCTTTCTCGTTGGTTTTCTTGAATATCAGCTTGGGCAGCTGATAGTATCCTTGGGTTTTTAGTTCCTCTATACGACGATGGTCCAAAGCGGGTAACATCACCGTCTTTGGGGATTTTTGAGCCACTAAGGCAATTCTGTCCAGCCAGGAGTCGTCATCATCTTCCACCGTCTCTGCAGGGGTCGGCTTTCGCCGTGATAACGCGTCTGGGCCTTGAAATTTAACCGCAGGAACATGTATCAGTTCGAAGTGAAGCATCAAAATGCCCTGTATCCACCGATTTGCAGCTGCATCCGGCTGCAGGTCGGGGTTATTTAGAAGGCCTTGAATAAATTTAGCGTCTACCTCCACTTGAGGGTCTTGACACCAATAATATATAAGCGCCAACATCGCAATGCACGGTAAAGGCTAGACTCGTTACCAGTCTGCCACGGCAATTTTTAGTGCAAGCACGATGCCGTAGGCAGACTGGTACAACTCGTTTGACGTAATTGGGCTGCGCGTGGAGTTTGAAATTTTAAGTGGTGCCGATCGGCAGCAAATGACGTCGTTCCCGGTGACGTCGGTCCGAAAGTAAGTTTCTCGATTAAAACTGGCCCTCGCTCGCAAACTCTCTGGGGGTAAAACAAAAGATCTGACAAGACAGAAGTGTAGCCATGCACCTTACATTCGTACCTCTCCTTTGAATTGAGAAGAAATAATCAAATTTGAGGCCAAAATAATGGAAATGGAAAAATTCAAACTCCGCGCGCAGACCAAGTACGTCAAACGAGTTGTACCAGTCTGCCTACAGCATAGTGCTTGCACTAAGTATTGCCGTAGTAGGCAGACTGGTTACGAGTCTAGGTAAAGGCCAAATAATTCCAGTTTTGGTTGAGAGTAGGACTCTTGCTCGCTCATGGGTACCGACCCATATCGTGCAGGACGGTGTTTTCCTTCTTCGTCCCATTGAGCGAGGATCATACTAGCAGCCTCTTTCGAAGAGTCCACCGATAATATGACCGGCTGGGTCGATTATAATCTATAGGCCTCAGTGCAGGCGCGCTCGCAATGAGTGATTTGATTTTTCTGAAGGCTTCTTGTCCGCGTAAATCCCAGATGAAATCCACGTTCATTCTATAGAGTTCTGTGAGAGGTCGAATTATGGCTGAATAATTTTGGTTCCATATGACCGTTCCACGTGGTCCCAAGAATCTTCGTACTTCCTGCGGAGTCGTGAGTGACGGCCAATCTAAAATGGCGGAGGTCTTTTTCACGTGTTTCCACCTTGGCGATTGTGGAAGAGGCGGAGGCTGCGGAAACTCGGAATGAATGAGTGTTGAACGGCGCATAGGTAAAGAGA
>JARJLF010000966.1:0-113523 GCA_029378395.1 Mycena leptocephala | reverse complement strand
CTGGGAGGCCTGATTGATGGCAGCCCAATATCTCATGAAGAAGCCACAAAACACCAATTTTGTTATAAGATGGAGAGCGTGGGAACCCCGCACCCTTATGTAAGCCCGAATTGATGGCATTAATGGGCGGGCCTGGCAGGGTCAGGTCAGAAAGTTAGCTCATAGATAATGTTCCTATCATCATTCTGAAAAGCTTCTATGAAAGATCTGAGTGAAAATATCAACTGGGGGGTCACTGTAAAGACTTTTATTTTATTTTGCAGAAAAGTGTTCCTATCTGCTTTTCACCTTGAACTGCGCAGTTTTGAAAAAATTGGGCGAAAGATTTGGAATGCACAGCCACAGCACAGCCACCTCGGGCCGCCCCGGCACCAGCCGGCACCGCCCTTTGGTTATGTTGTGGTGACCCCGGCAACTTCAAACATGGTTTGCGATGGGTTCCACCAAGGTTTCCGAGGTTTTTGCAGAGTCTACCAAGGATCTGTAACACTCAGTCACCTGAAATTCAGTCCCAGGAGCCTCATACAGCAGGAAAATAATCAAAATTTTCCCCAGAACCCAAGATTTGGAACCTCCCATGGTCACGTGGTCTGATTTGTAAGAGTGCAGGGTTCCCACGCTCTCCATCTTACATAAGGGGGATAAGCAGGGTTTGGCTATCAACAGGGATTTTTATTTTTATTTTTCGAAAACACCGTTCATGAGAAGATCAACGGCCATCGGAGAGCAACAGGGCGAGAACCACTATACATAGATAAAAAGATTCCACCGGATACGAGGTGCCCTGATAGTCAGGTATATTTGAGAGGTTGATTTCAAAATTTTTGGTTCTGCCCACCTCTTGGCGGACCATCCAAGAAATCGGAACCATGGGAATGGGTGAAAAAACAGCTGCGGGAGTCAGACTGGGGAGTCAAACCTAATCCCCCGCAATGCAATTCTGGGGGATTTATTCGGGAAAGGCGTCAGTGTGCCATGCCAAATTTATAAGGAGGTAGAATGAGCAGGAGTGTCAGAAAAAAGAAAAAGAAAAATGCAGCTTGGCGAAGGCATCACTGCGTTCCCTCCCCCCCTGTAGGCACACCCTTGCCTACGCTCGGCTACGTGGGCCAAAATAAGCCTACGTGTGTCGATGGCGGTAGGCAAGGCGACATCGGCACTCCATTGCCTGCGTTTGTGTTCGCTCGGCTACATTGTGGAAGTGCCCATTGGCACGCTCATCACTTATGCGGATCAAGGCATTGCGCGCGAGCTTCTCATCATGTGTTGACAGCCACAAATATTCTACTTCCTCATCCTATCAGTTATACTCATCATATTTCTCCCCTCCTCCACTTCTCTCTAGTTACACGATGAGCTGGCAGCTTCACCGCTCCTTTCCACGCTTCATACGAGTCCTCGCGCACGTCAAGACGACCACGTGAATTAATAAGTTTTTACAGAGTTTTTAAAAGGAATATAGTGCGGGGGAGACCTCCGTGGACCCCCCTGATGCTCGCTGCAGCCCACTGCATGATGCCGGACAGGCAGGGTTTAAATTTAAATGATGTCCCAATCCCATTCTTGAGGATGAATCCCATCATTAGTCCATTTAAGTCCAAAGCCTCCGTGAGGCGTGACAAGGTTCCAAAATTTGTCACGTCAAGCATCTCCGTGACGTGTGACTGACGAATATACCTCATGTATTAAGCAGATGCCTCGAATCAGTATGCACATGTTTACCATCACGTCAGTTCGCCTTTTTCCAAACCACGTTTCCAAACTATCCTCGACTCGGTTCTCTTTTCCCAGAAAACGAGTTCGCCGATCAGCGATAAACTCTGCCGACCTCCGGCAGCGCCATTCCACACGCAAGACCCGCTCAGAAGGAAGGCCTGTGTCTAATTCCTTCGTTTTCCCCCATGACATTCGCGTCATCCAGCTATTGCAATTCGACGAGGCTGCTTTCCCCCACTCTCAATTATGATGGCCAACAGTGTATTACTCGTATCTTAAGTAGATGTGGTAATTTCGCAAGTACATATTTTGCTTCTTCCGATTTTGGATATTTTTTCTCTCGGCGATCCATCCGTTCCAGTGTCTCGGTCACCTCGAGGCTTTAGCTTTTCTCAGCCGCTCCAAGACAAGCATGTTAGTAGTCCAATTTCCTTTTACTCTGCGGGTCCACGCGACAGATCAAAGATCGTTATTTTCGACCTCCCCGATCAGCCGTTTAACATCCGCTCAAAAGAGGCAGGGTCTCCCATGCATCCTTCTTTGCCACGCCCACTATCTCCCGTCGTCCTTCTTTCCCCCATCTTCTCCCTCGCACCAGATCGTATCGTCCCATTTGTCCATTTTCTCTTGTTTATTGTGGCTACAAACTAATCTCCCCTCTCCCGTCAGCCATCGCGACATCAGGATGACCATCCAGCCGTCCAAATAGCAGGTAGATGTATTTTTTGTTGTCCACCTTGCCATCGGCCATGGAAACACCTTATGTTCTCGGTACGCTAGCGTTCGACTCCGATCACGAAACTTAACCCAAGGTCCAATTAGTACTGGGCGATCTCGAGATCCTTCCACGCGTGCATTGTTGTCTTTCAGATGCTCCTCATTCTTTCTCTCCAGATTCATACCAATTTCAGTATGTTCATGCTGCTGTGCCGTTTTCGTGTTATTCTCTGTGTTGGCCCTCTGATGAGACTTCATTAGCTTTGTGCGTTATTTCATTTTCGATTCGTCGAGTATAATTTATCCCCCCCCATCTACCTTACAGGTTCCTATTTGCCGACTATCTCCTTGCCACCCCATGGTATCAACTAACTCTCTCTTCGCAGGAACCGACCTTACACCACCCGTTTACCGCAACGTACAGTAGAGTTCGTCATATGGAATATCGTCGGGACAGGGTTTAGGGCTATTCCATATGACGGGTATTCCACAATAAATAAAATGAAAATAAAATATAAAATATCATGATTTTTCTTCTAGTGCAATGTTGGCGCCAAAGCCAGCGTGCCTTCCATCTTCTACCCAGCAATTGACACCATGTTCGAATTCTGAAAAAGGGTTCAAAATAATCGCCATGATTACCTCTCAAGCCAACATTATCTGCTCACTGAATTCAGTATATCTGGAAAATGAGAATATTCAACAGTCCCAAGTGATTCCACAGTTGCCCAAAACAGTAAAAGTTGGGTCATTGGCTAAAAAATTACCGTTTTGAGCCCGTTGAATGGAATATCAGCCTAAAAAAGTGCAGGAATGCTATTCCATATTCCAGATGACGGTGAGTGGAATATTCCCCTATCCCGACTCCGAAACTGCTGAAAAGCTATTCCATACAGGGGTTATTCCATATGAGATTATTCCACATGAGGCACCCTACTGTATTCTTCGATCCCGGACGTTGCACAGGCAAATCAAGGAAGATCCCTCTCTTCCTACTTTCTCTCTCTGCCGGCTCTCTCTGGCTCCATTTATCGAACAAGGGACACAATAGAGGATCCGATTAGGTAGGTTGTCGTGCTCCTGCCATCCGACGCCGCTGTTACGCTGACCTGCCTGTGCCATTCATAGCTGTTTTGCTTCGCGAGGGGTAGAATCTATCTACAGGCGTCTTCACATGTTTCTTTACTCTACCAGATCGATACTAACCTATTTTTCAATAGGCTCGTAGATTCAACGTGTTCTATCGACGTTGTATGGCCTGTAATTCGCATTGCGGTCTTCAAGGTCCCATGGGCGAAGTGAGCTGAAGTTAGTTAAACATCTGCTTGGACTCAGTGCTAATGTCCCGGGGGGTTGATAGTGTTGCAGTCCTTACGGCTTTTGTCTACTGTCTGGTATGTTCTGCGACAGATAGAGTTTCCGACACTGTCCAGTCAGTGTTCACTCCGTTTCCCCGGTCGCTATTATTTTATGGACCGGTATGTACTTTTTTTTTCCATTTACTCTGCATTCACCCACTGATCTTGGCCGTCCGCTATATTGCACGCCGTATAGTAACCCAATTGCTGTCAACGAAAAAGCTGTGGTGCATGACAGCGAAACTTGATTTATCGCACAGATCTTTGTATGTAGATACCTCGACTGAATGAATATATATATATTTTTTTCAAATAATGCTTTCACCGACCATAGGTCTGTCTTACATTCAAATCATTTAGTCTCTGGTATATTAAATGACGGTTGGTTTACTCCAAATACGCCGCAGTCTGCACTTCTGCCGGAGCGAAGCGAAGGCATGTCTTGTTGATTTTAATAGTACAGTACACAGCGCCGACAGATTACTAAAAGCTCGTGAAAATTTGCGTGATAATATAGTTTGAACGCCAAGCGTGACCGGTTGAGCACGAGCATTCAAATGAAGTTTGGTACACAGCGCCCACAGGTCAGTAAAGGTCGTAAAAATCTGCGTGATATTATAGTTCCTGTCTGTTCCAAGCATGCAAATTCATGGTTGAACGGTACCTGAGTCCCAAGTACGGGCCAGGAACCCCTGTACAGCAAGATGAAAGACCTGGGGTTGTCAATTCAAGTTCCAGACAAAAAGAACAAGACGAGCTAGGGCCGGGAATCCAACCCGGTGCTCACGCCTCAACGTACTACAGCAGTTAGCGAAAATGGGCGTGTACCATGCACCACATCCGACTTCTTCTGTGTATCGTTCAATGGAAGAAAAGAGAAGGACCTCGCCTCTGCTGCCCGAGCTGCCCATCAAGCGTCACTGCGTTCCGACCCCTTGTAGACATAGGGTCTGTCTACCCCCGTAGACGAAGGGTAGACGGGCCTCTTCGTCTACCTATGTCTACACTATGTAGACACGGCTTGTCTACATAGGTCTACATCTGGCAAGGTTGGTCTACGTTGGTCCACACACGTAGACCGATGTAGACACACGTAGATCGACGTAGCTAAAATGCGGAGCTACTAAACTTAGAGCTCACCAATATGCCTACGTGACCGAGGGATGCAGCATTATGAAGGTGTGTCTACTTGTGTCTACGCTATGGACGCACGTAGACAGACGTAGCCGACGGGTAGATGGACCGCGTCTACGCTGCGTAGCCGCATGTAGCTGCATGTACACCGACATCTCGGTGTACACATACGTAGCCGGACTTAGCCAAAGATCGATGCATGTCGCCGCATGTCGCCCCACGTAGCTCCACGTACACCTGGGTGTGTCTACACGGGGTGGGAACGCAGTGCGTCTGAAAATTTAAATGGAATACCCCAAAACATCTGCAAAAGCAGTAGATCAGCACAGGAGGCTGGAGTTGGGGAAAAGGCACGTGTAAGTAACGAAAAAGGACGCCTTACTCACATATCCGGACGCCGGGAACCGAACTCGCTGCTCCCGCTTCGCGCGTTGCGTACGAGGGATAACTTACGGAAGGCAGGCGTGCACCATGTACCACATCCGAGGCATTATCCCTATTCTTCAGTTGGGTAAGTATGTTAGCTTTTCACCATATACGCTGTGAAACCGACTCCTCTGGCTCTGTGGGCGTTGAGCTCGTTGAATTATGTACGCATCCGCACGAAATAAGGGTTGAACACACGGCAAGAAGCCAGAACATCCGCAGTAGACTCGGAAGAAGAGAGCGATGCATGTCGTCGCGGCCACCGTCGAGATTGCTCAGAGGTTTCAAGACCTAATTGCCGACCGGACCGACTCGATGCGAGATCCTCCTGTCAGGAAGCGGCGGATTGGTAACAACTCAATAGCGATAACGGCCACGAAAATAAGAATTGCTTTGTTTGCTGCTTTCTAGAGTACAGACATCCCATTTACACTTGAATCACACTGGAACCGACCGTAGAACTTAGACAGGACCCTCTGGACGCAACTGAGCTGACTCCCGTCCAGTAAGGAGAACCGAGATGAAAACACGTACCACGTACCATAACCATACACGAGAAGTGCTTCGATGTCCTCACCAGGTCTGGTCCCGAACTTGACGTTGCGCACGTAGCGTCTTTCGCCGTTGATATCTTGAATGCCCCACGTCTGATCATGGAGTGTGAGCTACAGACCGAACAAAACAGAGGGAAGGTAGGGTACCTGGTTCGCGATCCACGTCTTTTTGCTCTTCGCCGTGTCGCTGACTACATACGACTGGACGCCGTTCTCGAGCGTGTCCACGGTCCAGTTTTCCTTCAGGAACTCGTCGTGGAGCTCGGACACCTTGCAACGCCTCTAATAGGAGTTGAAGAAGTCAGTCAGGAGTTGGAAAGCGCGGCAACGCGGGAGGAACAGAATGTACCTCGATTTCCCGGCGACGAAACCGAAGAGACTATCCTCGCTGTTGTGCTCCGTCCACGACAACGTCCTCTCCTCTCTCGTTCCTGGGATGCCGCTTGTAAGTCTTCGTGGGATGAATGAGAAGGAACTGGTCGTTTCAACAGTTCATCCCACCTGATCTATGTCGATCTTCTCGATCCCCTCTTCGTTCTTGTAGTGTTTAATCGATAGCGTAACGGTGAATTTCGTAGCCTGCAGAATGTGTTTGATAGAGAGAGAGGGGTGATACGACCGGCTGAAAGACAAAGGCAGATAATCATCCATCCGGCTTTGAAGCACACACAGAAATGAAACATTATGAGTGGGAAGAGTCATATGTATAATTCTTTCATATGTGTTCTCAACCATTGTCAGCCATTTATAGCTTGAGGTTGCAGCGGTATACCGCAGATAACCGCTGGCAGACGGGACCAAGGACGGGACGTCAAACATCTCCGTTCAATTAAACAAGAGATCTCACCTTGAGGATTGTGAAGAGAGCGTCTATTGTCTCAACGTCCAACAGCACTAAATGGTCATGAATCAATGCAGCACGCAATGTGAGCGCATCTGGTCAGTCCCTCGGAGGCTCGGACAATCCTCGGACCCAACTTGTCAAAGACTCTCCCACATCCCCCAATGATCTCCTTCAATGGCCGTGATCGTGACTGGTCGGATGTCGAAGTCTTGTTAGTGACGTGCAGCAGGCTTTGGTCTTTCCCGCCGATATAGATCTCTCGATATCCAACCAGGAAGGGCTCCGAGGCCAGAATCAATTAATTCCACCATCTCAAAGACCCAGCGATTTGGCCGCTCCCTCCGGGTCCTTCGACGAGCCCCATCAATTTCTGGCATTCACCCCGCAGCGTTGCTGTGTCTATGTGCTGTTCACGCAGACTCTCCCATTAGGCGACCCAGAAACACGTTCTCTGGACCGATGGCCATCGCTAACTGCAAATCCGACCCGACCGGAGCCGCGAAAGTCTGTTCGAAGCAAGGTACGCGTTGACGCATTACCAAACAGAGAACATACAGTTACGTACTTCCGCAGATTTCCACATGCGATGCTGGTGCAGTGAAAAACATCCCATCCAGAGCATCATCCCGCATATGCGCACTCCCGCTGCAGGACCCAGGCTGAGGGCGCCGTTAGCAATCGAAGGCTTGGGCCCGGACTTGAGGGATTTTTTTTAAAAAAAATCTGAAGTTTGGGGAGACATTCCAGTTGCAGTGGTCTTCTTGAATGTGTGAACCGCCTCTTTGAGTGATGAGGATTTCTCGAAATACCAGAAGCGATCTTGTCGGGACGGCTGTTCACAGCGTACAACTCCATCAAAATCCCGGGATATTCCGCTGTAGCCATTCAACTGCCATCCAACCGGTGGCAAAGGATGAAAGTTATCATAGTTAAAAAAACTCAACTTTTATGTCTCTGTATTCAATTTTTCATTGGGGATTGCTCAACCAAATCAGGTGGAGGATGCATGCGGTTCCGACCCTCAAGACCGGGTCGCGGGCCGTACAAAAGTCCGAGCCCGACCCTGAACCCTACCTGAGCCCTACCTCGGGTCGGGCCTGGGTTGGGCTCAAAAACCTGGGCTTGGGTCGGGCTGGTACCTGAGCCCTGAACCGCGGCAACACTACTAGTCCTACTGGACTATCATCGCTCTCGTACTCACCCGAGAATTCGCAAACCAATCGTAAACGGTGCTGTTGTCTGGGTACCCGGTGCTCTTTTGTCTGGGAACTATCGACCCCAACCGTGGTCAGCCCAAAGGACTTCGAAATGGCCAGTTTTGTCGCATTTTGGGACAAAGAATGGCTGTCGACTGGCAAGATTTGTCTGAACCGGGCCTAGCCTTCGCGCTTCGGAGGCCCCATTTTTGTCCGAACGGCACCTACAGTGGCGACGAAATGTTCTGCATGCGGTTGTTTGGCCTCGTTTCTGGCCCGAATCACTTCAAATAAAATGCAGGCATACTTGTTGCGCAATTTCAGGAATTTAGACGCATTTTAATTCATACCTTACCGGTTTCGTTGTCTTCTAATAAAAATAATGGTGATTTTCCGAAAAATCGACTTTTTCAATTGGCCATATACTGTGAAATGATGTAGACAGTCTGAAAGTAATTTGAAAGTAGACCCCAATAATGCTTTGGTTGGCGTCCAGGGAATGACATGTTGCTCAACTCTTTTACACCTTGACCCTCTGAGTCGTTGACCTTCAATAATTTCTGCCTCTTAAGCGTGTCCCTCGGGTCTCGCTGTGGCAACACTACTGTCTATTTGAAAGTTTTCACTGGACACTGTGCGAATAGTCGGTTCGCATATGCACTGAGTGTAAGCAGTGGCCATGCTTTTCTTTCCCTGCCCATATAATGGATCTACCTTTATCTCCACAAAGGTTGTCCACATACAACACTTCTTAAGTCGAACTGACCCAATTGATTTGGAGAAGTTTATCTGGTGCAACTGGTGTGGGTTCGCAAACCTTACAAATTCATCTAGTATGAGGGCCACAGTCCAGCCAATTTAAAATGTTTAGATCCAGGCTGCCATTCATGAGTTCTAGCACTCGCAACCCTGTGTTCAAGAGTCGCAGACGGCTACTCAACATGCCGAGGCAGCATCGTCGGCAAGATGCCGGCGGTCGGCGAGAAGCTCTTAGAAGCCGGGTTTCAAATAACGCAATCTTTCCGAGTCGGACGGGGTTTCCGCTGGAAGCCAGGTTTCCAAATAGAATTATCCCACATTTTGTCAGAACGCGGACCTGGCCTCCCAGGGTATAAACGGGGTCCTGGTAATCCCCGTATTCCCTGATGTCCGTCACTTTCCGGCCTTGTTTCGTTTAGATGCTTGATTCAGAGGCTGACCGTATCAATGTGCTAATATTTTTTTTTTCGTTTCTCTGTGTTTTTGTAGCTCTGCGCCGGCGAGATTGAACGTCACGACGGACAGCTGCGAGCGGGAGCTCGGCTAACGGGACACAGAGAGGCCCAGGGAAGATGATGCTACTTGGTGCGTGTTCATCGGGATAATTCCTGGAACCGGCGTTCCTGAGCGGGACCGTGCCGTGTAATTCTACCTACCTACCTACCGGAGCAAAAAAAAAAAAAGATGATTCACCTTCCGGTTTAAGCGGCCGTCGATCAGTCGTGCGAATAAAACTCAAGATAGCGTGGCGCTATCCGTCTATCACGGCCGGTTCATGTGCGCCTCTTGGTGTGCCTATCGCAGATCCGGAGTCTACCATCGTCTTGTTTGGTGATCTTATGTAATGCTTAACAGGGATTTAAAAGGATCCAATTAGGTGGACAAACATCATTCCATCCTTTCCCCACTCCCAAGATGGTTTTTCGTCTAACGTGTGGAACCTTAGCTTTTCTTGCGACCGCTCACGCATACGTCTGGCCGTCGCCGCAACTCGATGCGCTCGAGGCGGTACGTTTCGACCAGGTCGGCTTTAATATGCTTACTGCTACTCTTGCGACGTTTGTCCAACCCTGCAATCTCTTCCTCTTCGACCCCACCATAGGCCCCAACAGTGGACGATCCGACGCTGCCGACTGGATACGCACAGTAGGATTTAGCTTGGTATGTTTTATTTTAACACCTGATTTCATGCAGGCCTACCATGACGCGGCAACACACAACTCAACGGACGGTACAGGAGGCATGGATGGCTCCATCCGTTTGCCGGCAGAGCAAGCACGGGCCGAGGTGTGTTGGACGAATGCTACGCTGGGCCGATTGGCATTGACAAAGCCAGAATGCCGGCAACGGTTTCGCCAATACCATGGGCATCGTGTTGGCAGTAGTCGACCGCTATGTTTCTAGTAAGTCCCCAGATGGAATATGACACACGGCACTCAATCGAAGTTGTCCGCGCAGATGCGGACGCCATCGCTCTCGGAGCCCTCATCGCGATTGAGACTTGGTAAGTTGGGTTATTTTCAAGCTCCTTGAGGTCGTCTCACCTGCGACCGGGATATAGTGGGGGTCCTGAAATCGCCTTCCGCGGTGGACGCGTTGACGCCGCAGTGCCCAACGCGCCCGGTGTACCTGCACCGGAGCAAGGTCTGGACTCGCACATAGCTTCCTTTGCTCGACAGGGATTCACGCAGACTGAGATGATTGGCCTGGTGGCTTGTGGGTGCGTCGTAATATTCTAAGTGAATAGCCCCTCCTATCTGCATCGCATTCTCCGTAGGCACACCTTCGGCGGTGTTCAGCACAGTTTCTTCCCAAATACCGTGAATGTATTAAATGACCCGACCAGCACTGATAACGTAGCGCATTTTGACTCGACATCTGTTACCTTCGACAACAACGTGTACGCACAATTCACTTGGTCGAATTCAAACTGTCCCTGACCACTGTGCAGCGCGGCGGAATATATTGCTGGCACTACAAAAAACCCACTGGTCGTTGGGTCCAATGACACCACCAATTCGGATAAGCGCATCTTTGGCAGCGATGGGAACGCCACTATGCTCTCGTGAGTGGGTGGATTCTTTGACGTAATGTATCGTTTACCGCGCAAAGATTCGCCAATTCGCCAGACCTCTTTGCATCAACGTGCGCGGATTTATTCGCGCGCATGCTCGATACAGTACCCAGTGGTGTAGAGCTTACCGACGTGATAACACCCCTGCCCGTGAAACCCTCGTCTGTGAAACTCGTCATGGATGGTGACACTTTGCAACTCTTTGGCCTCGTTCGAGTACGTTTTCAGACCACAAAAAGTATCTTCCGTTTGATATTCATCTGTGTAGCTGTGGAACACAACGGAAGACCCCACTCGCACTGTGCGCGTGCTCTGGCACGACCACTTTGGGGGTAGCGGCAACAGTCTCTTGGATTTCCTCTCTACCTCTTCTTCCACTGGTGGCAAGTACACTGCAACTTGGTATCAGTTCAATTCGACCCCATTCGACTTCAACCCCCTGCTCCTTGACCCCGTGGCCGGCGTCACGAGCTTAAGCTTTGTCGTGGATGGTATCTTGGAGGACCAGGGCGGTCTCGGGTTCGCGATTCAGGACGCATTCATGCTTTCCCAGACATCTTGCCAAGGGGGGGCGCCGGTTACAGGCCGGGTTGACGTCGCAGTGCGTGGCCCATCCCATTCTGTCTACTTTCTTTTGTTTCAATTGTTGACGCGAGCGTATCCAGGTCCGCAACGGCGTGAATCCGAGTCGCGTCTACCTCGAGCAGATCAATATCGACAGCGTGCAGCGCATTAGTATCACAGAGATCGATATCACGCCTCCCTCCCAGACGGTCGCTGCGAACTCGGCCTACTCGCTGTGGAGCATGAACCTGTACCAAAGTTTCGAATGCAGTTTAAACTGATCATGCTGACCCGAATATTTCAGGACTGATCAGAGCATAAGCTTTACCATCGGTGCGGAGATTGACGGAATCAAGTATTCGACGACGGATCCACTCTTCTTATTCGATTTCGCCCCTTGTCCAACATAGGACCTGGTCGACCCTACCATGACCACACATTAGAATAGAATTTTGGGATTCTTTATCTGGTCTCTGTACTTCAAAATTATTCCTCGTCAATATCGAAAGGAATATATAGATTGATAGTAGTGTGTCAGCACGGACGGCAAGTGAGCAAACAAACAAACAAACAAATAAGCTCAAGTCTGACCTCAAAACAGCTTGCCAGAGTCTCTAGGCTCGTCCCCATCCGGTATTCAGCACAACAGACGCAAACCGATCACTCGCCAAGGCTCGCAACGCTGAATACCGGCTGGGCCCTCTCGGCGCACTTTTGGCTGATGAAAATTCCCCCGCCATTTGAAGGGCTCGGACTTAGAAAAAATTGACCTCGCAGGACACTCCAATTATTGTTCTCAACTATGGAGCCTGTTCCATGAACTTAAAGCCCACCAATTGATGCCCCGTATTTTGTTCATACATACTATACATTAATTTTGCTCAAAATATGCATCTGTCGTCGTCGCTGTCGACGACGACGACACCTTATATTTCACCCAAAAAACAAATTGGGCTCATTCGATAGAGAATTCAAAACTATTCATGCCTAACATACTTTGTTGGGGGTCGATTTTTTGAGATTATACGACGAAGTCCGAGCCCTTCAAATGGCGGGGAAATTTCCATCAGCCAAAACAGCGCCGAGAGGGCCCAGTCCGCTAGCGGTTGATCGTTGTGTTGTGGTTCTCTTTGTCTGATTCATCAGCAAATCCTGATTTTTTTGGG
This sequence comes from Mycena leptocephala, assembly GCA_029378395.1. Taxonomy (NCBI): domain Eukaryota; kingdom Fungi; phylum Basidiomycota; class Agaricomycetes; order Agaricales; family Mycenaceae; genus Mycena; species Mycena leptocephala. Next base: position 101,015 of record JARJLF010000966.1, on the reverse strand, counting down.
TCTACACCGTACTATAGCATACTATGGAGCTCTACATAGTACTACATAGTGAGGGATTACTATGCGGCAAAGGACCTTCACTACACCGGACTACACCGGACTATGTAGCACTATGTAGCACTCTATAGTTCAATCAGGATTTGCTGATGTTGTTGGCTTTGTTTGCTGATCTTCCCGATTCAGTCTTATGTCCGGCAGTCTCTGTCTGATCAATCCGCTAGCGTCGACTGGTTCACGAGTCTACAGAGTCTCGGATCTTATGGGATACTTTGTGATTGCAAATGTTACGGTTTGTAAACTGTTTAAACAGTTTATAAATCTTTTTCTCGGGGTTTTGGTTCAGTTTACGCCCAACCGTAAACCTAAACTAAGCAGTTGGAGCCTTAGCATGAATCAAGACGCGCAATGGTCGAAAGTGTGTCACATCTCGTGCGAGCTGGTGAGGCGCGTTGTGCGATTCACCGACGGCTTGCGCTGTCGCAGTAGCGAGTTCAGCTCTGGTAGACAGAAATGTGGGTCGGAAGTCCACGGAATGTGGTGCACAGGTGAAGCAGAAAGTAGATGATAAGGTCCCAGAATGATGTCGAAGCGTAGAGTAGAAATCTGGAGGGAATAGGAGATGGTGCCGTGTGGGCGTGAAGTACAGCTGGGGCTCGTAAATGCTCGAAGAGGATGAAAATGTAGTGTAGAGGTGCTCGATGTTCACTGGCAGCGTACCCACGTTGGAGTACTCAAGTCACTGGCTGCGTTGATGCTCGTGGTTCGGGTGTAAGGAGGTAATATTTGGCCATATGTACGTACAAAACAAATAAGCAGTCCGAAGACTGATCGATCGTAAGGTACGCAACAAAAGACTAAAAGGGGGAAAGGCGATGAGCGGGGCAGCCACCCCTTCCACAGCGCCGCACCCAGTTGCGCGCGGTTCGGCAGGCTTGCAAGCGCATGCGCCAGCAAAACAAAGACTCGTTTGCTTGCCAGTGCTCGTTACTCTCCTATCGAGCGGCAAGTTCTCGGCTTGATGCAGTTGCGAACGGCCCCGACCGCAGAAAGGTTACTTACAAAATGCCCCTAGTTCGGACGCTGGGAGTCGAACCCAGGTCCCCCGCTTTATCCTTTGGATTACCCTCTACGCACCATGCACCACATCCGAACTATCCTTTGTCTGTGGTGGTTGAATATATAGGCAAGATTTGAGCTGGGGATCAGCGCGAACAGCGCTGACTCGCCGTTTGATCATTTTGACAAACACACAAGACATGCCTTCGCTTCGCTCCTGCATAAGTGCAGGCCGCCGCAGTTGAAAGCCCATCAACCGTAAATCGCTGAATTGTAATGATTGAGGAGGTCTCTGATCGTTGGTCGGCGGGGAGAGCGTATTCAAAAATTTAATGTATTCATTGAAAGATTGACATACAAACATCTGTATCATAAATCAAGTCCCAGTCCAATGCGCGACCCACCCTTTTTCATCAGCCACAACTGCAGGCCAGAGAAACATAGGATGGAAATATACTGAACTTTACGTTCCATTATCATCCAACCGCTTAATTGTTGGCCTTGAGCGCGAGCACTTCGATACTTCCCTCGTGGCGCTGTCGAAAACTCCAAGAATAATTGCTGCGTTTACATAGGCATGCCATGCTATGGCTACGTGGACGGGGCGGCCAAAGCTCAAGTCATCGTCCATATGCATGTGGGAGAGTAAACATGTCAGCTAACACACCAAAGGCGCATCCCATCTCACGCAGGAAGTACAGAACATCGGACCCTGTTGGGGATGCGCTCCGACCGTATTGCATGGTGGTGGAGGTGTGTGGACTTAGTGGAACGACTGCGGGGAACTCGCCACAATGACGTATAGTACTCAAAGAGTGCTGGTTGGAGCGCCTGATGTCTGCATGCGCGGAGGATAGAAAAACCCACCCTAGATTGAAGAAAAAAAGTCGGCCGGCCAAAGATGCACTGCACTGATTTGAACCAGTCAGTGTTCGAGTCGGTGCACGCTCAAATAGTGGCTGGAGTATTCCCACCTAGCAACTTGCGGTGTAAGGCTCTGAGAAGAAGCCTTCGAAAGCATGAGGCTCAAAAATCTTGTGCGCATTAGTGTCTGAATCCCCATTGTGTAACGCCGTGTTTAGCATTATTGTCAATATATTGGATTGCGCACCATCGTTCCTGATAGCAAAGCGTATACGCTGTTTTTGAGGAATTTGGACGTCGAGGAACTCGGAGCTTTTATGACCCTGTTGGAAAGGTGTCCACCAACGATGTTCTCGTAATGGGAAACTCACCACGGACGAGATGGTGGGCTGCATTCGAGCCATTGGGACCCATCTGTTATCCCGAATTGCTACCTAATACCGAAGAATGCGTAAAAAAGCAGAAAGGTCTCAGTGCCATGTCAGTCAATTGATGCGACAATGCAAGAGGGTGTAGCGCACCCAAAATATCAGCGCATTGGGAATGATACTTGAACTGATAGCTTATCGTCAAGAAGAACGAAAAAAATAAAAGGCGGGATAGTAAGAAGAGAGTATGGCGCTCAGGTAAGGTAGGGAGATATAACAGCGAAACAGACTGAACCTGATGAGAACCATCAGGCAATGGTTACCGGCGGAGTATATGGAAAAACCTGTACTGAACAGGGAGAGGCCTAGGCTCGATGCGTTGCCGAGCGAGGGGAGCTGGACACTGACATACTTTCCTACGAGCTTGTGATCTCGATTGAGGACGGTCCGACACACCTCAGAGTTGAACTGCAAGCACAGGGACAAATTGGACCAACATGTTACACTGTATGAGGAGACTATGAAGTTAGTTGCAGAGACGACACACGGACGAAACTGTACATAAGGAGCGACGAAGCTATGCGATAGGGGGGAGTTGATGGGGGTTGGGAAGAAAGAGGGCGAAAGAGACCGGTCCTTTCGAACGGAAATAACGAGGCTGATCAGCGAGGTCGAAAATAATATAGTTGTGGGTCCAGTTCTCTGGACCGAAGTTAATTTCGGATGCACCCGCTAGCAGGCAAACCCTGAAAATAAAATGGGAAATCGGATGCCCAGATAGAAGCCGCTGAAATGACAGTGGGAAAAATGGAAGAATACAAACAGGTGCAATGTGATACGAGGCATCTGCTTAATACATGAGGTATGTCCGTACCAGCAGAGATGGAAGTCCGTATGGCTGTAATACTGTAAAATAATTATTTTTGGCCAAAAAAAAAGCACACCCGAAGAATTCACAAAGAAATCAGCCACTTGGGATAAGAGTATCAAAAAAGGTGACACCCTGTTACACTCAAAATTGACCTGACATCTGCATAGTCTCTTATGGGCACGAGAGAAGCGACTGTCTTTTAAATGATCATATCTATGGAATCGAGTTATATAGGGGCAAGAGGTGCATGGTTGTGGATCCAAAGCGAGGTTGAAGATATCTTATGATTCAAATCAGAGTGACTTTAGATGTCCTTGGTGAAAACACGCTGTCTGGTCTTAATTTCTCATTCCACTTGTTACGTTCTTGGGTGCCAAATTTCAGTGACCAACATTTACAATTGAGTCAGTCAAGGAATGTTTCCGGTGATTGGATGTTGGGTGGTAGGTCAGCAGCCTGAGATTTAGGTTCTGCACAGTCATTGGCTCTGGATAGGCTGATCTCCTTCCTTGAAACGTCGGTGCTTCTAGCCTACGTGAAGGTGCGACTAGGAGTTACCCGACTTGCTTCAGTACGCAGATTTTTTCCACTCCAAATTGATAGTATTGATTCATGCCAAATAAAAATTGCGCTAAGGGGAGGTTTGGGGGTACTGTACCTCTCTGTAATGAAGCAACGCGAGTCTGGCCGCGGCGTTTCCGCTGCTTTTTTCCGAGGCAACGGGAAGCGTCGTGACAGTGACCGTTGCGGGAAAAGACAACAGTGAATACATTCTTTGGCCATTCCTGCAGCATAAACCGTAGTTTTGAGGCTTTCAAACCAGCAGAACTATTTTCCTGGCTCACCAGACTTTTATAAAAAGATGTCACGGTAATTGTACGGCAACCGACCTCATCGTGACTGTGACCTTGCCAAGATTTTGGGACGCAACGACCCCACCGTGACCGTGACCGTTGCTTCAATACAGGGAGGTACAGTATTACTTTTTCGCTCCCACGTGAGATTGTAATTTTAAAAAAGGGGTTATCACTTTTCTTACCGCCATAGATGCATCTTACCTTTTCGAGTCCTCCTACCTCGTACATTTCTTGCCACCTCCCAGACCTGGGCCTTTTTTTCAGGATTCAACATCGGTGTGCTATTTCATTTTCCGAACTTGGGGGTGTGCAAAAAAATATTATTTTACAGTATTACAGCCATAAGTCCGCCATATGGGAATGAAAATCTGACCGGGGAATCAACGTACTTTGAAATAATCGACAAGGCTGAACTGATTGTTTGCCCTTTTTTTGAACAAAAAACGCAGAGATTACATTTCAAATCCAGACGCTGGGAGTCGAACCCAGGTCTACCATCTTATGCATCCTTAGAACATAACGGATAAAGGGAGTGCTCCATGCACTACATCCGAGTTATTCTCCTTCTTTCGTGGTCCAATGGATAGGCAAGATTTGAGCTCGCCAATGGCACTGATGGCAGCTTGGGCAAATATACCTCCGCGGATGGACACCCGAAATATCGAAGTGAGAATCTGGAGCGAGGAAGGATCAAGTGCTTTGAACTGATTACTGGTTTTTTCTCCGAAAGAAAACCAGTCTACAATCTCAGTTCGAATGCCGAGAGTCGAACCCAGATCTCCCGCTTAATTGAGAAACAATCTGGGACTACGAGGGGGTGTGCACCATGTACCACATCCGAGTTTTGGTGGTTGGATACATAGGCAAGATTTAAGCTCGAGAACAGCGCTGACTTGGACAAATATATCTCCGCACCTGGATGGAAATACGCTGAGCTTCAGCGTGAATGGTAAGAATTTGGAGATGAGCTTGAGGAAGGCACACGTACTTTGAACTGACTCATTACTAGTTTCTCCGAAACAAAATGTCTTCTGGAACGCCAGGAGCCGAACCCAGGTTTCCCGTATCAGTGGCTAGAAGCTTGTGCGTTAGCCGGAGCAGGCGTGCACTGTGCACCACGTCCGAGGTATCCTCCTCCCTCGGTGCAAGGCGGTTGCAGGGTGTAAATGTGTGGCGCGATGATAAACGGATTCGGGATTTGGGGATGGAGGCGCGGCGTCGACAACACAACACTCACCTCACGCACCTCAATAAACCTCCCCCGACTCAAACTCCGCCCCTTCCCGTCCCTGCTCCTACTCTCCCTACTCTCTCTCTCATTCGTGTCCCTTGTATCCCGACTCGCACTCCTCTCACTCTTCCCCCACCCCCACCAAACCCAAACATCCGCTTCAACAACGGCACCTCCTTCGTCGGGCTCCTCACCGCTTGTGATTGGTTGAACAGCGCAGGATGCATCTGCAGTGCTGGCGCGCGCGCGTACCCCGGCCCCGGACCACGGGGCGCGTAGCCCAGCGCAGGATGGTAGACGTACCCCTTCTGCCCCGGGGCGGGGGCGGGATATCGATACCTGCTTGCGCGCACGGGCTACGACTGGGGCGCGAGCGGGGCCCGGAGAGAGTAGTTCTGCGTGCGGATTGGCTGGGGGTGCGGATTGGGGATCAGTATTGACATAGGCATGGGCATTTGGGCAGGAGAGTCCGCGCCAAATTCGTCACTTCGTTACTTCGGTTGAATTCGTGTAACTTCGTCAGTTTGATGGCATTCAATGAATGTTCGTGAGTTCAGCAAAATTTCAGCCAAAGCTCGTCACTTCTTGCTAGCCCAGTGAAATTTCGTCACTTTATGTACGTTGAACCTCCTACCACTGTACCGCAAACTACCAGTGGAGGAGTTAGATAAAAGTTCATGTTTTCAATGGGAATACAATGGTCCAACAGATATGCAATTGCAGCGCTGAAATACATGTAGGTGCGAAAATATGTGAGGTGGGTGAGTACATGATTGTGATTACTTAGTGCGGACACTGCGGCCGCCATTAATCAGCGACGGTGTCGAGGAGCAAGCACTCCTACGCGGAGTGGAAGACGGCTCCCCAACGCGCGCCGTTGCCAAGTCGCTGCGGTGCGACGGAGTCTCCGGCCGCAACGCGGTGTGATGTGCAGAAGCTATTTATTCAAGCGCGCCAATGATATCCACACGTCTAGTTCCAGTCCTCTGCGCCTCGCGCCGCTGTTGCCCGAGGCCGTGCATCACGCAAGCCATGGAATACCAAAACAACCGCTTACCGGAGAAGTGGCCTTGCCATGCGGAATCAACTCCCCTCCCACCACCCCCCCCCCCCCCCCCCCCGCCTATTCCCGCATGATTCCGGGTGAAGCAGATATGGATGCTGCGCTTATCATGGTGCGAGTGTTGTGTCCATGTCAGTTATGCAGCACAGAAGGGAGTGTCATACTCGCACCACAGTGATGAAAGCTCTGTATTGGATGTCGGCGCGCGCTGCCGGCGATCCCGCAGATTCCTTGCGCAGGCGCGATGATCGTGGTAGTGGTAGAAGGGAAAGGTTGAACATGCCACGTGATGTTCAACATCAGATGAACTGTGAGCTCACGAACTTTCATGAGAATTTACTCACCTGACGAGCTTTCACAGAAAATGATTGGAAGTAAAACTTTCCCTAAATGCGATCAAATTAACGAGGTTTCGTCAAAATAAGCGAAGTAACGAAGAAGGCTACTACCCGCGTACGCAGGTAGAACGCTGATTGCTGTTGTTGTTGTTGCTGTGGTGGTGCTGGCGGGAAGCCGGGGAGAGGTGGTGTTGCGTGCCGCAGATCGCTCCATGGGCACGAGCCGTAGCGTGGGCGGGGAGCGATACCGTCTGCGCGATCTGTCGTCGAGCCACTTGACTGCGTGCAGTGTAGAGTGGGGTAAAGGGTCGGCTGGGGCATCGAGGCAGTAAGGTGGCTCCAGTGGCTTATGCGAGCTCTGGTGTGACCCTTCAAGGGCGTCGCGAGTGAGCAGCTGGAGCGTGCAGTTCTACCGCCCCAAGACTGCTTCGTACTTCATCCTTGCTTCATCGCTGCAAATTTGGGGATTGTTTTGGGTCTTTTCGGTTCCCTTGAAGCCTGGGGGCGTATAGAACCGGCCTTCCCAGAGAGGACAACCAGAAACAGCCAAGGACGAGTGAGTGGAGGAGAGCGCCATCACGGGCAACTTCCTTTTCGGGCGCCACTGGCTGTTCCGAGGTCCTCCGGGTCTTCCCAACCAACGTGAGGCCGCTGCATTTCCTAAAATTCTCTTTAGAGGAAATTTAGTAGAGAGGAATGACCAGTATGTTATAAAATGGTTGGGCGGTACTATTTATTCGCATGGCGGGAACATTAATCGAGCCCGGGATTCTCGCTTCACTGCTACTGCTTTAGGTCATTGGAATCGATTCACGAAAAGCGAGTGTGTGCCGTATACACACACCACGTCCAAGGTGTTATTCTTTCCCAAAAATACCAGGAAATAAGAGTGTTCAGCGAGCTACCCTCGCTCCAGTTCTAAGTCGCTAACTTCGAATTACAATGATTCAAGCCTCAGCGGGACAACGTACTCTGAAATAAACGTGCAAATGAAATGAAATGGGACGAAAAAATTCCAACGATTGAAGCTATTCTGACGCGGCCAGGAATGGACCCCAGTGCTCCCGCTTTAATGGACATATGTACAATACCTCCCAGCGTTGAAAGCGGGGGTGCACCGTACACCACGTCCGAGTTGTGTGCTTTGGCTATGCAGGAGAGTTTACATGTAATTTCGTACCTCTAGTGAAAAGTATGACTTTTCTTGTGTGCACTGCGTGACTCAACCTTATTAACGCTGGATTCCAACGCAAAGTACGCCCATCAACGACCTGGACAGCCAAATGAAGGAGTCAGTTCCAGACAAAGAGAAAAGATCCACAGCACACATTCGGACGCCAGGAATCGAACCCGGTACTCCCTCCTCAACCATACCATTCAGAGATCGAAAGCGGGAGTGCACCATACACCACGTCCGAGCTCATCTCCCAATCCTTCAATGGGGCAAGTACGAGAGTTCGGAAAGGGTACCTTGTTAGAGAAGGGAGATTGTGCAGCTGAGAAGACATTTCGACCCTGCAAAAAAAAAAAGGTGAAAACAGCTCAGCGCAGGAGGATGCATGTGGGGTTGAAACAAAGCCAAAGCCACCGCAGAAGCAACGGAAAACACATTAAAACAAACCCCATACGAGTCAAGCGCAATTCGGAGGCCGGGAATCGAACCCCATATACCCGCCTTAACCATACCTCTCAGCCAGCGAAAGCGGGAGTGCGCCGTGTACGACGTCCGAGTCACGGGTTTGGGGCCGGGCTTTTCGCTGTGCACGGGTTTAATTTCGTACCTCTGGTGGTTTCTTCGCTGGGCAGGTGGGGTGCGTAGGTGAAACGCCAAGAAGCGCGGACTTTTGAACACGAGCATTCGACTCAAACCTGGTACACAGCGCCCACAGGTCAGTAAAAGCTCGTGAAAATCGGCGTGAAATGTGGTTCCCGTCTTTTCTATTTAAATTCATGGTTGAACTGCGTTTGAGTCCCAGGTACGGGTCAGAAACCCTGTACAGCAAGATGAATGACCTGGGGTTGTCAGTTCAAGTTCCAGACAAAAAGAAAAAGCCGAGCTGGGATTCATCGCGCGTTCGTACGCCGGGAATCGAACCCAGTCCTCCCGCCTAAAAAAAAACTTCCCATACGAGTCAAGCGCGATTCGGACGCCGGGAATCGAACCCGCTGCTCCCGCTTCATGCATTGCGTCGGGGGATAACTTACAGAAGGCTGGCGTGTAACATGCACCACGTCCGAGGGATTATTGCTATCCTTCAGTTGGGTAAGTACGTTGATTTTAATAGGGTTGTTCACAGTCGCCCTTTTTCACGCCCCTTTCCACGCCCCTTTTGCTCCCCTTTTTGGGCCCTTTTCTCATGCCTGGCAGATAATGTGCTATCTCGATAACAAGGCCTGTGATGAAGCGGCACGTTGGAGTTCATGAGAGTTAGAAGGTGATCGGGCTCTTCGACTGGAACTATTTGAGAGCACACGTGCGAAACAAGCAGACCGAATTGAGAGAGCCCAGAGCCAAGTGCAGGGAACATAGTTGAGAAAAAGATGCCAAGTCATCGCCCTCTATCACTTGACTCTCTTTATAAAATTAAACCTGTCCGTTCGAAGCCTTTGCGAACTCTGCTATCAGCGCTCTGGCTCCATTTGCCTGCTCCTAAGAAACTTATTGGTTGCTCGGCTCTAGCACTACAGGTATTAAATATTCAAGCCGCCAAAGATAAATTTCATTACACTCAACCGCGCTGGGGCGCTCCGTAAAATCAAGCATTCTGCCCATCCGAAGCCATTTTCAAATTCAGCCAACTCCGCGCTCGGATCGACTTGCCGAGACTTACTCCAAAGTCAGCTTCGCTCTCTTTATAAAATTACGGATGTGTGAAGCCTTCAAACTCCGCTTTCGGTTCATCGGCCCCCAAACTTCGGTCCTCGCCCCAAAAAAACAAGTCTCTGGCCTCAACGTAATTGCTTTGCCGCGGCCGACCAACACAATTGTGCCACCCTTAAATTAAATTCCTTGACGATTGTTGTCTCCATCTTTATAAAATTCCAGGAAACAAGACAATGCATGACTTTCAATCTTTTGGCCTAGCGGTCCCCAAAGTCGGCTCCCATTCCGCGGAATCTGCCACTCCCGCACAAACACCTTTCATCACTTATCTTTCAAATGGACTGGAGTCATGGGTTCATCTGCGCTTCGGTGTTCATGCTCAGCTCCCGTAGCAGATACCGTTCAGATTCACCCGAAACGGTGGAATTAATCCTCGTCGAGAATCACAAATAACAGGAAGGAATTCTGGAACCTGATGGAACTTCGGGCTTCGCGAGACCAGCTATTTAACCGGTGAAGTTCGCAACGTCCACCGCTCCCACCTTGCCTCTGTCTCTCTATTTGCTTTTCCGAGTACCAAATCTTCCGTGAAAGGCGAGATGAACTATGGAGTAGCTTCGGGAGCTTTAGTTGCATTCCTAGTTGGGTACTTCGTCCTCAGTCGACGGAGCACCATCCGGAATATCACAGGCCCACCATCCCAGTCGTGGATATTCGGTGTGTTGTCCATTTTTCATTCCGAGTGTCTTGGCCAATCATACATTTAGGGCACATGCTCCAGTTGATGCTTTCCCCAGCGTACGGCGACCATGAATTCAAATGGCTCAAGACGCATGGACCGGTCTATCGGCTGAAAGGATGCTTCGGGGTCTGTCGCCTTCAGATGCCACATTCCTCGGTCTTATTCGTTCTCCAGGAAGACCGCCTTATGGTTGCAGATCCCCGCGCATTACAGTCGATTTTGAACAGCCCGCATTTCGCATTATCGCCCACCCTTCAAAGCATGGTGGGTTTGGTGTTTGGGGACGGAAGTATCCTGGGGACCGGAGGCACGGTTTATGCAGATGTTTATTTACTACGTTGACAGTGCTACAGGGGAGACGCACAAACGCCTCCGGAATGAGTTCAATATGGGATTTACCGCTGCCCGAGTTCGTAGCTACCACCCGATCTTTGAAAAGGTCGCACAGGCGGTACGATCCTTTGCCCACATTATTCTCACTTCTCTCACACCGTCCCCCGTCTGTTCAGATCACCCAAGGGTTAGAAACATCTGAGACGTCATCAATCAATATCGTGCCTCTTCTTACCACTGCGACCCTCAGCGCCATCGCTGAAGGTATGCTCCACCATCACTTTGCACATTACTTCAAGTTTCTGAGGCACTTCACAGCTGCGTTGAGCTACTCAATGGACGATTTAGGGGACGAATATGTGGCGGCCAACGCCGAGATAACGTGTGTTGTATTTCCCCGCTCCGACGTTGATTAAACAGAGTTTCAGGGCCGCCGTATCCAACCATTCTCCGGGCCAAATCGCGGATGCGCTCGGAATATGCTTGCCGACATGGCTTTCGCGTGCAGCCACCCACCTCCCCATGAAAACCTTCAAGGCAGCGCGGAGGGCGAATTACCTTGGGCATCGGCTTGGGGAGCAGGTCGTCCAAAGAAAGAAGGATTTGGCGCAACGAGGGTTGGATATTGACGGCGATATCTTCGGCATGCTTGGTGAGGAACATCGTCTCTGTCCTCCCCAATTTGTGTCGGACTGATGTTGAAGGATGGTTCAGTGGATGGAGATCGCTCGGATGCGACGCGGAACGCACTGACCGCACAGGAAATCATCTCTCAAACTCAGATTATCCTCTCGGCAGGTCAAGAATGTTCCGTTATCAGTAGACGCTACAACCTTTCTTACTTGTATCTCGCGTGTTTAGGTCAAGACACCACGGTAACGATCCCTGAGCACCATGATAGGATCTAATCGTTGCTTAGACGAATACCATTGCATTTGGTCTCTTGGAGCTCGCCAAAAACATTAAATTTCAAGAAATGCTCCGTGCTGAGATAGACTCGATCCTGGGAGCAGCTTGCCCCGGTAACGTCGCGTACGATCGAATGCCTTTGTTGAATGCGTTTATCAGGGTGCGGAGATGGCCTGTCCCTTTGAACACGCGTTTGAACTGGCTACACAGGAAACACTAAGATTTTACCCAGCAGAAACGATAACGGAACGCATCGCCCTCCAGGATACAGTTATCCCTCTGTCGGAAAGCATCATTGCCTCAACAGGAAAACAAATCTCCGACGTATCCGTCCGCAAAGGTCAAATCGTGGTAGTGGGGATTGCGTCCTATAACCGGTTCGTCATTTGATAACGCTGTTGTGGTCGCTGACCTGTTCGCGCGCGAGTGTAGACTTGAGTCGCGTTGGGGCGACGATGCACATGAATTCAGGCCATCCCGCTGGCTCGAAGGCACTATATCCAAGGGAGAGCCTATTGGTCCCTACGCGAATCTGTATGTGTTTTTGGTTTTTATCAATTGCTGATACTTGTGAAGCGTTGATCTTCGTAGTCTAACCTTCCTAGGTGGCCCACACACCTGTCTCGGGTGAGAACTTCCGCACAGGTCTGTCTCATTGCCACATGGCTCAATTTATGGTTCATGCAGATGGCGCTTTGCGTGAGTGGCCAGCTTGATGCTGCGTCCATCTTGCTTACATTTCGCGACGTAGGATATCGGAGATGCAGGTTGTGATCTGCGAATTGGTTGGAAAATTCTCTTTCGCTCTTCCAGACAACGATCCTGTTCGTGTCCGTATTGTGTTGAACACGCTCCAGCCCACCATGTCGAACGGTAAAAACGGTGTTCCTCTCCGGGTTACGCGGATTTTGTGATTCATGAAAAATACTTATGTAAATAATTCCAACGATTCAAGTATTTGAGAGCCCACCACCGAAAGCATAAAGTTGCAAGAAAGCCGAATGGCCGAAAGAAACCAAAATCACTTGAGCAAGCACAGCCAACACGACATTTCTGTCATTAGCCTTCTGCGCGGGACGTCGAGGAGAGAGGAAGAGTCACTGCATTCAGATCCCCCCGTAGGCACAGATTTGCCCACCCTTGCCGATCTCCGTCTATGGATTGCCCACTCAAGCCGACGTTGGTTGATGTTAATAGGCGTTGGCTGATGTTGGTCTAGCATCCCTACCAAGGCAAAGTCTGCCCACCTTGGTAGATCTTTGCCAACAGTGGTCTGCCTATCTTGGCCAACCTGAGTCTAGGTTGGTGTCGGTTGGAATGGCTGGATGGGTACAAACCATGTCGAATTTTGAATTTGGCTAACTAGGCTTAGCTAGGCTCATCGGCCTACGTCAGTCTATGTGTGTCTATTATGGTCGGAATACCTAGACCAACCACGGCAGGGATGGGCAGACAGACCGGCAGGGGTCGGCACACTGGTCTGCCTACGCATCTGCCTATCGGGATCCGGCAGACCTGTGCCTACAGGGGGGTCTGAACGCAGTTAATCTTTATATCCTCCACGACTGAGACGGGGATATTCAGGTGGAAATTCTTTCGTGGAAAGGTGGCTGCCTCAGCGCGAGCCACCCTCGTATCTGCCCTGTTGTACGAACTATAAGCTTCAATCTGCCGGGGACATGTTCACATGAGATAAGATTATTGCAACTCGGCCTCGATGCCTTCGCACTCGCTCAAAGATTTGGAGATCTCTTGGTAACTCCCCAACATAGCTTTAGATTTCTCGGTCAGTCGGTTTCCTTTGCCACATATCTCAGATTGAGGTACTGGCTCATTGTGGTCGTCTGCGAGACGATTCCATTCATTTATTCACACCTCCAACTCCCACCGACACACAAGATGTCGGACAGGGACAATGGGAAGCAAGCTGTTTCGCGGAACGGAACGCGGATGTCGGGGCGAAATATTATGATTTGAAATGGGGGGTCGAGACTCGAGGTGAAACGAAATCCGGAAATAGCACGTTAGTAGAAGACACAGCAAGATATTTCATGGGACGCCGATGTTAAAACAAAGTGCGATTTGGAATGAGAGCCAACAGAATCAAGGGTGGATTCGGAACTTCCACGCAACGGTTACCTAGATAAACGGTATGTCGGGACGACGTAGGATTTGGAACAGCGAGGAGAGACAGTACTGGTGGGAAGCAAAGTCTTCCACGCAAGTCGGCACGAAATCTTTGGATATGACATACATTGCCAAGACTCGGGATATTTCAGAGAACGGTGCGAGCCTTAGGTGGTGGGTTGAGATATGTTGCCAAGATTCCCAGTACACAGGTGCAACAGTCGGGATGAGCGATGTATCAACCGGGGCGCGGATAACGAGGCCGAGTCCAGGGATTCATTGTCACCGACTCACCCGAGCTCATGGGTCCCTTCTTCCAGGCCATACCTGTGTTGTTGGCACGGGGAAAGCTGAAGAGCGAGGAGCACTTGTTTTGGGGGATGGAAAATGGATCGCAGCGTTCCTATCTCTTTTCGACGGGACAGCCAAGGCGAAACCTGTGGTGGTTATCGATACGAATTATGGGGCATAAGTTTGAAAATGAGAATCATGTACTTGACCGGACGAGACGAGTACTTCACCTTGGAAATAATAACTCTGGTATCAAAACAAGCAAGAGAGAGAAGAAACCACATATAACGCAGCGGCACTAGGCAATCCTATGGTCCAGTCTAACGCTCAGGGATCCGGTGCACCCCAATATAGCGGCGCCTGGAAGATCGCTGAGCAGGTACGCATTGAGAAGGAAACGGCCGCGTGTTCTGCGATGCATGTTTGTGTTTGCGTGCACAAAGGAAATCGAAAGGTCTGGGCCGGAAAGGACGCATAGCATGGATGCGTGGGGAACACCAATTCTTGAATTCAATGCGAGAAGATAATGGAAGACGTTACACGCACCGAAGTTATCCGCCAATTGGGCATCCACCTCCCATGGCAGGCCCTCCTGTGTACTAAAACTCGTGCATAATGCGAATCGAACGGAGGTATTGAAGATAATGTGAGTTCCTATGCATTGCGCGGGTGACAGAATACAAAGAGCGATTCAGAGAGCGAGATATTGACGCAATGCACACATACTAGTAGTAGTCCCTGTGTTAAAAAGCGTCGGAGGTAAAATGAAAGTCAAAGGCAAGTCAAGGGTGGAATGAAAGCACGTTCGGAGGTGTTCGGAGGTGCGAGTGGACGACCTAAGAAAGCAAAGGGTAGCGAGGCTACTTGGGATGGACACCAGCAGTGGCGAGAAGGAAGGCACAGCCGGGCCGAACTCCGATCGAGGGTTTTGGCAAACACACGTCCACACCACTTTCCTTAATCAGCTCTTCATCATGATCATCGACTCGCGCGCGTTTGGCTAGCTGTCCATTCCTCCTTTTCTCTTCCTATTCGAGTCTAGTCAACCCATTATGGTCTTTGTCACAACTTTTCTCAATCTTTTCAGCCGTCTCTGAGGTGGCATTGCTGAGATTGCGACGAGCTCGACCAAGCCGCGCATGTCCAGCCACCACAGCTCCCACAGTCCCCTGCCTACTGTTACCCCTACATCGCCTGCCACCGACAGACACGCTCAAAGTCGTCCAGCCGCCGACGCCCACCTTCCCGACGTTCACAAACCCGCCCACCACGACGTCGCAGCTCCCGGTGCACATACCGAGCAGCCATCGACGCACGACTCGAACGCGACATCACCACCATCGTGCTCTCCCCTCCACTCTCGCCTCCTCGCCGCCGCTACGTGGCGCATTGCGATGGGTCTTCCTCTCTTTCGGCTCGATGGGGCGGACGGCCGGCGATCTGTGTCTTTCAACTCTACATACTCGCCGCCTCTCCCCCATTATCCGGCGCACGACGTACGGGATATCCGCAAGCTCGCCTCTGCCAAGATAGCGCTCGCCTGCGCTCCCTGCACCGCCCAGGAGACGTCATTCCGTTGCTAGTATGACTTGCGACCCTCTTCCTCTCCTTCGCCTGTGGTCGGGCGTACACCTGCGCGACCCAGCATCCTGCGATCCATTCTTCTACCCGCGTCGCTACAGCCTTACTTGCCGGCTCCACCCTGCATAGTCGCCGCCTATGTCTCATTACCGCTACGTGACGGCTTCCGACTCCCTCCTTTTCCGACTCCTTCGTCCTGTGGCTGGGTTTCATCACACAGCGTGCCTCAAACTCGCCACTGTCACGTTAGCGCTCCCCTACGCCCATACCAAGCCCCGGAGACGACGCGGCGTGCCTCAGCCTTCACCGGGACGCGATACAATGTCACGAGTGGATCCTGAGAAGCCCCCCGCACCCAGCGTCTGTACCGCCTGGTCCGCACCGTTTTCGTCCCCGCCGTCGTCTTCCCCACCCCCCGCACGCTCGCAGCCTCGCTTTTCGTCACCGAGGGGTCTGCGGCCTCTGCCCGCGGACCGCGTGGGCGGGGAGGTGCACGCTACAGATTCACTCTCTGCGCGCCTTGCTTCGCGTCATCGAGCTGCGAGAGGAGGCGGCGCGTGGCTCGTCGCTGTGGGTGCGAGGATGCATCGTCTTCCCTCTCCGCGCGGGAAGCGAGGGGGCGTCATTGGGGAGTCCGTATCCACACGCCTCGCTGCCCGCGTACCGTGTGGAGAAGTGGAGGTGGGGAGGTGCGCGCTGCGAGAGGAGACAGCGCGTAGCTGCGGGTGCGAGGATGCATCGTCTCCCCTCTACGCGCGGGGAGCGAGGGGCATCATTGAGGAATCCGCATCCACCCGCCTCGCTGCTCGCGTACCGTGTGGAGATTTGGATGCGGTGTGAATGTGGGGGTGCGCGCTGCGAGAGGAGACGGCGGTGTCGCTGCGAGTGCGAGGATGCATCGGAGGAGTCCCCGTCCCCGTCCTCGCTGCCCACGTACCCATCATCATCATCATCTCCGCCATCGTCTCCGCCCATCCCGCACTACGAGAGGAGACGGCGCTACGGGTGGGAGGATGGGTCCCGATTTGCTCGTCTTCCCTCACCCTGCGCTCGCACCGCTTCGCGCAGCGAATGGGGGAGGTGGAGGTGCGGAGGTGCGCACTGCGTGCGTTCCCCTGCATGCAGTGGCAGTCGGCGGCCGTTGGAGGAACTAGGAAGGTGGGGAGTACGGGCGGAGATGAGAGATGCGCCACACGGGTACGGCGCCCGAGTCGCCGTCGAAAGAGATCGATGGTAGTGGGGACGGATTCTGGGCAGGAATGCGGGATGTAGATAGGCCGGGGACGTGGAGAGAGGACGGTTAGCGGGGGCGGGAGAGGTGGATCCAGAGCTCGCGGCGTGTGCGGGCGCTGCTCGTCGTCACTGGCATCGACGACTCGCGATCAGACCTCCATGACTGCTCTGTATCTGATACTTATACTGCTAGTCACTCATACATCCTTCACACTGTAAATGTTTAAAATTATGTTTTCCAGCGGATGTCTTATTCCGTCGCATTAATCAATGCCAAAAGACCATGGCGTGTAGGCGCCCGCACGCCATCTTCTCTGGAGGGATGGATGGGGAGGGGACTCGGACGGGGAGACTGTACGCGGTGGGGGCGGAGGTTCGGCCATGCCCCCGCGGCTAATCCAGATCCGTACCCCGTTGTCGCCCGCAGGAGGAGCACCCGGGCCTGAGGAGGTGCCGCATATCGCGCGCGCGAGGGAGAGGATATCGACGCGGGAGAGGCATCAGGTGGAGATGATGAAGTTCATGGGGCACAGGTACAGACCCACTGGCAGCAGACACAGACGCAGGGAGATGGAGCGTCCTTTGCAGGTGCGGGAGCGGGATAGACGCGCCCAGCGGTTGTGAGGAGGAGAACGTGGTTCGAGTGGTGAAGGGGTGAGTGGTAGCGGTAGGGGTAGCGGTAGCAGTAGGAGTGAAGGTGCAAAAAGGATCCAATTCGAAGGTGCGAGATGGTGGGTATCTAGGATAGACAAACAGACGAAGGACGGACGGACGGGCTCCGAACCTTTACCTCTGCATCAATATACATATGCTTTAGCGCTTTCTCGTTACACAACTATACCACAAATATTCTGACTCGTTTTCCTGCTTGTCCTTAGTTATTGTATTAGCGCCGCTGTATCGTATAAATCGCTTTGTCCGTTTCGGTTCCTAGATTGTCATCGAATCGTCTCGCGTGTGTTTTTCAACCCGAGTTGAAACTTCAACTTAAAGGTAACCAACCGGCCGCAGAGGAAGGCGAGGGAAACCCTGCGTATTTTCTTTCCTTTGGTGCCCGTTGTTGTGCACAGGCGCCTAAACTCTCACGATTCACGAATAACCTGTTTTCATACTTGACGTGGAAAGTATTCAGCCGGTTTCAAGAAATCCGGATGCTGCGTTGTGGCTCTACCATGGCCTGTGTAGAAAATATCCAATTGTCAAAGTGGATATCTCAACCAGACTGTGTTGTGGCTCAGGTTAATTTGCTAATGAAATAAATGCCTCGCTCCTCCGAGTCGGTCGACACCCAGACTAGGACCTGTCCTTTAAAGAAGTAATGGGGATTTGGAAACATTTTAATTGACATGTAAGGACTCGAGACCCCGTAGAATAGTTCGTATGCGAGTCAATGTGGGCTCGGAACTAGACGATAATATGTCCGTAAGGATTTCCATTATTTGACGTCGTGCGGTCGAGTCCTTGAGCCACGGACTCTGACTCCATTGACCCAAACTCTGGATTGCTCGTATACATTAAATATGAAAGACTTTGCCGTGATCTCCAACAGTTCACGTGAGTTCCATCCTGCGCACAGACAGGTCCACGCAGTACATACAAAATCCCGGTGAATACGGTGTCTCGTGTGCCTTGCGAACCGAGTCCAAGAGGCATAGCAAGTAAAATGTTGCTAAAATGTCCCATAATATTCCTGAAGGCTGACTAATATCTCCACCAAGCCCTGTGATTTCTATACCCCTGCGAATCACTTCCACTGGGTGCCGGTCCTCAGCAGTGCGTCACCGCTGGTGTGGCGTGTTTGGTCGATGGCCGCGGTCGTAAATGTCATGTGATCTTCCAGACTTTGACAGCTATGTCTACGCCTTCCTCCTGATGCAGCCTCTCACTCTTCTAGTTCAAGCGCCTTTCTTTAAAATATTAATCCAGGAGAATACGCGGACGCGTATGAAACTTAAAAGGAACGAAACTTTTCGACTGTACGACTTCGTTCTTGGCTGGCAGTGCTAGGTCAGCCACAGCAGGGACGAAGATATTTCTATCCTTCTATCGTCAGAGAAAAGAATTTGGGATCGACCTGCAGCAGGGACAATCATTCTTCCGCATTTCTTAGGCCGTTCCAGATCGATTCCAGAAGTCCTGTACCTGCCACGGGAGTTCCCGTGTGCACCATCGACAATAACAGCCACCATGCATTGTGCTTACGGACTGCCTTCACGGGGGCCCGGAGAAAGTGCCGCGACTGCCGCGACAGTGCGGGGAACTGATGCGGCATTGACGCGGCGGTGGCTGTGCAATTGCCGCGTCGGGCGGGAGGTGCCGCGCTCTGCTTATTTCCTTCCACAGCATGTTGGAGAGCTCAAATTAAGTGGGGGGAGTGTTACTACCCTTGAATACATTGTCTGGAACAGAAAAACCTTCAGAAATAATAGTGACTGTAAGTACCACTAAATGCTTGAAGGATTTCAACCACCTCCACGGGTTGTTATTACCAACAGAACTACTACGAACACATATATAGCACGCGTGGGAGTTAACTGTGACGATTCCGAGCCTGAATCATCGTTTACCAAGGCCCCATGTTCATTCCTTTCCTACAGAAAGTAAGTTCCCACATGTATACTAGAAGCACAATGTTCAACTTGAATTATATCCGCTGTGGAAGAGGGAGATGCCCGGGGCGTAGGTTCTTTGGTAGGGTTGGTGATCCGGTAATGGTAGAGTAGAATTTGGATATAGAAAGTGGAACGATGGCCCGAGGGGTAGAGTACGAAAATGGGAGGGAGAGACCGTGTCGATGGCGTGCAAAAGTGGCGTGAAATGAGACGACGAAAAGACGGCGTGATACGGCGAGATTGGTGGCTAAACTAGCCCACTGGTAGGTTTTTCACTTGAGGGAAGAGGTGCTCCGCTGCAGCCTCTGGGCACGTAGCCTTGCACTGAACACGATGATGGTGGTACGAAGGTTGAAGGTGATGATCTGGCACTGTTTACGGTACAAACAGATGATGTAACGTAAAATAGGGGTAATTATGAAATGAAAATAAAATGTAAGTAAGTACCTATTTCCGCATGCGGGCCATCCGACCCTACCACACCGCAAGTTAGAGCCTCGATGTTCACGAAACTTGTCTCTTCACATCTCCGCAACGCCGCCTCACATCCCCGCAGTGCCACGTCAACATCCCCGCACTGCCGCGTCAACGCCTCGGCAGTGCCGCGTCAACGCCTCGGCAGTGCCGCGTCAGTTCCCCGCACTGCCGCGGCAATGCCCCGCAGTGTCGCGTCAGTGCGCGGCAGCGTTCCCTCAGCTCAGATCGAGTCCAAGGTGAGTCACAAGCCCGTCTTGACTTTGAATTGGCTGGCGGGTAACAAGCTCCCGTACTCGGTTCTCGATTTCCTCAAAATGGCCTTCCCATAAATTCGCCCGACTGAGACCTCGAAGAGGCTAGAGATGGATTGACAATGGGGGTCTTTATTAAACAAATTGAGATTTTGCAATAGTGCATGGGAGTCATTTTAACTCCAGCTGGGACAGCCTGAGTTCTTCATTTTGCAAACTACATGTTGACTACATGTGTACATTATATTGAATATCCCCGAGTTTGACTGTTCAGGTTGAATACGGAAGCTCTTGCTGTCCAGACAAGGCAGATCATGGCCTGACCAGGACAAGGTCAAATGATACGAGCAGAACAGGGACAGAAATTGCGCGACATCTTACTAGCAACCGTCATGTCCCATTGCTCGGCTGACAGCTGGTAGGATATACTTAGTCCAACGTTATCTGTCAATATTCACTGGTCCTGATAGAGTTTGGAGCGAATAATTGAAGTTGAGAGCAGTGGAATCGTGATTTAATTCTGATTAGAATGTATGCTCGGACAGGTATTGGTATCACCCTCTGAAAATCTGCGGGTCGCGGTACAACTGCGGTACTCGGCATCCTTTCGAACCTGTGGGTTGATTGCATGTATTCTCAGCACCAAGCTGAGGACAGCCCAACGATGCTGAGATATCCTCGCATATACATGGACCACCATCTTCGCTTATTGGCACTGGGTTTGCCGAGCACGCACTCGCCGCTGATACATATTGGTCAGTGTTACTAAATCAGTGTTAGAGAAACCGGGTTCACGAGGGGTTTGAAAGGGAAATGCGAGCCTAAGGATCACGCAGTAGAAGAGGTTTATTAGTGTTGGTGTTGCCGGGCCGGCAACAAGACAGAAAGTCCCGTTGAAAACAATTAGGCTTACCACTCACTCTATACCGGTTTTCCAACGATGCGCGAGCCGTTAATTAGATTACAGTTAAAAAATGACTTTCAAAGTAGCACTTAAGATCACCCAAGGTTTAAGTTAGAAAGTACCCTAGTATGTAGATTGCAAGAGAGGAAAGATTGTGGAGCATGGTCAAACGATAATCTGGGTTCTCATGGTTCAAACATGGGCCAACTGGAACCTCTCATGATGCCCTTAATATTGTGTGGTCCACGGCGAGGGGAGCACCAGCCAATCCATGTGGAGACCATGTTCTTGAAATGTGCTGAAGAGGCTTGCCCATCTTGATAATGATTACATCAAGACCACCCCTCTGAGATAGACCGATCGTGAATCCGGACCGATTAATGCCTTGAAAGCCGTTGTCCCAGTGAACAAAGCCATAGCACGGTGAATTGCGGGTATTTACTGACCTTTCTAGGAATATTTTTGAGTTCCAGACGGACTGTCAGGACTGGGGAAAGCAGCATCCATTCTGAGGCCCGGGATTAGTATGACTTCCGTTCCTCAATTGCTAGGCCGCTTCAAGTTGGGTGGGAAGAAAATTGGATCAGACTTCGCCGACTCTTCCTTGGTTCAATTCTTGTTGTACGATGAGTCTAACACAAGATATTAGAAACCCTTTCCAGCCCATTAATGGTTTATCAATGATACAATCGCATCGCTCTAATGGTGATACATTCAATGTCCGCCCTGGGATAGATGTTTGCACAAGAGCCGAATAATTTCACCGTGAGACGATTGGGAATTACCGAAACAAGGAATAGGCTACAGCAATTCGTCTACGAGGTTGCAGCACGACCGTCATAAATATCTACACAATTGGTACATATATACGATACCTACGGTGGTAGTACTACATTTCACATGGTTCAATTTTCGCGAACAAAATCTTGGCTCATCATATACCCGTTAAGAGTGCTATGCGGGATGTAATTCGACCTGCCGCAGCAGAACACAGGTGTGATTGAATTCAGTACCTCATTTTTGAACAAACGAGGATGACCTCCAAGTGATTACATGATTAGTCGGGTCACAATATTGGCCATGAGAACTGACATTCCATCGCGTGTCCTGGCCGTGCTTGTGTCGCTGTGTGGGTGACACTCAAATTATCTCTACATTCCTAGTCTGAATTATTTTCGACACACCTGGACTTGATTATCACCCCAAAATCAAACGGGCCTTCCATTTATTTTTTTCTCGGGCACGACCTGCACTCTCTCAGTAGGTTCGGATTCCCTACTAATTTTTGCCCTACCCAATGCCTCACTCACTGATGCTGGTGCTGCTGGAGTATATTTGCCAATGAGCTACTTTTAATAGCAGAAATGTGTCGAGACGCCTCACATTCACCAAGGCTATTGTAAATTATTATGGCATTTGATACCACCAAGCCCTCTCATCCATAAGTGAGAATGAATTCTGCTACTGAATATACTGACATGGTAATGAATGGTCCACGAAGCTGGCATTGGACCTGTGAACTCGCAACATGGAGGAATTTTTGGGAGTTTCCCGAGCATCTAAATTCCTGACTGAACTCAGATCCCTACGGTTCCTCCATTTTGAGCTGTGAGACTGTGTCTTGATCCTAAAATGAATGAGATTGAACTATTTTACAGATATTTCTGGCATGAAACTGGTCGGATAACCGGAATCTAGTCAAAAATTGGGATACTTCTGTAGGTTTGCCTACCTGATGTTAGGAACAGATTTGGCGGGTCTATGTAATGTATGGACACTAATCAACACCGCAAGAAGCTTTTTCGAGATAAGAAACAAGCTGTCGAAGGAGCTAGACGCAGCGCGGCACTCCACCCCTTTGCCGCGGCAACAACACAGCCACCGCCTCGTCAGTGCCGCGCCACTGCCGCGTCAGTTCCCCGCAGTGCCGCGTCAGTGCGCTGCAGTCACGCGGTATGCGTGGCATTTCCACCCAGCCCCCTTCACGGCGGTTCGGACTGGTAGGTACCTCTTTCCACGAGTTTTGCGCCGTGACATTGTGACTTGCGTACGCCATACTAACTCCCTCCATGGACGCCAGCATATCCCTTCTGTTCCACTGCTTTCACTTCGTAGATGGCTCCTAAACCGTCGAATGCACTGGTTCTCTGGGATTCTAGGCCAACTGATGTACAGACCCAGGAGAATCTCCCGATCGCGGTGCGAGGAAAATGGGCGGTTATCCTCCAAGCGCTCATGTCTCCCTCCCCCGGTCGCACGTTGGATCAAATTTACACAACCTTGGGCCGAGTTTTGGAGAGGCATGCTAACCGCGCTGCCCACAGTCTCGGCCTCTTGTTGAATCTGACGCGCTACGGTGAGTCGATACTTTCCGCGTCTCTGCTGCCGGCTCACCTCACGATGAACGCCAATCCCATAGCTCGTTAATGTATTCTGGATTTGGTGGTCAGACACATACGGCACTTCTAGGTTCCACACCCGATCGCTGTTGGGCGCTGCATGGAGCTGAACGCTCGCATGACCGTTGATCGCACCAGGCTCGCCGGTTTCTGGGTTATGAATCAGCAGGCGTGCATTCAACAGAATGGCGTGATAGGTCTCCTGACCTGTTGCACGTCGTTCGCGTCCTGTGAAAAGGGTCTGAGGCGATACCACGGATCCCGGTCGTACGGTAAGCTCGTTTCCCTGACCGTGTTCTATCCATTGAGCATCGGATGCAGCTTGTACGCGGCTCAAAACTGTTCCCTCCCACGGATAAGGGTCTTCACATCCAAAGGTACCTTTACGCGTTCTGTCAAGAACACCAGCCGGCAGGGATGATAACGGGGAAATTAAAGGCATATCTGGCTCAACTTGGCGATGGTCAGAACCTCGGAGGAAAGGCCTAGGCATATAGCGCAGTGGTGCCGGTGAGGCAGGAGCAGAGCAGGATGGCATATGGGGCGGTAAACAGATTAGGTGCGTAGCGTATTCAGTTTCAGCGGGCGCAGTTCTTAATTGAATTGTGTTCTTGCCCGGGTTCTTATATTCCTCTACTGACTCATTCTCCACAAGTACGCATCCCATGGCGTAGCTTATTATTTGTATTGTAAAGCTCAACGCCACCATCCAAATTCCCAAATATGCAAGTTTGCGTCCAAATTCTAGATGCCGCGTGAATTTTGGTAGAATTCCCGCCTTCCTATTTCCTAAAATAGCTGAATCATTCAAGGTATGCTTTGTTGACTCATCTTGCCGCTTCATATTCGACTCATTTTCTTCTTTACAAACTTCTAGCTGAGAGGAGTCAGGTACGCCCGAGTCTACTATGTAGGCTAAACTTTGCGCCTCTCGGGAATATGCGAACGAATCCACGTACCTTCGTGTGGTATGGCCAACAACTCGTAGCGCGGTTGACGCGTCTCTCAATCTTTAAACACTAAATATGTTCCTTCCTCTCTCTCGTCGATTGTCACCAAGTTCCCGCGTTGCCAAGGGCGACCAAGAAGAAGCTCGAAGGGGGCTTGTTGTGACACCCATAGGTCCGTGCGTGTTAAAACACCTCCGCAGGTAAAATCCACATCATGAATATATCCCTGTAACTGACCTTTGCCTCCATTAGCGTCATTCATACTAGTTACCTTGCTCATGTCTACGGGTTTCTGGATTTTTAGAGCAGCAACATCTGCGCGGACAACGTCCAGTTGCGATCCAGTATCTACTATAGCTGTACTCTGCCTTCCTCCTGTTTCAATATCAATCTTTATAAGAACCCCTTCTGACCTCGGCCAATTCCAATTAGCCACCAGGGTGTTTTCCGGCAAGCGTCCAATCAAAACTGCCTTGACATTTTTAAGTCGGATAATCCATAATGCCGGCCCGGATATCCCGTGATGCCACAATGGCTTCTCGGACCGTCATCGGCACCGTGAGGTCAAGAATGCAATTAATGATAGACGGTAGATTTACAGTGTTCTGTACGTCGGATTGGCGTCCACTACTCTTCCCAACCACTCCCTCTTCAATTTCTGGCACAGCTTTCAAGTCCTTTGTGCCTCCCGTCCCATTTGGGCCAATTGCGTGCTTCTCGGCTCTTTTTACTTTGACTTCAGGTTCGTCAATGTCCATCTCGGCACCTACATCTCTTCGCGGGGTTCTAGCATCAACGGGGCGTATTTCCGGGAGTGCATTGCGAGGAGTTAAGACTGGCGCATCGGCAACATTTCTTCTCCCCGGATCTTTACGTTCATTTTTGTTTTCCGCACTCTGAGGTAGTCTTGGCTTTTCTCTACGGGGTATGTGGACCCCATCAAAAACTTCCCTTCTCGCTATTTTAGTACTGGGAACAGTTCGGTCGGCGCTGTGAACTTGATTTGTCATATGCTTTCTTTTCTGAGATGCGGATAAATATACCTCCCCTGGTCGGAGACTCTCTTCCTCAGAATCCGATTCTATGACGCCATACCAATGGGTATCTAACGGATCCTCCACCGATTCTTCTATTAGAACTTCAGAATCATCCAAGCTTTCTTCAACATCCTCTATCCAAGCTCCTTGTCTTTCTAACTGATAACTCCTTGTCTTGGATTCCTTCTCGTCTTCTTGCGAGTTCACAGTTACAAACATAATCCTGGTCACAGCTGAAATCCTCCTTGCTGCTTTTGCTAAACTTTCCCCGGCGACTCGTTTAATAAAACTTCCATCCTTCATGCGTAATCTTCGGGTCTCTGCATCTTGAACTACTATATCTTGAGCTATTAATTCTTGGACTTCGGGACATTCTCCTATCCTGTGTCCATCCTTCCCCGACCCCAATGTGGACGTTATCGTCGTCGTAAGACCTTCGCGTGGTTTCTGCACCACTTTCGCACCTTCACTCCATCCTCCTGCAAGACGAGGCAGTTGCACACACTTTGCAGCTACCCCTGTTGCATCAAGCGCCAACACTTTATAGAATACCGGTGGGTATTCAGGGTCCATGATGGACATTTTGTTTAGCTGACGGATCAACCCCGATACTTCTTCCGCGGTTCCGGTGGGCACCTTTCCGCTCCCTGTTGTTGAGACAGATGCTTTCAATTTCTTCTTCTTAGCTGCCCTTTCCTTCTCTTTCCGTGCACGTCTTTTAGCACGATGCTTGCATTGATATGCATCGTAATCTGAATCGTTGCTATCATCATCTGACTCATTTCCATCAGTCTCTTCATCACTTGTCCCATTGTTCATGTCCACCCCATAATCGGCCACATTTACTACCATTGTTTCTGCAGGATTCCGGCAGAAGTGCCATTCCGCCATGTCGTTTATTTCTTTAACAGTATATTGTCGACAATTATTCCTTCCAGGATTCATTTGAGTGATGTGATGCTCTAACGTACGTCGTAAATCAGATTCTGTCCCCAAAAGAAAGTATACATCATAGTTTAACTTGGTGATATGCCCTTGATGTAAAAGCATTCCCGCCATAGTTTTATATTTAATGAAGTATTTCTTTCACTGCGATAAATTTTGGAACGGGCGACTTTGGGTTTTCAAAGTGTAAGATGCGATATCACTAGGTTTATACCTAGACGTAGCTCTTTCCGCATCATAACACTTCAAAATCTCTTTGTGCGGCTTAGACCAGTTTTTCATTTGGTAGTGTTCAGAGGCCCGAATAAAACCCTGTACATCTGTAGAACAGTAGTCCAGCACACATTCACACTGATCAAATGAATCAGTTACCCGGTATTTCACTAGAAGCTTGTCGTAATGAGCAATAAAACTTCTGAATGATGTCCCTTAAAAGTCTTGGGCACATCACGGCTTCCCCTCATAGGCATGTCCCAAACAGTTCTTGTAGTTGGACCAAAGCCAGGGAGCGTTGCCGACATTCGTACCGGTTTGAGTTCAGGTGACGAGGGCGTGGAGTCCAGCTCGTCTGGGGAAGAAAAATACTTATAATCTTCCTCGTCAGTTGTAAAGTTTGCACCCAAGTCCCCTGTGGAATAACGTACATGTTGGGATTCTGGTTTCTCTGCCCGGTTGGGTGTCAGGACTGGAAAGGGCAAGTGAGTATCTTTTTCAGGAAACGCAAATTTGACCGAAGGCCCTGTGCTTTTCATCCGCGATCCCATAGAAGATGGTCCTGCCTCAGCATTCGCATTATCAGAAAACATATGCATAGGTTCTTTTCCTTTCTTGTTCATTCAGTAGTTTTTAGAGA
The DNA here is from genome assembly GCA_029378395.1 of Mycena leptocephala. Taxonomy (NCBI): domain Eukaryota; kingdom Fungi; phylum Basidiomycota; class Agaricomycetes; order Agaricales; family Mycenaceae; genus Mycena; species Mycena leptocephala. Next base: position 73,899 of record JARJLF010000966.1, on the reverse strand, counting down.
AAAAGAGAAAGTTGAATAGAGTTGATACACTTAACGATTGAAAATTCCCTCGCGGTGGGCTCCAATGATGTCAAGCGTAAAATTTGTTTTACAAGAGGTCCGCAGAATGTAGTGTTAATAGGGTGTTTCTATTCAGAACGATATTCAACGTTAAGGAGAGGTTTCTATTGAACTAAGCAAGTTCAATAGAAAAGAGGAATAGGAAAAATGAAATAATCAATGAACAGATTACTCACTTTGAGAGGGAAAACTTAAAAAGGGTTGCTTCAGAACGCTTCGGTGGTTCAGCAAGCAACAACAGAGACAGGATACGGAATGACTTAGCACATTCGGTATGCTACAGTCAGGCGGCGGGATACGGGTTCGGGGATGAAAGACTTAACACGTTCGGTATGTTACAGTCAATCAACAGCGGATACGAATTTCAGACAGAAAGACTTAGTACGTTCGGTATATTACAGTCTTAGACGGTGGCGGGCTTTAAAATCAAAGAACTACCTAAGGCGGTTAGGCAGATCTATCACACAAATCGGGATCAGAGGTAGAGGTCAAGAGCAAGTTAATTAAGAGTCAATTGTAAAAAGTTAGCTACTTGTATACCTAAATCTACAATGAGTCACGATTCTAGTCACTTCAAAAATCCCTGACTCAGTCACCTAATATACTTGTGAGTCATGATTTTTATTCACCTTTTTACGCGTGACTCAGAACGACTCTTTTCCATCCTTTTATTCTCTTTCTCAAAACAGTGAGTCAACTCATGGTGACTCACAGTTTTGAGTCAACCAAAATCAATTAGAAATCATATTCATTTGTCTCCAAACATTTTGGAGACATGACACCGTATGTCCACATGATTCCTACTTCTACATTTAGATGTCGCTTTGTCCGACTCGAACTTCTATCACCTTATTTGGACTTTGTTTTGACATTACTACTTATAGTAGTGACACATATGTCTACGTTGATAAGCCGGAAAATGGAACACTAGTGAAATAGGCGCAATTTTGCGATTTTACTATGTTCTACGTGCATCTGAGGGATAACATGAGTCCCGAATGGTTATCCATAGGCTTAACCCACGAAGGACCATAGCGGGTCCGTCCGAAAGGATGACTGACCAGAAACACGAATACTGGTTTAGCACCTTAAACCAACGGATGTATTATACACTAGTCGATCTTTGGGATTTAGACTACAGTGGGGCCTACAAGGCAGGGAATTAGAATAACATCCACTCTGAGGACTCGTACCAAAAAGGCGGCTATTGTAAACCATGGGTTCAACCAGTTGTTGTGGTGACTTTGCGTAGTTGAGGCGGCGCGACGGGTCATGTGATAAGGTTGGCTCGGGATGGATTAACCGGCAATGGTTAATCCGGTCACTTACTAAACTGATCAATGTTACCAACCCAAAACGGGGTTCCTAATTAAGATCGGTAGAGTATGTGATATAACTCGGTAACCACTTGGCAGATTAGGATGGTTGGAGGCTCTATCGAAAGCTAGAGTACTACGCTCTCTGAATCTGAAGGTCCTGTTCGGGGGACACCAAAGATGCGTTTTAACCAATAATCCAAAGTTAACATGCGGGGGATTAAAGGTTGGCGTGCAACAATCGGAAACGTAGGGGTGGATCAGTAGATCCTATACATAACGCGGACACGTGCATACCTGATTAAGCTACCAGAACTAACACATGTATACCCAGTAGTGTAATCACCATAGTGTAAGAGTTTTAGTGTACAGTATATAAGGAAGACGGGTTTGAGTGGTACAGCACTGAATCGGGAGTCCCTGCTGGAGCCAGTGCCTAAACGGTATCTGCCTTGTCTCAGGTCGTCCAAGTTCGGGGCTTGCTTCTTAAACCAATACTCTTAGAGTTTGTGTTTTAAAGTCTCAAGTTTATAAATTGATATTGTTGCCTTTGGTTTAACGTCCACTGTTGGAACTGAGATTGGGATCGTCAGAATATTGGTCTTGTCAGAGCTATTGGGAATTGGGATCGTCAGACTATTGACTACCGGAACCAGTGTTGTTCTGTGTGCAAAGCTGAGAAGCTTGTATCTAAAAACCACTTGTAGAAAAGAGTATTCTTACCCAAGAATCTTAATTCTGCTAGTTTGCGCACTTTGGGGAAAAGCTCGGTTTAGAGTAATCCACAAAGCAACCAGCAACAGGAAAACTTAAACAGTGTTCCTTGGACCTTTCTAAAAGTGTCCTAAAGACTTGTAACTCGTCAGACATCATCTAGACATTCAACAAGGGGGAAAGGAGACGTATTCAGTTGATAGTTGTGGTCTAATACATTATTCTACGGAATAAGTGTATTACTGCATTCTGTCCGTTGGGTTCGAGCTTACTAGTATACCTGTCGTAGATACCGAGCAACCCTTTCAACGTATATAAGCTCTATGTACTATGCTGTATTCTTCAGTTTGATTATAAACATGCTTAGCTCTTATTCCTCTGCTTGGCATCTTGAGTCATCTCGTCTGGATGAAGTCCGGATGTCTGCCCTCTACTCTCTCTGCTTGATTGGCCAGATAGTTGTGCACACCCTTCACATCTCTTTTGTGGTGCTTGCATCTTCCCTAGCTGACCGGTCACCTTAGTGTTATATCCCGAGTCAAGGTTGGATGACTGGATGCCGGCTGGTCGTTCGGAAGCTGGTTACTGGCTGGATATATTGGCTACATCTTCTCGCCAGACAGCTTCCGGATGGCTCTGGACACGATTGCATCCATTGTCGAGTGGCCGGTACCTCGGAAAGTTAAAGACATTCAGTCTTTCCTTGGTTTCTGCAACTTCTACTGGCACTTCCTCTACAACTAAGCTGCCATCACTATTCCCCTCACCCGGCTGACCCAGAAGAATGTTGACTGGGTTTGGTCAGACGAGTGCCAACTTGCCTTCGACACTCTCAAACAAGCCTTCACGGAAGTTCCGGTCCTACACCAGTGGGTTCCCAACCAGCAGATTACTCTTGAATATGACACTTCTGACTACGCCAGTGCTGCCATTCTATCCATTGTTGGTAACAATGGCGAAATCCACCCCGTTGTGTTTTGGTTCCGGTCTTCACAGCCAGCCGAACTCAACTATGACACGCATGACAAGGAACTCTTGGCAATTTTCGATGCCTTCACGCATTAGTGTCATTATCTCGAGGGTGCTTCCCTTCTGGTCAATGTTGTCACGGACCACAAGAATTTGGAGTACCTTGCGACTTCTAAGGTCCTTACTCAATGCCAGGTACACTGGTCTGGTCATCCGGTTCCAGCTGGGTTGGCTCGGTGGTAAACCCGATGCGTTGACTAGACGATGGGACATCTACCCTAAAGAGGGGGATAGGACTTATGGTCGGTTGAATCCTCATAATTTTCGACCAGTTTTTACCCAAGATCAACTCACCATATTGCTGCAAGCCATTCTTCTTGAGGACATAGTTCTTCGAGCCACCATCGTGATGGATGTCGAGCAACTCCACACTGATATCAAATCCCACATCACCGACGATCTAGCCGGCATCGCTGGCATTGCTGCCGCTTCGACTGGTCAGCCTTCGCAATGGACTATTGACCCAGCTGGTCTACTCCGGTATGACGATCACATTTGGGTTCCACTTGTTACCAGTGACATGCCAGCAGCATTGTGAGTACGTGTTCTTCAGTATATGCATGATCACATGCTGCCCGGTCACTTCAGGCAGAACCGCACCCTAGCCCTCGTCCGATGCGAGTACACTTGGCTGAAGCTCCAGACATTCGTCTGGGACTATTGCAAGTTGTGTATCGTCTGCAAGTGCAATAAGGCTCCTCAGCATCGCCCTTATGGATTGCTGAGACCGCTTCCTATACCCCTTCGTCCTTGGCATTCCATATCCATGGACTTCATTGAACAACTTTCCCTTTCTGGTGAGTATGATTGTATCCTCGTCATTTGTGATTGTTCGGCCAAGCAGGTCATTCTTATCCCTTGCAACATTCATATTACTTCGGCTGGTCTCACCCGGCTCTTCCTCCTTCACGTCTTCTTGAAACACAGTGTTCCCAGTCATGTAACCTGCGACTGGGGTGCGGAATTCATCTCGGCGTTCTTCCGGTCTCTTACTGAACTCCTCAGTATGGAAATGCACTATATATCCAGTTATCACCCATTGGCTGACAGCCAAACTGAATGCAGTAATGTCAATAAAGGAACAAGAGGACACTGAAGTATAGGCATCCTAGCAGCATGATGGCGGATGGAGTTCCGCATTATATACCGAGATGACCTCAGGAAGCTTGGATTATCAACCAAGCCAGCAACATTCGTCTGCAGCGGAAGCAATCGGCTGGCATAGGAGATCAAAAATATACCCAAAGCGGCCCCTAAGGTCAACCTGGATGACCATTTCAGCTGTCCATCATGATGATTCAACTTAGCACTAATGCACCTGATTCTTTCTTATAAAGCACCCCATCTCAGCTACTCAATTTGTATTATCTCATGTATATTGTAAAGGAGTATAAAAGGGCAGAGGAACCCCACAGAAGACCAGTTCATTGCACCCCCAGTTCGCCTAGGCAGTTGCCAAAGCCAGCTTCACCGATGGTAGTGTGCTCAGGTCAGCTTTGCGGCGAATAACACTTTCTCTGTTTGCAGTTCTATAACAATTGGAGTTTAGTTGTTAGCTCAAAGGCTTGAGTTGTGATTTAAGCTTCAGAACCTTGAGTGACCTGTGAGAAGGCATCCTAGGAATCATTGGATAGTTGTTGACTTGAAGCCAGTGTGTGTGTGTTGGTGGTTTTTGGTGGTGTTATACATCCCCTAGCTGCTATTGCATTTCAAGTGTACTTTTTAGCACACTGTTTCACCAGTTGCACACAGTCAAAATGCTATAACATGGCTGATTGAGAATTCATGCCCACCAATTTCAACACGGTGTAAGCTGGGAAATATACTGTGAAATTTCTTTGTGTGTATAAAAACTGCGGCATACAATCCATATAGGAAGGTAAGCTTCAAGCTTTTGTAGATCATTGGAAATCACCTCAGCACTGTGGTAGGTCTTTCGAACCTAACTGAGGGAGTGTGGGTTTTAATCCCACCAGAGGCCTATTGCAGGCACTATCCTTTCGAACATTTTGCTGCTTCCGTGCACTGTCGTGAGGCTACATAGCCTGATCAACAATTCATGCCCATTAATTTCAGCTCAGCCTAGAATCTGAGAAGTTTATCTTGTGGCTTTCGTCTGCTCACTTTAACATTGCGATCACATGGCTGCTCTCATCCCAAAGAAGAAACACACTTGCCTTCCATCTGCTTCAGGTAGAATGATTGACAAATCAAGGGATGGATAGCCCTGAGTAGAGATCTCTGAAAATAATGCAATCCAGGGCACATGTGATGACACTGCACTCGGAGAACGGATGAGAGAAGCACTACACAGTAAGCACGGATATAAGGCACCCTGGATCAGTGTTGAAAAAACAGGTGCATGACTACAATCCTCTGGATTGGGCACCTCAGGCCACCCTTATATGACCCCCCTTAGGGGTGTTTCGTCTTGGTGATTCATGCGCCTAAAGGGGGGTCTTCCTAAGTGGTGGTTCCCACATATGGTGGGACATCCCACCATATATGGGGGCCAGGTATGGGAACTCCCACATGTTTCTGTGGGATGTCCGTGGGACATCCCACCTGTTTTTGGTGGGACATCCCGCCCGCCGCAGGCGGGCCCAAATTCTTTTGGGGGACATCCCACGGGCCCATTTTGCAGCCAGGACCCCAGATACCCAAGCTCCACAAAAGCTGCAATATTAGGCCCATTTCTGCTCCGTTTGGCTTTTTCTTTGGTGATTCATGGAGCCCCAGGTCCAGGCTTCTCCCCTCCATATAAACCATGTTGCTCCAAGCACCTTTTCTGTGCATCAAATCATAGCTTTGCAGCATCAAAAAGCACTTTTCACAGCAGTATAGGCACCAATTGGCCTTATGTTTGGTGATTCAGAGACCCCCATAACTGGGCTCCTAGCCTATGTATAAACCATCCAAATATGAGTACCTTTTTTTTTTTTTGAATCATAGGTTGTAGCACCAAAAGGCAGTTTCCACAGCTGTCCAGGCACCAATTGGCCTTGTGCTTGGTGACTCAGAGAGCCCTCCATCAGGGCTCCAGTTTACATATAAATCGTACAGAGGAGCACTTTTTTTTTGCATCCAATCGTAGCTTTGTAACACACAAGGCACTTTTCACAGCTGTCTAGGCACGAATTAGCCTGGCACTTGGTGATTCAGAGAGCCCTCCATCAGGGCTCTGTGTATAAACCATGCAGATCTGAGTACCTTTTTTTTGCATCTAATCATAGCTTTGCTACACAAAAAGTGCTTTTCTATCAACATAGGATATCCAACACATTTTTTCCTTCAATGTTTGACATCCCACACATTTTCCCTTCAATGTGGGATGTCCCATGCATTTTTTACTCAATGTGGGACGTCCCATGCAGTTTTTCTCTTAACGTGGGACATCCCACACATTTTCCCTTCAATGTGGGATGTCCCATGCATTTTTTACTCAACGTGGGACATCCCATGCAGTTTTTCTCTTAACGTGGGACATCCCACACCTTTTTCCTTCAATGTGGGATGTCCCATGCATTTTTTACTCAACGTGGGACATCCCATGCAGTTTTTCTCTTAACGTGGGACATCCCACACATTTTTCCTTCAATGTGGGATGTCCCATGCATTTTTTACTCAACGTGGGACATCCCATGCAGTTTTTCTCTTAGCGTGGGACATCCCACACATTTTTCCTTCAATGTGGGATGTCCCACACATTTTTTCCTGCAATGTGGGATGTCCCACACATTTTCTTCTCAACGTGGGACATTCCATGCAGTTTTTCTCTTAATGTGGGACATCCCACACATTTTTCCTTCCATGTGGGATGTCCCACACATTTTTTCTTGCAATGTGGGATGTCCCACACATTTTCTTCTCAACATGGGACATCCCATACATTTTTTACCCAACGTGGGACATCCCACACATTTTTCACTCAACGTGGGACATCCCACACATTTTTCACTCAACGTGGGACATCCCACACATTTTTCACTCAACATGGGACATCCCACACATTTTTAACTCAACATGGGACATCCCAGTCGTCGTGAGATTTTTTTTTAAAAAAAAAAAAAAACCGATGGGGAAACGATTATGTCCACAGTGGGAGTCGAACCCACATCATCCTGTAAACTATAGAGCAATCAACCATATTGAAAGGATGTGTTACCACTACACCATGTGGACAACAAGCATACCTATTCCGATACATATAAACCATTACTTACCTTGGCATTAAATTTGCTGTCTTATTCAATACCACATCAAGTCGTACTCCCTCATTTTATTCAAGACTAAGTTTTTTTGAACATGTAAAAATAAGTTATCATTTGTTAACGAATCTCTATAACAACCTCTATCCTATCAAACAAAAACAACAAAAACTTAAACATACTTGCCCCCTCCCACATGTCGACTCCAGTCCGACCATAGGGCCTGTGGTAAGACCCAGCGTATCGTACAGAGGTCTCCAGATGGTAGAGGGCAAGTTAGAGCGCAAAAAAACCTCCTCTAATTTTTTCTTTTCTTTCTGAGTTGTGTTTGCACGAGCTGGGCAAGATTACCTGCACTGAAAGTCAGTGTGACAGTTTAATGCATAAACCAGTCACCTACTTTGGTATTACATTCGCCCTCTTGGTGAATATGGACTTGTCGCACAAAGTCGTTTACCTGTGAAGGATAAGCCCCCGATCTTAACATGAACAAACAACCGCTACGGCCCCAAAAAGGAAATAATCCCAATTTCGACGCGAACTCGAGAAGAAAGCTGAATTTATTCATCCTAAATAACCTGCAAAACCTTGTACAATACAAGTCCAAATACAGAAACAGGGGCAAAGTACAAAGTACATAACAACCAAAACTAAGTTAATAACGAGCATAAAATCGGTGCGCCGGAATGGCAAAGGATGGCGCTGGTGCGCGCGCACGAGCCCGAGCGTTGGCCATATACTCTTTAATTTCCAGGCGCCAGACCTCATCTGAAAAGAGAATTAGAAGCAGGACACCGCTGGAACAGAAAGAACGTACGATCTATGTATGTTCCCAGGCAGTTCGCGTTAGGGCAATGATCTCTGTCCTTGTTCGTAAGACCGATAACGAATTCCGCGTCGCCCAATGTTGGCGGCTGCGGCGTGTTGTCGCCCAAGAACCAAGCTCGACGTTCCCGCACTAAAACAGATAATCAATATCATTGCAAAGGCAGACAGTCCAGATAAAAAAACATACGATACGTGTCGCACTCAAGGCGACGCGGATCTTTCAAAGAGAACGGGTTGACGGCCGTGTAGTTCTGCACCTTGGTGTAGTTCGTCGGTGAACCAGCTGAAACCGACGTCAGAGAAGCAAATGGTTTAACGAAGATGACATACCTGCGAGACGTTGCAGCTCGCAAACCCGCTCATTTGCCATCTCGCGGTCCGGCTCCTCTTCAATGCGTCGAAGGAGCTCCTCCTCGGACGATTGGGGGAATAAATACTGGGGCAAAAGGGGAGAAGATGCTCGGCGCAACCGTTTCGAAGACGTTTGTGTCGCCATGGGCGAGGAGGCGCGGCGGGCGGTCTTGCAAGTGACGGCAGTGCGAACGGCGGGCATGATGAAGTCAGTAGGGGAACGGACGCGTTCACATTTTTGTTGCTCGCCTTTAAAGTCCCTGGTGGCTACATTGTTCTCGATATACTTCCCCGCTTTGGAAATCGCCCAAAGCGACATGGTTGGTGGCTGCAAGCCACCGTTATTGTTCCCCGCTTGCCTTAAGGGTCTTGACGGTGGCACATTGTCGAACCTAGAAGGAAATGTGATTAGCGCGCGCCATAACCAAAGGATTGTGCACTCACTGCATGGCGCGGCGCGCCGCCACGCCCGTCGTCTTCACCTCTTGAAGGCTCTTGAGATAGATGGTTGGTTAAATATAATACTAAGTTTCATTGATAGCAAAAAAATACAAGTAACTACGGGTCGTCTGGGCCGTTACGATATATGTCTGCACGTTCCAGGGCATCTAGCGTTCCAAAGTCGTCGTCCTCACCGCCGCTTTCTTCTCCACTCATCTCCTCGTCACTGCTTTCTTCTGATAATGCCTATCCTCTCCCCGCGCCGCCATATGCGCATCGACCTTGCACTTCGACAGCTGATAGGCAGACGGCCCCCACGGTGGTAGCGGCCCCGTATTTACACCGAAGTCGGGGAGGTGCTTGTCCCAGGTCGCGCACAAGCGAACGAGCTTGTCTTCGTGGAGCTGGAGATGATATCTGTCGACGTCGGACTCTAATAATCATGTCAGCCGTGGCCAAGAACGCAAAGGCGATAGAGAGAGTAGAGTGACGTACCAGCATCTTCAAGAGCACGCTGCACCGTTTTCCATTCCTCCGCAAACCACACCCTCAACGCGCAAGCCTCCTTGAGCAGGCGGTCATCCTCTTCGTCACAGCGATCGAGCTCCAGCATCGCCTTAATACCAGTGCGAACCTGCTCGTCGCTCAGCCAGAGTGGAGGCTCTCCAGCCTCCTGGTCGTCATCGTCCTCGGCCAAGCCTACATCCTGAAAGATCGTGTCGTCCACATCGAGTTGCCACAACCCCTTCGGCGGGATTGGGAACGGCGCTATTGACCCTGGCGGTGCTTGCCCCTGCTTGATGAGCTTCTCTATCTGCGCGCAAAGCTTGTTGTATTCGCTCGCCACTTTTGCGATCGTCGGCTCCCGGCGTTTGACAGCGGACGCGGTGTGTGCGTGAAGTTTGGAGTCTGGGTGCTCTATCAGTACTCGTGGTTTGTCAAAGCCTGGCAGCTCACCGTTCACTAGTCGTCTTAAATTCCGCTCCACAGGGTCCAACTCAAACTTCCTCCAACGCAGGCGCTGCCGGAGTCGAAGCTTGAGAGCACGGGCGTTCATGCGAAGGCGCATGTACTCGCTGTTCAGGAGCTGTTCGAGCTCCTGGTGTTCGTCTACACCCAACGCTTCCTCCTTCCGCCGGAGACTCGCTTCCGCCTTGGCCAGCGCCTCCTGAACGGACTCGAGCTCCGTCTGATAGAGTGCCGCATGCGGGTCGTCGTTCTCCACGCCGTCGAGGAACTTCTGGCGCAGTTCTTGAACTTGACCTCGACGCGTCTTCACCACCGCACGCAGAAGCATAACACCATGCACGGCTTTTTTGCCGCGGTTTTTCGATCGACCTGAAGAAGGTATTAGTTCAGTAGGTATCGTCGGCAAGTATTCACGTACGTGGCAAAGGTTTCGTCTGGGCAATAACCTGCAGCTGCCACTGCTCACGCAACAGCGCCATTGGTTTCCCGCAGTCTCGCAATGTTTTGGTGGCTTCCGCGCGCTTCTGCACGCAGTGGGCAAGACGACGCGCAATCCACTCGCCGAGGCGCATAAGACTGCTCTCGTCGGCGTGCTGGATTTGAGCGTCCAGGGTATAAAGGCGATTGTGGTACTGTTTGGGGGAATGGTCGTTAGCTCCGAAGTAAAAAACAAAAAACAAAAAACTTACACCGCAAATTCGAAGATGCGCAATCAAGTGGCTGATTGACTGCCAGAAGCGCTCGCAGCCCTCTCCATTCGTGTAGCCGAAACCAGTCCGTTTCCGAGGGTGGTAGAGAAGCTGACATGCCCACTCATGCCCGAAGGCATGGAAGACAGACACCGCGAACGCCAGTCGGTCTTTGAAGCGGGAGAGAAACCCCCACTTCAGGCAGCTTCGCTCAAGCATGCAGACGACGTCGTAGAGCAGGCCGACCCGGATGTTGAGCGGGAGGTGCTGGAACAACGTTTCCATCAAGACGATTACATTAAACTGTTTCTCCCCCGCCGAATGCATGTTGACGACCCATAAAACTCGGTCGTGGCGACATAGAAGCGCCATCAGCGCGGTGTCCTCGAAGAACTCGGTGCTCGCTTTCTCCCGTTTTTCGTCTGCCGCTGTGAAGGACGCCTCGCATCCGTCGAGGACAGAGCGAGGTAGTAGGAGGTCCGGATGGTCGTACCCATCCTCTTCCTCCTCGACCCCGGGCTCCCGGTCGTGGCGCTTGCGGCGCTTCTCGTTCTTTTCCGTGGTATTGCGCAAGCTGTCAACGTAGGCCTCCGTTCGAGCAGCCAAGTCTTCTGGGACAAAGTGCGAGTCGGGGTGGGATTTTGGGGGATCTCGGGGGGATTTCTTCTTCTTTTGCGTGAAGCAGGCGTCGATACAAACCATCACATCCACGCTGGAAACAAGATAGTTAGCGACGGGTGTTATCGGATATACCTAGACGACTTACACCTGGATGGGGTCATGCTCGAGATTACCGAAGCACGCGGGACATCGACGACGCAAGTATTCGCTAGGACGCGTCCGCGGCGGTGGCTCGGGGAAAGGGACTTGTGGCGGGTCTGGCAATGGTTCCCTATTGCGCTTCCGCCGCCCAGGAAGTGGCTCGGGAGTCCGAGAGGGCGAGGGAGACCTAGCACGACGCCTCGCGGGGGAAGGAGAGGGTGAGGAGAGGCGTGCACACCCTAGCGCGACGACTCTTGGGGGAGGCAGGGGTTGGTGTGCCTGAGGACGACCCTGCGCGCGCTCCAGACCGCTCCGCCTGACGCCGCGGGGAGGGCGTGAGGCTGCTGGTGGCGTCTCTCGCGGAGGGGAAGCTGGCGGTGGTGGTTGTGCCTCCTCTGGCGGAAGGAGCGACGCGCGCACAGAGTCGATGATACCGCTGTACTTTTCTTTCAATAAATTCCGCAAGTGGGTGTACCACATGAGGCAATTCCCGAACGGCGTCTCAAAGAGTGCTGGCAGACGTTGTCAGCGGGGAATACAGGCGGGATAGTCAACCTTACCTGGTGCTCCAGCTGAAAGCCCATAGTCGCAAGCACGCGCTCCAGCGTGATGGACATGGCGGTATTATTGGGAGAGACTTGAAGAAATAAATTCGTACTGAATTCCAAAACCCGCAAATCCACCGCGAGCGACGGTAGAATTGGGGCACACCCGAACGCGCCCAGATGCATCAGCTGTACAGCAGCTGGCGAGCATTTGCAGACCTGGATTTCTATATCCTCTATGGCTGGAAAAGGTCAGCAGTAGAAAATCGCTAAAGAAATTGGGGACATACACGAAAAGCGCACGATTGCGATTTTGTGGAGCTTGGTGCTGCAATCGCAAGGGTTTCGGGTGGGGCGGCGTCCGTCCAAGTCGCGTAAAGATTTCGATTCCTGCAGCAGGCGCGCGAAGTGGGGCAAGAGTGCCGGGATAACCTCCCGCTGCCACCGCTGCCACTGCGCCGCTCGCTTGCGGCGGTGTTGGTCGGGACGCGGCGGCGGCGTATAGTCGAATTGCATGATGTCGGGGCCGTCAGACGCGGCTTGCGCCAAATCCTCGGCAGCTAAATCTTCGTCCGACATTGGGGGTGGTTGCTGATTGGGGCGAGGCTCTACCAGACCGTACTGGCCAAATAGGGCAGGGAGACGCGGCTGAACGAGAGTGAGGCCGCCGAAAAGTAGGACGTCTGGCTGTCGGGAGATGTGCTCGGGGACATTTCTTCGCTGATGGGGGACGGGGGGACCTGACTGCAGGCATATGAGGGGATGAAGACGCCGCCTCCACCGCTGCACGGCGCTCGGCTTTCGTGAGTTTCATGGAGGGGGTTTCTGGCCTAAAGTCAAGACCAAGTCAATGTCGTACTGGTTTTTTAGCCCAATGCCACTCACACAATTTCGTTTCCCTGTCGCTTTGTCTTTCCTTTGTATTTTCAAGCCACCATTGTTGATTTGTCTCTTCCACAGAACTGTACCGATACGTATGTCTACAGGTAATATTTTCTACTCCTCACACAAATCCACACCACCGGCGGCGGTTCCAGGGTCGGCTTCACCAACCGCTGGTGTGGTGTTTGTGCTTTACTATGTCTACATTGTATTTATTCTTTCTAGTCACTTGTTAATTTATTTACAGTCGTACTACTACATTTCTATATACGAGATGGTGGTGGTCAAGAGCAAGAAGGGAAATAGGCGCCGAAGGCAAACAACGCCCACTTGATGTGTCGAGTTTCGGAGAAACTGCCCGGGCCGCCGCAAGTTTCTCCGAGACTCGGCCTCGCATCAAGCTCGCATCAAAGTCTCGTCCGCCGCCCATTGCGCTCGCTGTCCCGCCTGACGGCGCCGCCCTCAAAATCACCAAAAATTCAAATTCTTCAAATTTAACAAGATATCAATGCGCTGCAAGAGCGCTTTAATATTATATATAATATGTATTTATATGCCGCGCGCATTGGCGGCGGCGGCGGCGGCTGCCCGCCAGTTGCCCACCAGCGTCAAGCGCCAGCGGACATGGTGGTCGGGAGCAAGCGGCGAAGCTGTGCCTCTGCCAAGCCGTGACTTGCCGTGTCAAGTCTCGGAGAAACTCCCGGTTTCTCCGAGAGTCGACACGGCAAGTTAACTCCCCAATCTCGACCACGTGCTTCAATTGAACGCGGTGGGACGCGTCCCTCCTCGTCCTCCTTACATTTTTGGTCATTAGACGCGATTAGACGCGTCTCAGCGTGTCAATAGCTTTTATTATCACTTGTATTAAATTACATTGTACGACCGTCAGAAGCGTTTGTGGATTATTTACGATAAAATACAGATAACATTTGACGAAACGCCGTAGTGTATAGTAAATGTTTATTCGGGGAACGTTGTCGCGGGAAGACCTGACCGCCATAGGTGAGCGCAACATTCTTGGCCATGCAAAGACTGGTCGCGCGAAAAAGGCCGTGTCAAAGGTTTCCACAGAAGCTCGACTTTACACAACGACGCCGGAGTCGTAGAAATGGGCACCTCAGGTTGTGTCAACCCGTAGCAGCCTTCGAATGACGTCCCCTCGCCCATGTCTGGTCCAATCACGACCACGCGCTCGAGATCTCGTGAGCGACCGCCCGTGTCGTCTTCCTACGCGGTTTTATGCATTGCACATAAACAGCGTGTTTCGTCCCCGTTTTGCCGACACCACAGACGTCCAGCTTCTTCGTGCCGCGTTGGATTGGAGCATTCGCTAAGATGTGCCCATGCCTGCCCTCTAATGCCAGTAGTGTGGCTGACGTCCTTTCCTTGACACCGGTTATGCCGACGACCTGGACGTCGAAACGTTTGCCGCTCAGGCCGGGAATGCACATCCACCCCCCGTCGTCCTCGCCTTGGAATCAAATCAATTAATTTGAAAAGGAATAAACAGGATACTGGGACGCACCAGGCAAGGGCGGCTGAGGAATTGATGCCCAGAGCGCTTCGTTTGAAGGGGGCGGAGAAGGCGTACGCACTGGAGGAGGAGTTGTCGGCACCGGAAAAGCGCCTTGAAGATAGCCCTTTTGGCGCGGGGCGACGTTGCCAACAAGTACGTCGCGAGGCAAGAAACGGGCCTTCGTGAGCGGCAAGCAAGTGCTATGAATGGCTTAGAGCAAATATTGAGGAAACAAACGAAACACTTACTATATGTGTAGGCATTTGTCGACGGTGACATTCACCGTCGAGGGCCCGTGTCGCTTCTCACGGTGACGACGATCCCGTCCTGGTCCTCGTCGTGCCAGGAGTCCTCCCCTTTCCTGCGCCTGTTGGCCAGCCGGCGAGCGCGAGCTGCATTGTCGTGGTCACCGATAATTGTTCCCTGAAAGCCTTTGTGCAAGCCTTTCCCTGCTACCAAGACGGGAATGCCTTCGTAACGACGACCTGTGTTCATGACTTTCGTGTCGACCACTTTGTCGGTACTCCCTTCTTCCGAGGGGACACCCCTCACCAGTCGGTTCAGCTGCATAATCTGTGCTACAAGGACCGCGCAATCAATGTTTTCTTTCTCCGTGCGCTTGCCTTTGGCTTCAAGCCGACTAAGCTGTCGACACAAGGAGGGGAGGGTGCGTTTGGCGCATTCGAGTTTGGCCGCAGCCTTTTCTTCGGCGGCTTCATCGCGTATGGGGGGATTCAGTGCAGCGACGTGACCGGTCGCCGTATACGAGCTGATACCCGCATGCTCGATTGTGAGGCCAGACTCGCGCTCGTCAAATGTCGCGAAGTCAACGTCGGCGGCGCGTACTTTGAACTGTTTCGCCGTCAGTGAGAATGCAAACAGAAAAACATAAGACTCACGACGTGGTCGGGGAACTCTGTTTGTTCCGGCTTCGGTTTATTGCCCTAGAAAAATTTTAGTAACGGTCAAAGAAACTCAGAAAAGAAGTCCTCACATCAAAGACCTCAATGGACCCACCAGTGAAAGTCGCAATGATGAGACCGACACGACCCCGGTGCTTGCCTGTTCTCACTCGCACCAAATCGCCACACCGGAAGTCTCGGTTGACGTATCGGATGGAAATTTGGAAAACCTGTCGATCCGAGATCTCACTGGTGCTTGTCGCACCGATGACCTCGGAATTGCTGGAAGCGCGACGGTGAGGAAACCTTGACTGTTGTCGATGACACGCCCAGTTGTTCCCCGATAGAGGACGCCCGACACAACGCGAACTCGGTCCTGCACAACGATGGCGCAGGGGATGTCGAGTCCATGACGTTCCAGATGGGCTACTTGGACGTACAAGCCGACGTCTTCTTTCTTGAGGATGTCGACGCCGTTGTAGTCTTTGAGGATCTTTGCGTATTTCACGCGCTGACCGCTGACCGGAACTTCGCGCAGGACGACAATGAAGCCCGTCTCGCCTTGGTGGGGACCGTGTACCACAACTACACGATCGCCTTCGGCGAGAGCTGGGCAAAGCCCTCTGAAACGGAGCTTTACAAGGGCAGGATGATCATCGGCGAGGAATGCGGCGACTTGGTCGGAGTGGGGTGCACCGGTGTGAAATTTTTGCTGACCATGTCAGTGGCCACGGACACTTCGATGCATTTGTTGTATTCCTGATGGCCCATTAAGCCTTGGCCTACAGCTGTGGATGTGGACACTGGCGCGGCGAGGAACTTTCGCTTCGTCAGAACCAATGCGAGCAGTCCTTTGTGGAGACCGCGTTTGGGAATGACCCAGGCGTTCGGCACGACGGTGTCCTCCGCGACAACAGGCGGGCGGAGGCAGTGGACGCAGGGACAGGGCGCACTGGAGCAACGGAGTGCTCTTCTCGGGCGGCACGGCTGTACTCGCGTCCAGCGTCCTCGTACGCAGCCGCCAACGCACGAAGATCATCCTCGTTTCCTCCTCCTCTGGGAACACGGGGCGCCGGCCCTGGCGGTGGTCGTGTACTGGCTCGTCATCAAGAAATTCTAAAAAGGCGGGGAGTCAGTGGAGAACGGCGTTCCGCACGAGCACTGACCTTTGTCAGAAAGTGTTTCCTCATCCTCCTCCTCCTCCTCCTCCTCCTCGTCAGAGTCCTCCGCCGACACATCGAGAAATCGGTGAAGGCGGCGCCGATGGGACGAATCCTCGGCGTCGGCGCCCGAATCGACACGTCTTTTCTTTGCGGGAGGCTCGGGGGAAGTTGGTCGAGATGGGGCGGGCAGGTCTGGATGAAATAGGTCAATATTGTACAAAATGCCAAAGATCGCACTTACCACTGGAGGAGCCGGGGTGAGGTCTCGATGGGGAGGAGGCAGTCGCCAGCCGCCGAAGAGCGCAGTCTCTTCCCTCCTCGGAATCTAGTATACTTTGTCAGTAGACTTCAAATAAAAAAAGTTTCCAAACGTACGGGGCCAACTAAGGGCGGGAAGAAGGTGGGCGTCTCGGCGCGGAACTCGAAGTCGTATGGCGTAGGACCGCACGAGCCGGGCAAAAAGAGGGGCGTCTGTTCGCGTTCGGGGAGGAATAGCGGGGTCTGCGCCCCCACCAACGCATCATCTTGCGGCGGGATGTAGAGGGGCGTGGAGGCGCGAGAAGCAGATTGGGTGGGGGCAGTCCAGGCGGGGATTGGGCTCGGTGGTCTTGAAGGAATGTCGTCGTAGAATTCGTCGCCGCGAGAAGGAGTCTCGGCGCCGGATTGTAGCAATGAAGTCGGGATCCGGTATGGCGCATCGGAGCGCAGTCTTTCTTCATGGCCAGCGTCTATGTCTTCCATGGCGAAGTCTTCCCGGTCCTGTCGACGCAGCTGCGCCTCGTACGAGTCGTCGTCGTCGCTGGCGTCTTCGTCGTCGCGCACTGTAAATCAAGTCAATCTTGTGCTTGATTATAGGTCATCTTGGGACTCACTTTCGAGGTCGTGGTCAACCTCGGCGCTGTCGTCGATGTACTGGGACCGGGTTCTATGGGCGGCGTCGTGGTCAGCGTCGTGCATAAAGTCTCCCGACCGCAGATATGCACGCCAAGTCTTTTTTTCTGCTTTTTTTTTTGCTTTTCATCTCATTTGACGCGTCCTCGGGACGCTTTTCACTCTTTCATAGGCATTATAGCCTCATTTAATGCATTCGTTGTACTATACTACTGACTACTACTACTGTGGACGCGACTTACCGTTTCGACATGGAGGTTAGAAGGAAAGAGTGAAAGGTGACGTAAGTCACACAGTCACCCAGTGTGAGCTGGCGAGTTTCGGAGAAACCTCCCGGCCGCTGGGAGTTTCTCCGAGACTCGCCACGGCAAGTCCACGGCAAAGGCAGAGTTGCACAGCTTTGCCTCTTGCTCCCGACCACCATGTCCGCTGGCGCTTGACGCTGGTGGGCAACTGGCGGGCAGCGCCGCCGCCGCCGCCAATGCGCGCGGCATATAGAATAGACATATTATATATAATAGTAAAGCGCTCTTGCAGCGCATTGATATCTTGTTAAATTTGAAGAAATTTGAATTTTTTGGTGATTTTGAGGGCGGCGCCGTCAGGCGGGACAGCGAGCGCAATGGCGCGACGAGACTTTGATGCGAGCTTGATGGGAGGCGAGTCTCGGAGAAACTCCAGCGGCCGGGAGTTTCTCCGAAACTCGACACGGCAAGTTAACGGCCAGTCCGATTGCACAGCTTTCCCTCTTGCTCTTGACCACCATGTCGCCAGCGGCTCTTGACGCTGGCGGCCACTGGCGGGGTCGGGGGCGGCGGGGATTGAAGGGATCGAGGGAAACGTGCATAGAGTACATAGAATAGTGAAAACGCCGCCACGAAGTAAATAGAAAATTTTGAATTCTTTTTTTTTGGCGTAAATTGACCAAGTGTTATTTGACTAGAGCGGCGGGCGGGCAGGCGCGACCAAAGATAAAGCGCGTTGATAGGGAGGTGCGGGCATGACGGGAGAACACGGGAGCACCAAAGATCAGAACAAAACTCGAAAATTGAGGACGGCGGGGCAGGGCGGGAGCGAGGGCGGGCAGGGCGGGATCTTCGATGGTTAGTGGGTTTTGGACAAATCAAAGTCCAAATGGCTTGAGATGTGTTGCTAACTGTTGCGCAGGTCGACGACAGCTTGGACGGACATGACAGACGTTGCGGCGGGACGGCGGGATTTTTGATAGAGAGGAGCGCGGCCAGAGTTTGGGTGCGTTTGAGGCGCCAGGCGGTCTAAGCCATGCCACTGAGTATTTCACAGGTGGGCGACAACGGGAGGCGCGGGGACACGATTGAGAGGGGACGCGGGTGGCCAGACGTGGGCTCAAGGTCGAAAGAATAAAAAATTGTCTTGGAGTGCTTGAATGGAGGAGGTCGAAGGAGGGACATCCTAGTGTAAGTCGTTCTCGCTTTTATAAGTCGTGGAGACGCTGACATTGTGTGGCTACATTAAGACGAGCGCGACCACCATTTGCCTAATTGAGACGGGCATCCACCATCAATATTCAAAGCAACCCTCAAAGCGCGCGCGCGCGTGCATTGGAACAATGGTGTGGATTCTACCCCGCCACCCAAGTACCCCGTAACTTACGGACTTGCAAATAGGCGTCTCAAATTATCTTGTTAACCACCACCTGCCTACACGGTCGAGCGACCAAGCTCCCTCCCAGAAAACATAACCAACATAACCAGCACTTGCCAATGCCCGTCACTCGACGTCAGGCTGCGGGCGTAGAGCCACCCAAACCCTTGGCCAAGCGCGAGGTATTTAATTCTTGTTTTATCATTGTCGACCTCCCAACTGACGGCTCATATTTTCAGCGCAAACCCAAGAAGGACCCCCGCACCTTTGTGGGTCATCCACGTGTGGATTTTTTTGTTCAAGCTGACTGGCCCTCACAGAAAGAGATTGTGGCCGACCTTACGACGGCGCAGGATGCTGTAGGTTATGTATTGCGGGTTTGGGATATCAATACTAATGACTCTCTTTTTGCCGTAGAGAAACCACACCGTGGATGCTCCCGCCCAGGTTGCGGTACTTGACGCTCCAGAAATTAACTCCGTATGTTATTTTTTAATGGTCATTTTTGTCGAGGAAGCTAATGGCGGGTTTTCTCTCTCTTTTGGCAGACAAACGAGTCTCCTGCCATCCCCGATGCTGCCCCTGCCAGCGTAAAAGCTCCAAAGCTGCGTCCTTGGGAAAAGACGGTGGAAGTCGTCATAGAACGTCCAAAGCCGCGTCCTTTGCACAAGACTGGCGCTGGCAGCAGTCGCAAAGCAGGGCAAGACGCAGACCCGTTCGATCTGTCTGCGCGTCGGACGCGAGGCGGATATTCGCAGAACACGGTGGGAGTCGACTCACCGGCGGAGGAAATTGAAGTCCCCGCCGCGCCTTACGACGAGGACTTCGAGGTATTCGTCCGGCCGAAGGAGTACGATTTTGAAGACATAACCGCGATGGACTACCTCGAGAGCGACGAAGACGAGGAGCTACAGCGGTTTGACGGTTACTCTTCCCCGTCCTCTCCTGCTGCTCGCCGTCGCCACTCTGCAGAGCCGCGTTCCCGTTCACGATCAGCAGATTCGGCGGAACGCGAAGAAGACCAGCGTCCTTCCTCGGTCGACTCGCCCGTGCGCCGCGCGCTGCCTGCGGGTTCGCACGCGCAGCGGGGCTCATCTGCTCCTCGTCACTCCCTGACTGTCCCGCGTGGACGGTCGGCTGAAGGAGGCTCCCGCTCCCCGTCCGCACGATCATCACACTCCCAGGCCCGCAGCCACTCCGCCGACCCGCGCGCGCCCTCACCGTCGGAGCGTCCTCGACGCACGCCGGCGCCGTATGTGGATGCCGAGTTTACACCCACCCGCGGCCGTTGCCCTACTCGCCGTTCCCCCTTGCCACCGTCGTCGCCGCCGCTTGTCGTCGAGTCGGAGTTTGACGACAGTGATGACGACTATGGAAGGCAGGAGGAGGAGCGAGAAAAGGAAAGATTGAAGGCGCTCGCAAAGGGTGGTCGAGTCCCTCCTTCACTCGAGGACGACGACGACGAGGATGAGGAGGAATTCGAGGCAGAGGTCGCGCAGAATGGCCTCGACGAGGAGACGACGCCCACCAAAAAAGCGAAGAAGTCACGCTCGAAGTCCAAGTCGAAGAAATCTGCCCCCGCTGCTCCTTCCAAGGCAGCGAAGGGTAAAAAGAAGGCGAACGAGGGAGCGACCGCCACGAGGGATGGGGCACCCGCAGTCTCCAGACCCTCCAAGTCGGTGAAGGGTAAAGGGAAGGCAAAGAAGGGAGCAGTGGCAGAAGGGCGGACTCCGGACGCCGCCGCGGATGACGATGACGACGAGGAGGACGACGACGAGGGGAGCTCCTCCAAAAGATCTGGCCAGATACCCGAGGCGATCCGGGAGCGTCTCTTCAAGTTAGACGCCGAGTTCAAGGACGCCGTTGTCGCGCTCGCTGCTGAAAGCGGCAAGGCGCCGAAGACGTTGTTTGAATTGCTCAGGGTCTACCAGAAAACCACGCGGGCCACCAGCGCCTGGAACGTCTTTCAATCATGGTACTCGCAGAAACACGGGAATCCCGACAATCGTAAGTTCCTCGCGCTGTTCCATCGTTTCAAAAATACTGAGGTTGTGGTTCAGTGGAAGGCCGTGCATACACCGACGTGGTGAAGGCGGCTTTCATGACCGCGTGTGGGCCCGACGCGGAAGCGGAGGGAAAGAGTAACAACAGCGCGTGGGTTTTTGAGTGGATTCCGTGGCTCCTGAAGTGGCACGAAGACGTCACGACCCAAGCGGTGATCCAATTCCGCGGCGGAGGCAAGGTGAAGAGGAAGGTGCAGAAAGAGCTCGAACCGGTCGTAAACATTGTGCGATTCCCTCGTCCCATACTATTCCACAGACTGACTCGTTTTTACAGGCGCAACGGTTATTAGAGACATACAACGTCCATATGCTCGGGGCCATCGTGGACATAGACGGCGAGGCGAGTTGTTTTTTTGGTGCTGGGGATGCCTACAAGGAGTACAGGAGCGTACATCAGGTGTCTCTGGATTGCCAGATGAAGGACATGCAACACCAATTTGGGTGCGTATAATTTCGTTATTTCTTGCAGTCGTTTGACACAGCTTTGGCATAGGGTGATGGATATCCGCAGACGCGGGGTGGAAGCCCAGATGGAGGTACCCTTGCTTACGGGCAACCTAGACGCGCGCGAGAAGGAGAGGGCACGCGACACTCATCGACGACAATTTTCGAGTATCATGGGGGCCCTGTTGTGTAAGTCCACTCGCATCTGAGTCAGGGTGGCCAACATACTAACGAAATGCACGGCAGATCGCCACTGCTTGGCGGCTGGGGTCATCTCCGACGATGTGGACGCGAACAAATTCCAGATGAAGTGGGGGGTAAACTTTCTGGATGTCGCTTTTGAGAGCAG
Organism: Mycena leptocephala; assembly: GCA_029378395.1. Lineage (NCBI taxonomy): Eukaryota > Fungi > Basidiomycota > Agaricomycetes > Agaricales > Mycenaceae > Mycena > Mycena leptocephala. The sequence continues at coordinate 52,154 of JARJLF010000966.1, read as the reverse complement.
GTGCCGGATCATCAACTACCCCAGCGCGCTCGAAGACGTCAACCTCATAATCGGCACCGGGAATTTCGCCCTGAAGTCGATCAAGGAAGAAACATTCAAAAAATTCCTGCCGGCTCTCCTGAAAAGCACTGGCGCGCGTGGCAACGCCGAGAAGGACGACGAGGATGACGAGGACGGTGCCGCCCGGTGGACATTGTTGCTTGGGATGAAGGTATGTTTACGGCGTTTAATATCGAGGGAGATTCGGGGCTCACTATTCATTAGACGAATTGGCGCTGCCACTCGAGGAACAACGCACAATCCCCCTCGTCCTCAGCATCGGTGGTGTCGCACTGCGATGTGTGAAGCATAGCCCGGCGTTTGACAAGGAGATGAAGAAGAAGCAGGAAAAGGCGGATCGCGCAGCCGCGAAGGAGGAGAAGAGGGCGAAGAAGTTAAGAGGGGCGGAGCGCAGGCGCCGCGGAGCGCGTCGGTGGAGGACGAGCTCCATCATCGGCTGGAGTATTCCCCCGCCGCGACCCCTCCCCTCGCTCCCGGGCTCACCCACCTCTCGACGAGTACAATGAGCGACGCCGCGACCACGAGAAGTCTAGCCGTGGGCGTTCCCCTCTGCCCGCCGCTCCCTCCCGCCGTGCTCAGTCGTCTGGCAGCGAGACGAACTACTACGAGAACCGCCGCCGCCGTGACGACCATCGGGATAACGCCAAGTCCAGGCGTGGTGACTCCCGCTCCCCTCTTCCCCGCCGCGCTCAGGCCTCTCGCGGCGATAACGACGACTACGAGCGCAACGACCGTCACAGCCACTCCAAGCATGACGACGCGCAAACTCGACGCTCAGGTGCAATGGCTGGCGTTGAGTCTCCCCACCGGGCACACAGGATACCCGCGCCAAGGCAGCCAGGTCGGGGGGTCGAGTCGCCCGAAGCACGATGCTCGGGACTCCCGCCCTCCGGCTGCAGCACTCCCGGCAGCGACGCAGCGTTTGCGTGACGACCTGTATCCCCGCGTCGACTTCACCAAAAGCCGCTCGCAAGCCCTCGCTGCGCGCCTGACACCTGCCCGGGGGGCGTGTTTGCGGCTAAACGAAAGGCGCCCGACAGTAGGGAAGTTACTGAGCGAGAGTCGAAACGCCAGCGCGGGGCTGAGGCGACGCCGGAGGAGCGCATAGCCATGCGCTTCATTGTCCACAAGCAACCAGGGGAGAAGTTTTTCGCCAGAGGCTTCTCGCAGGTGGAGGCCAACAGCCATGCAGACCAAGTCACGTATGTGTTCGACAAGAAGAAGAATGTGTGGTGTCGCTTGCCCTCGGGCAAAACCCCCGTGCTGGCCGCGGAGGAAGACCGCGGAATCTACCAGGCTGAGATCCGTAGGCTTGGCCTTTATGACTCACAGTGACTGTAATTTTTATTAACCTTACGACATTTTCTTTCTCGTGTAGTTTCTAATGCTTGCCACCCACATATACCCTTATGATCCCACTTACATGCATGTTGTTATGATTTTTGCGATGACTTTTTACATACTACGCACTTATGGTTTATGCAATTTATGATTTATGCAAAGAATTGGGATAGCAAGGATAAAATGCGATAAATGCGCCAGGGCCGATTCGAACGGTGTGTTAGTGGGCAAGAACAAAAATCGCCTTTTTGGGACGATATGGGTTGTTTGTACCTGCTTACCCCGGCGCTTATTTCGACATCTCAACAGTTTTTTTCAAAGCATGTGAACTCCTCAAGCGCAGTTTAATAACATGTTATGTGGCCATTTATATGTTGGGAAGTTCATTTGGCTATCGAATATAGGTTAGGTTGCTGATGAGCTGGCCAACAGAAGAACCTTCCTTTTTGGGACGATATGGGTTGTTGGCACCTGTTTACTTGGGCGCTTATTTGACAACCGAAACTGGTGACCGAAGGCCATTTGATCATTTGATCATTTAGATATGCCCTTGCTGAATGAAAATGGCGAGTTCTAACACACTTATGAAAATAGAAGCACAAATCAAGATAGTAGTATTGATTTATCCTATTCACACTCTGTTTTTTTTTTTTTTTTGCTGATGTGGGACATCCCACACCGTTTTTTGCTGATGTGGGACATCCCACCATGTTTTTTTTGCTGATGTGGGATATCCCACCATGTTTTTGGCTGATGTGGGACATCCCACATCGTTTTTGGCTGACATGGGACATCCCACACAGTTTTCTGCTGATGTGGGACATCCCACCATGTTTTGTGCCAATGTGGGATATCCCACACTCTTTTTTTGCTGACATGGGACATCCCACCATGTTTTCTGCTGATGTGGGACATCCAACCATGTTTTGCGGCAATGTGGGATATCCCACACTCTTTTTTTGCCGACATGGGACATCCCAGCATGTTTTCTGCTGATGTGGGACATCCCACACCATTTTTGGCTAATGTGGGACATCCCACCATGTTTTTCGCTGATGTGGGACATCCCACACTCTTTTTTACTGATATGGGACATCCCACACTATTTTTTTGCTGATATGGGACATCCCACATCGTTTTTGGCTGACATGGGACATCCCACACTATTTTTTGCTGATATGGGACATCCCACATCGTTTTTGGCTGACATGGGACATCCCACACTATTTTTTTGCTGATATGGGACATCCCACATCGTTTTTGGCTGACATGAGACATCCCACATATTTTCTGCTGATGTGGGACATCCCACACTATTTTTAGCTGATATGGGACATCCCGCCATCCTGCGTGCCATGTAGAGATCAACTCAGCACACTAGGTTTCAGAATGACACACGCAAACTGTGACATTAAAATGACTTAGGGTAATGCAAAGGAGATATAATTGCATTGAAGGATGTTGTACATAGACTTGGAAGTTGTGAAGTTAAATGCAGAAATAACAGAAAGCACTGAATAAAATTATACAAGCACTTATGAGTGAGTGGAACATCAAGCTGAAATGAAAATAAACCGATCATTAACTCAATGAGTGGGAATATAATATCAAGCTGGCAGCTGGAATCAAGCTGAAATGAGAATAGACCAATCGTCAAACCAACAAGTGGAATATCAAACTGGGGGCTGGAATCAAGCTGAAATGAAAAAAAAAACTGATTGTCAAACCAATGAGTGGGAATATAATATCAAGCCTGGCAGCTGGAATCAAGCCGAAATGAGAATAGACCAATTGTCAAACCAACAAGTGGAATATCAAACTGGTGGCTGTAATCAAGCTTAAATGAAAGCAGTGATTGTTAAATCGTTGAGTGGAATGTTAGGTCAGCAGATAGCCTGTGTGTGAAGGAGGAGCAAAAAGAATTGGCTATACTAGAACTTACAAAATGGAGCAGAAATGGGGTTAAATCATAGCTTGTTTTTTGGTGGTATGAAAGCTGGGAATTGCGAATTGATGCACAAAAAAAGGTACTCATATCTATGTGGTTTGTATCTAGGCACAGAGCCCTGACATGGGGCTCCACAAATCACCAAAGAACATACAAAACAGAGCAGAAATGGGCCTAAAATCGCAGCTTTTGTGGAGCTTGGGTATCTGGGGTCCTGGCTGCAAAATGGGCCCATGGGATGTCCCCCAAAAAAATTTGGGCCCGGCGGGCGGGACATCCCACAGAAACATGTGGGAGTTCCCATACCTGGCCCCCATATATGGTGGGATGTCCCACCATATGTGGGAACCACCACTTAGGAAGACCCCCCTTTAGGCGCATGAATCACCAAGACGAAACACCCCTAAGGGGGGTCATATAAGGGTGGCCTGAGGTGCCAGCTGAAGCTAAGCCCTAATATTAAGGGGTTTTTAAGGCTTAACCTTAATTAAGCCTTAACTCTTAACTGCAACACTGGCCCGGCAACTACTCGCCAACGAAGTCTCCGCTATGCAATGCGAGTTCTTTGGCAGCAAATACGACGGCGTGGGAGAAATTTTGAATTTTTTGGCCCTAAATGTTGCTCCGGAATAGAGTAAAACAATCCTCCAAAGGCCAAATTCATAGAGTAAATCAAGGTGAAATTTCGATTTTTGGTGGAGGTAGTTAGTAGGTAGTGACCGGGGGCCTGGTGGCCACCCAGAATCACAGCCTTGACAGTTCGGCGCTTAGAAATGAGGGTCCTGTGGGAGGAAAGATATTCTTAGTGAAAACATGCCTCAAACACGCATTGAGAGAGTACGGTCACAGTCAGTTTGGCATCACAACGTCACCAGGCCTTCCCATATAAGCATCTCCCTGCTTCCACCTCCGTCTCGCGACTTACAACTATAACCCGTGTGTTCCACAAGATGCCCCATTCGTCGGGCTTGCCACCGCTGGCTGCTGACCATGACTCTTGGGTCCAATCCGGTGATCCGTCCCTCAATTCGGGTGCCCAACCTGTTACTAAGCTCCCTGAGGATAGCATCATTGGCATTCATAGCAAGTGCCCTCGCTTCCGTATCCTCGTTATCAGCAGGGCAAATGCTGGGAAAACAACGCTCTTGAAGCGGGTGTGTAACTCGGTCAAGGAACCCAAAATTTATGATAAGGATGGGAAGAAGATACGTTCAGCAACATTGTTCGCGATTTTATGTGCCTGACCACCTACCACAGATTAAAGCGAAGATCTTGAAGGAGTCAATGAAGGTTTGAGTTCTTCCTTGGTACATCTCTGCTCATCTGATGATTTCCAGCGCGGGGAGCACAATATTGAGAATCAGATGATTTTCAAAAGCAACCCCGGCTTCATCTTTCATGACTCCCGTGGCTTCGAGAGTGGTGCACTCGAGGAGACGGAGAAGGTGAAGAACTTCATCAAGACTCGGGCAGCTAGCTCCAGTCTCGCTGAACAACTCCATGCCGTCTGGTAAGCCTTCCCCATGATGCTACCATTCTCATTCTGGTTAATGAGGGGCAGGTACTGCTTTATTATTGAATTAAAAACGATGAGGATACTTGTGACGGTCTATACCACTCATCTAGGATACCGCTTTGGAGGGATCAAGTTTATAATAGGGGTTTACCTGGTGCATGTTGAGATTTTGTGTTGCTGTTGCAGAACGGTTTGCTGACTTGTTCCTTCAAGATATTCAAAATTTTTAGCTGTCAAGAACTCTGTAAATATGCTTCAGAACTCATTACATAGTTGGTCCACTGTTAATTGGGTCTCAGATTGTCCATTCGAGGTCAATCTTTCTTGTGACCCACAAATGACATAATTGCCATCAGCATTATTGATCTCTCGGTGGCTCTAGCTGGTGCCAGTGAGCTCAGATTTCCAAAGCAAGTTGGCATATCTCCTGGTAGGATCCTAAGATATCTGTGAATGGTAGGTGGTCTAGCCCAGTGCACGTAATTTATCACAATAAATGCATTTCCGGTTACTTTTTGTGATAGCGAGTACACTCCGTCCGTTCATGGAAACAAACCCCAAAACTCGAACGTAAGCCTCGTCCGTGGCCCCAAATACTGAATGCATGCTACGTCTGCTCCTGCGAAAGCACCCTCAAATGCGAAGGGGATGGAACTGAATGAGTGGGCATCAAGGGGGCGGTTGAGAGGTGAAAAGGTATAAAAGGATAGCAGAACAGGGTGTTGTAGGCAGTCAATTTTCGGAGCTTAGTTCTCTCCCACCACCTGTACCCCCACCTGTGCAACTAAGCCTCACTCACACTGAGTTGACCATATCCTCACTTGCTTCTAGCAGGGCATTTCACTCTCACACCTCCTTTAGCAAGGTCCCAGCTCATCGGACCCCAAGTCACATCATTGGGCTTCCCCGTAATAGATCACCAACTTCGTGAGCTTCACGCTCTGTAGAAGTCAGCCTGGGCAAAGCCATATTGGTTTAAATTGCCATCTGCAACCCAGTGTCACGACCAGACGTCCAATATGTTCGACTGACCAGCACCAGCTGGTGTCACTGTCACTTGCTTTATAACCGTAAAACATTGTATTAAGCCTTCCACCTTCGTTGGGAACATCGGGGAGACACGAGGGAAAGATCACAGCATAGGCATCGGATTTCATAGGAAACAACGCGTCGTTCACTCGAGCTTGTGACCTAGGACAGGTAACTATTGCCCCCACACCCGTTTACAGCTAACAGCAGGTACCCCCAACACAAACCCACAACGTACACCCCATGTGATCCTGTGTAACACTCTCACTCGGACCACGCACATGTCCCAATCCTACATCCCCACTATCCTCCAACGTTAATTAACCCCTAGAGGCCAAACGTGCTGTCTATTTGATAAAACAAATTCTCATAGCGGCGCTGCAGTCCTTATCACAACTGGAGCCCAATGCGAGGGGTTTTTACCGTGGATTTTAGATGGAGAAGGACATTAGACCGTGCCAATATATCAGTAAACACGCCCTCACAAAATTTGCGCAGCAGAAGAAATGTACTTCAGGAGATAACCCTTGCAGAAAACGACCCAACCACCTCAGTATCAACAGCCCCCGCAGCTCTCGAACCCATCATCCAGCAACCACCAGAGGAAGAATCACCTCTTACTTCCCTTCCATCTTTACCAGAGACAACCACACACACACGTCCCAATCCTACATCCCCACTATCCTCCAACGTTAATTAACCCCTAGAGGCCAAATGTGCTGTCTATTTGATAAAACAAATTCTCATAGCGGTGCCGCAGTCCTTATCACAGCAGGACCTAACACAGGGGAGGAGGGGGCAAAATTGGAAGTTGGGGTGGTGGGAGCACTATCAGAGTGGTCTGAGCCTTCCAAACCAAACTTCCCAATTTTGACCAGCTAATCCCTTAAAGAGTTTCTTCTGCTGCAAGGGCAACCTCAAAGCCTGGGGTCTCACAGACTAGCGAGGGGAATCCGAAGTAATGAATAAAGGAAGTAGCTAGGTGTACAAGAATATGCACCTAGCAAGGGGAATCCGAAGAGAAGAAACTCTGAGGATTCCCATGCTAGGTTCCAGGTATGTAAAAGTGGTTACTGACTAGTAGCATGTGACCGGGTTGATCAGAAGGATCAGCATAGGTCACGGGCCTGATCGCAGACTTGGTGCCATGTTGAGTTGGTGGACCAGTCAACAGGAGGCCAGTGGCTGGGCGACCGGTTACCGGTCGCAGACCAGGTGGGCTGGTCAGGGGTTCCCCTGACATCAATGGAGTAGCGTGAGCTAGGACAGGGATTTGGCATGGAGTCAGCAGAGTAGCGTGCAGGTGGGGATTTGTGTGAAGTGGATGTTCTGTTCATTTGCCACATTGACTTTTTGGGAGTATGGTGTAGAAACCACACCTTTACCAACACTTACCTTGCTGTGTAACAATAATTGACTTGTTCTGCTGACGTTCTTATCCCGGATTCCTCGTTCATTGAAGTTGCTCTCTGCAGTCCATCTGCACATATTGTTTTATGTCCCTCATTTTGATCTTCTTTTTCTGTTCTTGGTTTGTCTGGTAGAAGGGCAGTCGCGAGAGCCAACACATAGTGGAGGCTCACAGTGGGCAGCAATGGGAAGGGAGACCACATGTTCTCCAACCCATGGGGGCCCAAGTTGCACACTTCGGGGAGATATGGAGTGCATTAGAGGTTGACACCAAATTCCTCGAGCTCAAAGATGGAGGTAATATGTTTGCTCAATCCGTTTTATTATTACAGCTATTTGCGGAACTTAGGGCGCGGATCATTTTTTTCTGAAGATTGATGTTTTCACTAATGCCCCTCTACTGAGCTCAGTTTTTGTTCGATTGCCTTGAAACCTGGACGAATCGATTTGGAATGTCATGTTACAGTGCTTAGGAACCTTCAATGAAACTGAATATTATTTGTTACTGTTTGGTCCAAAATCCTGGGACTTTTTGATATGATCCCTGTATCATTGTAACAAGTGGCCTTGGGGCTCCTGGCCTCAAGATAGACCATCTTAAGAATGCCATACAGTGCTTAGGGTAGTTTATATCATCATTGGAGGGTGGAAACTGGTGAAACAAGCTGAGAGATTACGGGTATCTTGTGATTTATATTTCACGGCCTCACTACTTATCCCAAACATCATCCATTGCTTGAAAAACTATCCAGTGCACTGTAGGACATCTTTAAAATGCCTGTGCTCGAGCTCCAGCACCTTCAGAGGCCTCCTGCAATGCACAGAGGGATCATATTAAAAGTCCCAGGATTTTGGACCAAACAGCAACAAATAATATTCGCCTTCATTGAAGGATCCTAGGCACTGTGAAATGACATTCCAAACCGATTAGTTCAGGTTTCAAGGCAATCAGATGAAAACTGAGCTCGGTAGAGGGGTATTAGTGAAAACCTCAATTTTTAGAAAAAAATCATCTGCGCCCTAAGTTCCGCAAATAGCTGTAACTTAACCGGCACCGTGGAAGTTAAAAATAAAATAAATAGATGGGGTAGGAGTCACACACCTGTGACACCATTTTCTCTTCAGGGCTGTGTCTGCCTTGGCCTCTGCCTTTCGCCGTGTCCTTCTCTGGCTTCACCTGTGCTTCCAAACTCAGTGTTCTGACCTTCGTCTACAAGACCTCTGTGCAAAAGAAAAATAGTCAATCCTGGATTTATTGCAATAGTGTTACAGTCTCTACATCACTATTGTGCAAACAATGCCGAGACATTGGCTACCTCAATCACAGCCAGTTAGCTGCCCAGTGACAGCATTCCTGCCAACATGATGATTCACAATAGCCTTTTCTGGCCCTTTTTCTCCCTTTCTTTTTTTTTAGCGGGCTTTTTGTCCTTTGTGTGCTTCCCACCGTGTTTCAATGGGTTTATTTCCCCCTTTCCAATTCTGGTAGGGCTTCTACTTACCACAGGGGTCCATTGCATGGGGCTCTGGAATGTTTTCTTCCATGTCTATCTATTTAAGCCTTTACAGAGTTTTTAAATGTGCAGGTCACCTAGTCACCGCATGCTAATGTTTGACATTTTGCGGCTTCAAATTTGATCTGATTTCTTATCCCTCTCACAAATGTGCTCTGCTTCAACATCCAAGAAGATATATAAGAGGGATTTGTATTCACTGCAAAACTGAGTGAGCAAAGAGAAAGTTGCCCACCAATTTGGCCACATGCACGTGTTATATTGAAAAAAGCTCTGTCACAGCCCTAAGTAGTTGAAAAATGACGCTACAGATTTCTACTCATCCACCATCCTCTCGGGGACAAAATGGTGAGATTTGTAGGTAGTGGAGCTGAATGCTCATTGGGCACATTGAGCCAAATTAAAGTTCATAATACACTACCTAAAATCCCTCCAGAGGTACACTTAATTCAAAAGATTTTCGCCGGCTAATTTGGCCACTAAATTTTGGTAGCGGTGACTAGGTGACCTGCACCATAGCACAGAGGTGAATGCCCCCCATCCCCGGATGCTCGCCACAGGGCACACTGCACAGTACTATACTCCCCACTGATCCCACTGTGTGGAGTTTAAAATCCATACTGTGCTGCTCAAGCGTGATCAAGTGCCAATATTAGGCAAGTTTCACTGATGGCACTTAGCTGGGGCTTGATGGCCCTTTGCTGACAGTTAGCCAACTCCTGCCCTTCTCTTCGTTACTTGCTTGACTCACAGGCATGTGGACTGTCAAAATTGAGCTGGCATGTATAACTGACAGCCTATCAAAGATCCCCTGAAAGGTTAAACAGTGATGTTGAAAAAATAGCTGCAGGGAAAAAGACCTCGAGGTTGCCCAAAATAGCGGAACTGGGGGAAAAAAGGCGCAAATTAGGAAGAAGCAAAACATATACTTATCAATCATTTGATGTGGTCAAGTTCTATGCCAGATATGAGCTTCACATCTTCTGTGCAGGAGATGAACAGTAGCCAATGGAAGTGAAAATTCCCATGGGCACACAGAATAAATAATGACATCTCTCAAGCCCCATGATCTGCCAAAAAATGCCCCCACAACCCACTGTCACTCAAATTCGACTCAACAACATTACAACATGTCTAACTATCACTGCAAGTACTCTGGAAATCCTTGTTGGTAGTCTGAAGAGCCCCTTCCTGGTGGCTGTTTCCAATACAACCCAGTCTCTCTTGAAAAATATTGAGGTAAATTACCATTGAGTCTGCCACAAGCATAAATCTCACTCAGCTATAACAGATGGTTAAACAAAATAAGAATGAATGTATTCAATTGATGGAGCAAACTTATGAGTTGCTGAATGCAATTCTAATGGTCCACATCAATTCCGACACTGGAGCAGAATTGCCACCAAGTGTGTTGACCCACATCGGAAAGTTCACAGAGTATGTTGCTTGACCAGAAGGGAAAAACTTGACTTGATATGGACTACTATTGTCAGGACTCTCCACAAATCCACACATTTGTTGAAGCTCAACAGAATGGTAGCAAGATCAAGAAATTTTCCGTCAAGGCGAGATGAGCACACTGCTCAAGGATTGCAAGGCAGGATTGCAACAAGGACTTGAGATTTTCAGGTGTGGCATCTGTTTGGTAATTCAACTGTCTATTGAAGGATGTGATATGTAGGTCACAATGGTCAATCACATAAAGGACATTGCAGAGATGCAAGAAGATGCAGAAAAGCGACACAAAGAAGTGCTTGACATGATTGAAGCTCTGTCCACACTACTAGTTCAGATGGAGCATCCTCTGTATGGAAATTCCACACCTCTAAAGAACCAACTAATAAGTGTCATACAGATCAGCAGGCTTTATTCAGGCTCTCATAACAGGTCAGTTTCTGCTCAGCTCTCCATGATATCTCTTGTATCTGACATATATCCAAGCTCCAACTCAATCTCTATGCTACCACCAGAGCCCAAGATATTCTATGGCGAAACTCAGAGATTTCAGACATTCTTCACCTTTTCAGTCAAGGAACACCCAAGATCGCAATCTTGGGTGCAGGTGGAATGGGAAAGACCAGTCTTGCAAGGGCTGTCATCCATCATACAGAAATTACTCAGAGATATAACCAGCATCGGTTCTTTGTTGCTTGCGATTCTGCAGCAACCCAAGTGGAACTTGCTGCTCTTATAGGAGTTCATATTGGATTGAAGCGGGAAGGACCTCACTTGCTCTGTCATTCAATACTTCTCCAGCAGCTCTGACTGTCTCCTGACTCTAGATAATCTTGAGACATTATGGGAGCCAGTCCAATCCCGAGGCAAAATAGAGGAATTTCTGTCACTCCTTACAGGTGTGGACCATCTTGCATTAGTGGTAGGTCTCAAATATTTTTCACCTATACTTTGAATTATACAAATTAGATCACAATGCGAGGATCAGAAAGGCCAGCTAAAGTGGCATGGACTCATCCATTTCTGTCCCCATTGAAGCCCTTGGAACAGCTGCAGCACGACAAACATTTATAGATATTGCAGACAACACACATGATCCAAAAGAGCTTGACAAGGTCCTCTCCCTGACAGACAACATGCCTCTCGCAATCAGCCTCATAGCCCATTTGGTTGATTCTGAGGCTGCTCCCATGTATTATCCCACTGGGAGGTGGAGAAAACATCTTTGATCTCATATGGATACGACAGAAAATCCAACTTGGATCTGTCAATTTCATTGTCCTTGTCAAGTCCTAGACTCAATCCCCACTCAAAAGATCTCTTGAGTCTTCTGTCAATGCTCCCCAATGGCCTTTCGGATGTCGAGCTTGTGCAGAGCAAGCTCCCACTTGATAATATCCTGGGTTGCAAAGCAGCATTGATTCGTACTGCCTTAGCCTACAATGATGAACACAAGCGGCTGAAAGCATTAGTACCCATCAGAGAGTATATGCAGAAGATCCAGCCACCTGGAGATCATCTCATCCGACCTCTTCGCAAACATTTCCAGGAATTACTTGAGTTTTTCATGGAATACCGTGGAACTCAATCAAGTTCTAACACAGTTGCCGAGTATCATCAAACTACTCAAACATACAGAATATCCTTCTGAATGGGTTGCAACAGGGACATCCAGACCTGGTGAATAGTATTTACTGTGCATGCAATATGAATAGATTCAGCGACATCATGGGGCAAGGAGCTACTTCTCTCATTCAACAGATTCAAAATGTCCTTCCACACCCATATGACCATCATCTGGAGGCTTACTTCATTATGGAGTGTTGCAACTCATGGATGTATCCAATTTCCAATGCAGAATCTGATGCCCTGGAACACTTCAAGGAGTTTGATGACCCAGATCTTAAATGTATGCTCCCTGACCAATACTGGTCTGTTGAGACTAACTAAATTCACACAGGCAGATTCTATAATTCCTTGGGAATGTATTATCGAGCAACGGGTGATATATCCTCTGCCACAAAACTTTGTGAGGCTGCTATATCTTTAGCACTTTCAACTGGGAACACCAAATGGCATTCACAAGGATTACACAACCTTGCATGTGTTGAATGGAACATTGGTGATTACTCTGCTGCTCAAGTGCATGCAAAGGAGGCCCAGAGACTGGCTCTAATTTCTTCAGATTTATACAGAGAAGCAGAGGCACTCCGTATTGAAGCTATTTGCTGTTATACATTGGGGAACTACAGAAAAGCCATGTCTCTCTGCATCAGGGCAAGAGACCTCCTAGGTCTTTGTGGCATGTCACATGGAGGCTTAGATCATAGCATTATGAATGCTCAGGCAGAAATCCATCGGCTCAAATCAGAATATGTTGAGGCTCGCTGTATCCACACTAGCATTCTTGAAGGAACCACTATACAGGATACCTACACCTATGGTCTTGCTTTACTTAATGTCACTGAAATTGATGTCTTAATTGGTGCTCCAAAGAATGATGTCCAGATGAATTGTGACAGAGCCAGAAAAATGTTAGACACTATGGGTGATGCTGAGGGAGTGGCATTTTGTGATGTCATTCTTGCAGATGTCCACATGAGCGAGGGAAATTCATTGGCAGCACAGACTATTTTTGAAAGGTGCTTCAAATTGAACTTGGGATCCTCTCAACTCACAAGTTACTGTCTGGAACGACTTGGTGATGCCAGTTGTTGGGGTGATTTGTTTGGGATGTCTAGCTGGACCACAGTGTTTCTTGTGCATTCTCTCAAAAGAAAAGAGAAGCTCGGAATCTTCAAGGCACTCCGATCCTTAGGAGATATCTTCCTTGCGCAATATGATGAGCATACAGCCACCAATTTGTTCACAGTTGCTATAGAGGGATTCACTGAGATGGATGTGCATCACAGCAGAGCTGAATGCATGCTCCGATTTGGAGACATTTCTATGGGACACAGTGACCTACTCAAGGCAGTGGAGTTGTGGGAGAGAGCGAGACCCCTGTTTGAACGTTCCTCGCAGGCTAAACAGGTTCATGATATTGATGAAAGGTTTGCCAATATCAGCAAAGATGTGCTGGAGCAACACAGACACAATTTGGCTCATCTGGCAGAGCTCAATGCACCGGCTGGGACTGTGGAGGCACTTGAGGATGATCTGTCCGACATTGAAGACCTGGACAAGGTGGACATGCGCGAAGAGAAAGAGCTCAATTTGATTGCAGCCTGAGGTTTTCAGGAATTGTGTATATTTTTGTTGATGATTTTCTATGTTGTTATTTATGGTTACTGATTAGCTACATGCTTCCCTCTGGTTTGGTTTGAGATGAATGAGAATATTTATTTATTTGATAAGAGACTTAGGTGCAATGTCATCTTAGGAAAATAAAGTATCCAGGCAAAAACATAGAAGGTAGAGTCGAGCTTGATTAAGTTTTTTTCCCACAATACAACAAAGAAAAGGCGGAATATATTCTGCAAATCCATTGGGAGGTTCGAATCCTGCTTCTCCTTGCAAACTTCGGAAACCCATCCCTCTAATTGATGCAAGGTGATCACCGGGAGCACAGGTCTTCCTTGGTTTTATTCCTTTCCTTTGAGGTGCAGCTACAAAGAGTGTAATACTGAGCAAGAGAGATAAAATTGACATTCAATTTTTCCTCTAGCTATTCACTGTCAAAGGAATGAGATTGAACAGGAAAGAAAGAAAACCAAAACTGTGCTTACCATCGATTGACAACATGAAGATATTGTCGCCCAATTTTATCTTCCCAGCACGAACAGCATCAATATAGTCATGTCCATCGAAAAAGTCCCGGTAAGGGAGAGTCTTGACGTCATTGTTTGCATCCAGATCATCTAGGATGACCTTGGTAATGCGGTCCCGATAACACAATTCAGCAGCACCTTCTGGAGTCTGCCGAAGCACCTGCAGTTGCGGACAAAGTGGTATCATATCAAATTGTTGACAGGGAACCTGTGCACCCTCACGCTGGGGTCATATTGTGGCTCTTTGCAACTGGCATACAGGCAGCAGTCGAAGTGTGAAAAGGGTCCCGTATAAGCAATACATGAGTTGATGCAAATGTCGTGGGTAATTATAACATGCACAATGCCACCAAGCTCGCTGACCGGCTGTTTGACAGCATAATATGAGAGCACCGGATTCTCTGGATTGTCAAGACAAGCCCTGGGTCGACCTGGCTTTGGCGGGACAGTGAATAACCCAGCTGGGACGATAATTGAATAACCCGTTCTGGAGTGATCGCAACAGACGACGAGAGGGCAGCACTGAACAACCCAGCTCTGCAGGGGAAGTTTGGCTGTAGCTGTCGAGGCGGGGTGTTGCGAGACTCGTGAAAGGCGGTGGAGTAACCACCTGGTCACCAAACTCGAGGGTATTTCGAGGAGGAGATGATGTGCGTACGAGCGTTGTTCATGGTCGTGTTGAGAAAGCACTGCGCCGTTGTCAGGTCAAAAGTAGACTTGATATTAGACAAGGTAGAATCTAAAGTATGTGTAGATTCTACTGATTTTATATACTTGTATCCTATGAAACTGATGGTTGCTCCTTCTATCAAATAGCGGACGCCCTTAGGTGCTCGATCTTGGTAACGGGCGATCGGGATATCCCGATCATCGTTTGAATAAACCCCTGGTTGGTTATTCCAAATCCAATTGCCCTAAGCGTATCCCGACCATTGTTTGAATAACCCCTGGTTGGTTATTCCGAATCCAATTGTCCCCAGCGAATACAAATAACCCCCTGTTGGTTATTCTGTATGTGTCGCCTTGTCCATTGCTTTTGATAACCCAGGATACCCAGGGTTAAGGTTGAGCGAAAATGTTGGAAGTATGCCAAATCATGACATTACCCCCCCTCTTCAAGGTCGATGTCCCAGCGACCCTAGAATATTGCGGAGCGTGGATTTCGTTTTGCACTCCCAAGAGGAACCCGACTGGACCGGTAGTTCCTCGTTTTCGGTGTTTTATTCCTCTTCATCCCAATACTTGATCGTGGTAATCGGCTTCTTGAGTCTTGATCCCCGAGCACTGCCATGGTACCGGCATAATTGATGGAAGCAAATCGTGTAGATCACACGCGGTCATGCGCGACCTAAACATTAATTGCTTCCCCATTTGGCCTGTTGCATAATGTTTCAGCTTTTAGCTTCTTCCATTTGCAAACGCAGGTTCTGGGTTTGAGGTGTGCTGCGGGTTCTTTGCACCCCTGACCGTGCTTTATATAACCCGGTCAGGGTGCAGGTGCCTCTCCTATCTTTTCCTCTTCTCCCCCCATGTCGGATTTCCCTTGGAAGCTGGCCCGTCCTTATATGTGCGCTCAGGCGCGTCCTGCTCTTCGCTTGCGTGATTTCGAAACCGTCATCCCTTCGCCGGAGCACCCTCTTGGACTACCGCGTCTCCCCTCAATCCCGATGTCGTCTCCATCTTTGCAGACCAGACTCCATTTGTCCTCAACCCTTGGAGGGTTCCTTTTCCCCGAGAGCACGGCTGGGATCCATCTAACCCTTCTTGCACTCGAGTGTACGTGGGCCCTCTCCCTGCGACTCTGGAGTGTCCGGGAGTTATACTCCCCACGGCGGTCTTCCCACCCCCGTCCTCCCAGTTCAACCCAGTGCTCTGGGACTGGTTGAGGAATTCTCGATGTCCTCTCCAGGACGTCCAACTCTCCCCACGCCGGCACCACTGTGCCTATCAGCGTGTCCCCCTCAGTGGCATTCGAGGTCTACCCCCCTTCTTGGTCGTTTGCGGAAGTCGCGCACCAGCTCTTCATTGTCCAGGTTCTCGCCTCCTGGTTTTGTCTTCAAATCTTCAGCGGCTTCTCTGGCTTTCGCAGATCGGGGCCTCGGTGGCCTATTTGTTCCACTTCACCGACTTGCTGAACCAGATCATCCAAGTCCTCCACCCTGAGTGGGTGCCTGAGTATCGTGTCTTCGACCTCAATCGTCGCTGGACCAGGCTTGCGGAGCGGGGCGCAACCCCTATCTGGAGCAACTATTCGTGCCCGGAAACCGCCATCCGGGTTCTTCCTGCGAATTGGTTTGACCCCCGGGAGCCCCTGGCTCTGAATCAACCCAACAAGTAATCCACCTGGTTCCAATTCCTGCGAATGGCGGAGTTTTATGATTGTACATCGTTTGTTTCGTTTCCCCGCCGTTGTATTGAACCCCGGTTTTTTTAGACTTGGCGGAGGTGGGCATGAATGGCCCTTCTGCGCACATTCCTTGCGAGGCGGCAACCGTGTCGCCGCCCGATTTCGACGACCCAGACGCCTCGCACACGTCGCGGGTTCTCAAGGGATACGAGTTGGACGAGTTCGTGTGGGAGCAGGGCCTGTATTGGCGGGATTTTGCAGGCGCCACTCCGGTGGTCACTGCAACTCCCCCTCCCTCGTGGGCTCCTTCACCGCCTCCTCCGCCTCCGCCATCGCGCCTGCCCCCTCCTCCGCGTCCCAATTGGAACCAAGAGGACTTCATCCCTGTCCTGCCCCTCAGCCCCCCACCGAACATCCCCTTGCGGAAACATCGCCGGGGTTCTGAAGAGGTCAGAACAGGAAGGGAGCCCTCGTGCGCCATCTTCCCCCTGCCATCCTTCCCCGCCCCCTGTCTGTCGCCCACAGTCGCCTTCTCCTCATCGCAACCCACGGGGTCCCACCATCCAAATCCCAGCTGGCAAACGCACGCGGTCCAGGTGGCCTCCAGCGCCGAGGCTGGTCGTCGATAGTTGTGTCGTGCCGACCACCTTTGTGCATGAAGCACACTGCCCAATTGGTGCTGTGGTCCATCAACTCTTGCCGTGCTGTCCCCACTGCGAACCGGGGCACTTCTGTTCAGACGACACCGACCCCAATGCAAAACGACCCAACAAGCCGCGTCGCACTTGTTACCACTGTAACAAGCAGCACGAGAAATGCCAGACCTGGACTGATTTCCAGGAGGCATTTAACGAGCAGATGGAGGAGGTTTTGTGGGACTTTCAGTTCGAATTTTTGGGAGCATCTCGGGGAGGGGCAGTACCAGCTTTTGCTTCCAGACCCTCGATCGATGGACTTGGTTCACTTGGGTGAGTCATCTTGTACTCTGTCATTGTTCCTGTCTGATCTTCTTCTTGCCTAGCGAATATAGTGGACTCGTACAGGACATTCCTGTACGAATTCCAGCCACTTCAAAATACGGACAGATTGTTCCATCGTCGCACGCCAAACACGAATCGTCCTCGCACCATGCCGGGTTCTTCTCGTCGCCCGGTGTAGACCACAACTGGCGCTGCTGGGTCCAGCGCGCACCGTTCCAGGGATTTCGCGTCACCCCCACCCTGCACCCGCCCTTGTGACAATGCGCCGGGATTTTTGCTGGGGGACTTCGATCTGGACGAAGAGCCTGCACCCCCGCCCTCTCAACAAGCATCCTCAAGTCAGGGACCTCCTCCACGACCAGCGCTGCTGCCCGCCCCACCCTCTGTGTCAGGGTCTTCGGCGGGTCCGGGTTTAAACAACCCTTCAACCGCCTTCCCCACTGACGTGGAGATGGAGCCAGCCCCTCTTCTGTTCCTTGACTGCAACCTGGAGTTCACCTCCCAAGGTGTCGCGCAAGACGCTCAAAACCTCGCCGCCCATCTCTCAACCTTGCTGACAGAGCAACATGCTCAATACATGGCGCATCTCGCATCTGTCCTCGAGCTCATGAGCCAGGACATCGAGATGCCACCAGTGGATTGGAAAGGGAAGGGGAAAGTGAAGGAGTGGGGATAGGGGTTTGCTTTGGACTCTGGGCATGCCAGGACGCTTTTTCTTCGAACAAATTTTCTGTATTCATTATATCGTTACAAATGTCGTCCAATACTGCAACCTTGTACACTTTGAAGGTTTTTTTCTTGAACTATGAAACTTTTTGAACCGTGCGAGTTACTTCTGAAGCGAAATGAGATAAGATAGGGAAGCAAGTGATGGAAAGATGCGAGTCAGGTATAGGTGCGGATCAACCACAGGTATTTCCATTCGGGTTCTTGGTTTATCTTCATTCAGCTTCCTCCACTGGTTTCCCAGTACCAGGTTCTGCCTTGTAGATGATCCTTTCCTCTTTTTTTACGGGCGCTCCGTTATCGAGTACCACCTGCTCTGGTACATCCGTTCGTCAGGAGTTGTTAATTCCCCAAATCGCTTCTGTTAAACCCGGGACTAGCATTGTCATCCAGAAAAACGGATCTCTCGCAAAGAGGTCGTCGGCGTGCGCGCCCACTATGTCCATGAGGGGCGGCATGTCCGCATATTTGTCGTCGTTCAGAGCCACGGGGCCCCTTCTGTGTTCCCTCCGGGGGCCAAGCCCCCTTGCGGGTCATCTTCCACGTTGTCCTTGGCGGAACATGGGTTGCGGCTGCAGTCTTGCACAAGCGTGCCAGCCAACACCCGAAGTTGTGGCTGTAGCCACGGATAATTTCCATCAGGCTGCGCCTTGCTCCTTCGAGATGCCTGTATCGAGGCCCGTGATATGTGGGTACCTGGGAGTAACAGGCCACAAGCAATCCGGTGAGTGCGAGGAGAAGAAGGGTCGCGAGGGTGCGCACCACCCATCGTCCTACACTCCCTTCCTCTCTGGAGTTCTGCAGGTAGACATTCATCTGTAGCATTGTGGTGTTTCGGGGGTTATGTTTGTGCGTGGTGATGATCGTCGGGGTGGGTAGACTAGATTCTACCTTCTGTCAAGACAAGCCCTGGGTCGACCTGGCTTTGGCAGGACAGTGAATAACCCAGCTGGGACGATAATTGAATAACCCAGTCTGGAGTGATCACGACGGACGATGGGAGGGCAGTGCTGAACAACCCGGCTCTGCAGGGGAAGTTTGGCTGTAGCCGTCGAGGCAGGGTGTCATGAGACTTGTGAAAGGCGGTGGAGTAACCACCTGGTCACCAAACTCGAGGGTATTTCGAGGAGGAGATGATGTGCGTACGAGCGTTGTTCATGGTCGTGTTGAGAAAGTGCTGCGCCGTTGTCAGGTCAAAAGTAGACTTGATATTAGACAAGGTAGAATCTAAAGTACGTGTAGATTCTACTGAGTTTATATACTTGTATCCTATGAAACTGATGGTTGCTCCTTCTATCAAATAGCGGACACCCTTAGGTGCTCAATCTTGGTAACGGGCGATCGGGATATCCCGATCATCGTTTGAATAAACCCCTGGTTGGTTATTCCAAATCCAATTGCCCTAAGCGTATCCTGATCATTGTTTGAATAACCCCTGGTTGGTTATTCCGAATCCAATTGTCCCAAGCGAATACAAATAACCCCCAGTTGGTTATTCTGTATGTGTCGCCTTTTCCATTGCTTGTGATAACCCAGGATACCCGGGGTTAAGGTTGAGCGAAAATGTTGGAAGTATGCCAAATCATGACATGGATAGTGGCGTAGCAAAGCATCTTGGGCAGAGCTATAGGTTTCAATGGAAGTGTTGCTAACGGAGAGAAATAAATCAATAGAGTCATTCATCAGCGTCCGGTGTGGGAATATCACGAGAAGGATTGGGTAAACGATCAAGCATATCTGGGTTGAGATGCTCATCCTCGCTGTCTAGAGATGCATTTTGCAAGGCTTTAACGAATTTATTGGTAATTTCAATGTCTTCAGTACATGAATGAGATTCCACGAGAGGATTGTCCGTAGGTGACGGTGGCTGAGAAGGCATTTCATCATCTTCAGAGGGATGGGCACAACCTTGAGCATGCTGAGCCTGCAGTGTAAGTGTCAGAGGATGAATTTGCAACAATATGTATCCTTACATTGACTCCAGGGTCTGCCAGCAGTCACTGGTCAGGAATACCACGCTGATTCATCAATCTTGGAGCATCATCGCAGCGTGAGCCTCCACTATGTGTTGACTCTCGCGACTGCGCCTTTTACCAGAAGAGAGGGGAACAAGATCATAGGGAAACGAGCGACGTAAAACAATAGTGCAGACGAACAGCAGAGAGGGGCTTCAACAAATGGGCAGGGACTGCAGGATAAAAATGACAGCAGAACAAAGTCTAAGATTGCTTGACGTTGGTAAAGGTGCTTGCGGGATAAAAACACCAGCGGTACAAAGTCCAAGACTACTTAACGAGATAAGTGTTGGTAAAAGTGTGGTTTCCACATAAAAAGCAAGGCATTCTTCACGCAAAGTTTGCTACTTCACCGACGCTATACCCAATCCCCGTCCTATTCGCGACTCCACTGATAAGTGGGCTCCGAACCTAGGATGGAAACTAACAGAAACAGCCAAAACAGAATACTACAACCAAAGAATCAGATGGAACACATGAATCTAACCCCAAACAACCAATTGTATGCAGCAAGTGCAGTGTAACATTTGTTCCAGAGGTACCAGACGAGTGTCAGTCCTGATTCAGAGCCTTGTAAAGGTTGATCGGGAGAAAATTTAATTCAAGAAGTTGTCATAAGACGTAGCAAGCATTTTTTATGTACGAAACTAAGAGATCCAAAAGGATATCTGGTTCGGACACCAAGACTTGAGTCGGTTATGACTGACTAGGACGATGGAAACTAAGGATCCAAAAGGATTCTGAAGTTTCCAACACAAACAACACAGATAGAGTTTATTGGAATGAAGGGAACCATGAGGTTCACCAATATTCCAAAGCGAAACTGAAAGTTCCGCAAAGTTTTGACAAAGATGGTGGTGGTTCCAGACAACAAGACAACAAGACAGATGATTACAAACGAGTCCCAACGATTCAAGGTCCAAGACTGGTGATTCTATACGATTCCCAACGATTCAATATGATTCAAGACCCAAGGCTGGTGATTCAATACAATTCAATACAATTCAAGACCCAAGACCGGCAATTCAATATGATTCAAGAGCCACGCTCAGACGTTTTATCCAATCCAACAACTGTGATATTCCAACTCCTACAAACTGATGTTGGTAGGTGTCTGAAGATCAACTAAAAGTTTCCCTTGGGCGTAAGCTAGGCTCACTAGTTAGGGGAAACTCCATCCTCGACCCTAGAACCACCTCTAGCTACTTATACAATCCAAAATATGACTATGACAATGAAAGAATTAAGTAAAAGGTCCGTTTAACCGCCTCGTAACCCGTGTATCCATCTTGGCGATTAAAATATAATGAGTCCTATTGGTCGGGGGCACTGAGCATGCCATTCCGGGTATATTCCGACCACTCCTTGGTAATATTATGCACATGGTGGATTGATGGCAGATTAGACATCAACCACCATGTAGCACCTTCTGCAATGTAACTTGCATTTTGAGAGTATCCCTCGAAGGTCTTCATGGAAACTAGATTCTCCAGCCATGTAGGCTTTGAATGGTACCCCACTTCGAGTGTGGATTCAGGATGGATGCTCCAGAACGCTCCTATCACCCAAAGGGGAAGTCCTGGGAACTCCGGGATCGACGATCATGGGTCCCCTTTGCTTACTATCCCATTCTGATGTCCGTTGCCGAGTAACCGATGCCTCAGCTACAACCGAAACACCGCCTCTGGTGCCTCTCACGTCACCTGGATCGACACGAACACGTCAGTACTCCCAAATAGATAACCACATAGTCGCTCGTCACTCTGGTCCTCGAGGTTTCGGTATTGAAACTACCGAAACTACCGATACCAATGAAATACCCTCTTGTTTAGTTGGGCTACACAATCTCCTACACATTTCAGAGTGAGAACATGTCAGAAACACCTCTAGCTTCCACCAGGGTGTTGTCCCGTTGCTCTTGTGGTGCTGGCCACAGGCCAGCTACTTCGGGTTCTTAGTACTGCCTCTAGTAGATAATACAATAGGAATGAACTACACATTTGAAAAGCGAAAAATATAGCATTTTCATAGGTGTGTTCATTCACTGCTTATCACTGCCCCTTTTTCTTTTCACATTTCTCTGCCATGCTACGCACTTTGCCCTCAGCACTTCAATCACGCTGCACCTCGCACCCACTACTCTGCACCGCCGACTTTAAAGTCATTTGCCCGATTTGCACCCCACCTTTTCTGCCTTGTGCTTCCCCTCCGCCCGCTCGCCGCTTCGCCCAATTCACACCCTGCCTCCTCTGCCTTGTGCTTCCTCCTCTGCCTCGCACTTCCTCCTCCACCTCGCGCTTCCCCTCTGCCTCGCGCTTCCCCTCCACCTCGCACTTCCCCTCTGCCTCGTGCTTCCCCTCTGCCTCATGCTCCCCTCTGCCTTGCCTCACCGGCAAAGCCGAGCCAGGTGCCAAACGTGGTAAGAATTGGATATAGGACGAGTAGGGTATGGATATGGAGCTCGGAGAATGGCTGTCAAGAAGGAGTAGGCCAACCAAGTCAAGAATGGTACAATAAGATGAGGAGATGAATTCCGTCAAGGAGGAATAGGCCAACCAAGTCAAGAATGGTATCAATATGACGAGGAGATGAATTCCATCAAGGAGGAATAGGCCAACCAAGTCAAGAATGGTATCAATATGACGAGGAGATGAATTCTGTCAAGGAGGAATAGGCCAACCAAGTCAAGAATGGTATCGATATGATGAGATGAATTCCCTCAAGGAAGAATAGGTCAACCAAGTCAAGAATGATATTGATATGACAAGGAGATGAATTCCGTCAAGGAGGAATAGGTCAACTGAGTCAAGAATGATATCGATGTGAGCCATCACTTTGTGATCGCTCTGGAACGGCAATACGAAGCGGAAACGGCTTCCCCAAATAAGGCAGAGCACATCCCCGATCCGACGCCTTTACACATGGCACTCACATAAAACGGATCCCGACCCCGCACGCACTACAGCAAAATTGGCCAACCATTAAACGCACACGCAAGAAAAGAAAGCGGAACGGCACGTAAATATAGATTACCTGCAACGCCGCTCGCCGACTTTCCAACACTAAACGCGCGCGCAAGAAAACGGCACGCGAAGAAAGAAAGCGGAACGGCACACGTAGATATCGATTATCTGCAACGCCGCTCGCCGACTTTGCGATCGACAACTCAAACGCACGCCCAAGGAAGAATACAACGGCCGCTCGCCGACTTTGGAAACCCGCTCGCACGCGCGCCACCGTTTTGCGACCCCGACTCTGCGCGCCCTGTGTTTTTCCCGCTGCGCGCGCGCTTTCCGACTCTGCGCGCCCCTTTGGTACTCCCGCTCGCGCTTCACCGCCGCCTCGCGCTCCACCTCCACCTCGCGCTCACCTCCGCCTCGCCTCACCTCCGCCTCACCTCACCTCCGCCTCGCCTCACCTCCGCCTCGCCTCGCCGGCGAAGCCGAGCCAGGCGCTGAACGAAATAAAATCAAGTAGGATATGGTTATGAAGCTCGTGGAGCGGCCTTCAAGAAGGAATAGGATGTTCAAGTCGGGAGGAGGACCAACAAAACGAATAAGGAGAATAATTCAGGGAAGAACGGCCGACCAAGACGAGATCTAAGGAACGGAAAACTCGTGCATAGGATCTGGAACGTGGAACTAGGAGCGGAAATCGTTCCCGACACAAGGAGCATGTGTCCAATGAGCGGAAATCTCGCACATAGCCTCCAGGAACAGGGAGTTGAGAGCGGAAATCATTCCCGACTGAAGGAGCACACGTTCGGCGAGCGGAGAATTCGCGCACAGCTTCCAGGAATGAAGAATTGAGAGCGGAAACTGGAACGCCATGCGTTCGACGAGCGGGTTCCCCACGCGCAGCTCAGGAACGGAGCGGGAACCTCTTTCGAGTCACAAAGACGGACAGAACCAGTCAAAGGAGCATGCGGCGCTCCCATTTTAGGGAACGGAATGCGATGAGTCGGAGAAGAGCAAGAGGAACATGTAGAAGGCAGTGCTAGAGGGTCGATTTCCTATAAATACGAGACGCTGCTACGAATAAAGACATCTAATTTTCCCATCTAAAACTACCAGCGCATCTTAAGTGATATGCAAGTACTGCTCACCAGGGTACGCCGACTACGAAAACAAGGTCTCCAGGGCTGCGCCTGGCAGAACATCGAACCGCCGCCCTTGGATTGTCCGCCGCTGTACGGACCGCTTTTCATAACAGCGATCTCGAGCACCACGCCAGTCACCGCTCGAGTTGTATAACTCCCCGACCGCTCACATCGAACGGAACGGGTATCGACCTTCATCGCCGCTCTCAAGAAGCCGACTCCGCTCGTTAGAACTTGCGAACGGAAAGAAGAAGACGATTTGTAGAGAATTTAGTAGGGAACGGACTTGGAAAGAACAGAACGGCAGACGGGAGCAGAGTCGTTGAAAACAAGTTTAGGGCCTCCCAGCGCACGAAGCACCCAGAAGAGGTCGAAGGACCAAGGGTAGCTGTATACAAAAGAACCGAGAACGGCCCCATAGCGTTTATAACAACGGAAACCGCATCGCATCTGAACAGTCGTCCGCTCCTCGACAGGATTGTAGAACGGGACGTGTTACAAAATTCAGGGAAGGCTAGACTTTGGGCGGATTCTCCTCCGTACATTAGAATAGCGAACCGTACGACCAGATATTCTCTGGGGCGTATCAAAATCCTCTAAATAAACCACACACATTTTACTACCACTACAGTCTCGCGCAGCGACACCATTATCTCCCCCAAGGACGAACGCTCTCTACTTGCCCTTACCACCACCACCTATCGGCACCTAGCAGAGGCGCAGTCATCATCACACCGGCTTCATCTTTCACGACTCCCACGGCTTCGAGAGCGGTGCACTTGAAGAGACGGAGAAGGCAAAGAACTTCATCAAGACTCGGGCAGCCAGCTCCAGTCTCACCGAACAACTCCATGCCATCTGGTAAGCCTTCCCTATGATGCTACCATTCTCATTCTGATTAATGAGGGGCAGGTACTGCCTCCCGATGGCCGACACTACACGACCATTTTTGGAAACAGACGAGGAGTTTTTCGACTTGGAGGGTGTTGGAAATGGCGAGTTCACTATTTTAGCTCTTTTGTTGACCAACACATCTTTCCAGTCCCTGTTATCGCAATTTTCACAAAGTGTGACGGACTTTTCACGGAAGTTCGCGGTGCCCACCTGGCTGGGGGTATGGACCCCAATGAGCTGAACACAAAGTGTATCAACAAAGTTGAAGAAATACTGGCCGCTCGTTTCAAGGTGCTCCAGCAGCGAAGATTTGCGCCAGCAGCGCATGTCAACACACAAGGTGAGGTGCCTTCAAATGAAGGGTATGTCCTCATTCTGTCACCTAGATATGGGCGAGTCTCGGCACACTGGCACCGCCCAGAGGAAAGCCTTTGCAGCCACACAGGATCAATGTGTCAATGGTGGTCGGCAACGCACTGCTAATTTCAAACTCCGACATTGGCCGTAGCGATGGTCAGGCCTTTTAGCTCCTCATCCATCCACTTTGGCACAAAGTTGATATGGGACAATATATATGGCAACACTGTCTTAACACTGTCTACTCGGCGGAATTTTAATAAGTTGGGCGGAAGTATGAGATATGTTGATTCTGACCTAGAAAATGCCATATTCCGGGGGAACTAGGCAGAAATTCAAAATTTGGCCGAGTACACCATCTTCCTGTATACTTTATACGTTGCTGATGCCGGCCACATTGGAGGCTAGGGACACATCCGGGCCGAAAAAGTTGGGTAGGACTGAACTTCAGCCAGCGCAAAAATTGGATTTTGAGGCATTTCCAAGGGATTTTAAGATGGGGGATGTATTCCATGGGAAACTTTGGGGCGGATTTGAGAGTCATTGCGGCCATCGGCAGACTTGAATGGCCTTAGGAAACTCTTAGAAAGCATAATAGGGGCTAAATAGCCAAATATAGTAATACCACAAATCACATCACTGATTTCCGGCAGGGTTGCCGACCACCAGTGTCAAGAAGCTCGTCCAAGTCACAGCAGGTGCACTCACGAATGAAGCACTCCAGCTTCTATTTGTGTCTGTACAACGCAACAACTTGGATCTTTGCGCATTTTACGCAATTGGAAGGTTTGTCCTTGCCATTGCAAATTGATTGCGCAAAAACACGAACAATGTTATTAGGTTGCTGCACAATTTACCTATCAGTTCAGAGGGTAGGTTGGAGGTGCGATAGACCAAGGACAACACTTATGCATTCTAGAAATTATGGTGGAAGATTGCTTGGCATTTTTTCCGCATGTCTGGGGAAGTATTTGGTTTCTTTACAATGATTAAAAATATCAAGCTAATCTGGCTGGGTGGATAGAAGCATGAAGATGTGAGAGCATTCTATCCTGCACACTAATTGTATCTGAGGACTGGATAGTATGTAAGTGACCTCTTGAACAGATGGACCTACTGCTGATGATATTAGAATGTGCGTGCACAGTATTGATGTTGACTGACCAGTGGTAACACTTTTGTGTGTGGAGAATAGAAGGTACAGGGTTGTGCATATTCAGCCACTGACCTGACCTTTTCCTTCTGCAGAAAGTGAGACTGCATTACTCTATGCAATGTTTGCGCACTGGCATGACACTCAATTACACAAATTACACCAGCCAGTAGGGTGCCACTGCTCAACCCACCAGCTATTGGACTGACCAGTGCATGAACTCCACCAGGATGTGAGTCGCAATTCCTCAACCCTCCCTCTGCTGCTCCTGCTGTGCTGACCAGTTCACAAACTCTGCCAGGATGTGAGTCGAGATTCTTCGACCCACCCTCTGCTGCTGCTGCTGCACTGACGGGCGCACAAACTCTGCCAGCATGTGAGTCGAGATTCCTTGACCCTCCCTCTGCTGCTGCTGCCGTGCTGACCGGCTCACAAACTCTGCCAGTATGTGAGTCAAGATTCCTTGACCCTGCTGCTGTCGCGCTGACCAGTGCACAAACTCTGCCAGCATGTGAGTTGAGATTCCTCAACCTGCCCTCTGCTGCTGCTGCCACGCTGACCAGCACACAAACTCTGCCAGTATGTGAGTCGAGATTCCTCGACCCTCCCTCTGCTGCTACTGTCGCGCTGACCAGCACACAAACTCTGCCAGTATGTGAGTCGAGATTCCTCGACCCTCCCTCTGCTGCTGCTGTTGTGCTGACCAGTGCACAAACTCTGCCAGCCTGTGAGTTGAGATTCCTCGGCCCACCCTCTGCTGCTGTCATGCTGACCGGTGCACAAACTCTGCCAGCCTGTGAGTTGAGATTCCTCAGCCCACCCTCTGCTGCTGCTGTTGCGCTGACTGGTGCATGAACTCTGCCAGCTTGTGAGTCGAGATTCCTCTACCCTCCCTCTGCTGCTGCTGCTGCGCTGACCAGCACACAAACTCTGCCACCATGTGAGTCACAATTCCTTGACCCACCCTCTGCTGCTGCTGTCGTGCTGACTGGCGCACAAACTCTGCCAGTATGTGAGTCAAGATTCCTTGACCTGCCCTCTGCTGCTGCTGTCATGCTGACCAGCACACAAACTCTGCCAGCCTGTGAGTCGAGATTCCTTGACCTGCCCTCTGCTGCTGCTACCATGCTGACTGGCGCACAAACTCTGCTAGGATGTGAGTTGTGATTCCTCAACCTGCCCTGTGCTGTTGTCATTGTGCTGACTGGTGCACCAACACCACCAGATTGTGAGTTGTGCTTCCTACTTCACCTATTGTTTGCAGATTGTCAAGGCAACTCTCAGAAAGCTATGGCCACCACTTGTACCTCCATCCTCAAGCACCACTCGATTTTCGAACACTTCCACTCCATACAAGTTGGTGCTGGTATGAATGCAAACTAAATATGCCATGTTGTGCATTTGACACCCATTATTCCAGCTATATGCATGTGCGCACAACAGATCTTCGATGGTTCAGCAAAGAAATGGTCATTCACCTCTGCATTCGAGCGTGCAGTGACGGTCTTTTCCAAGCAAGCCTCTGCGTCTGGCTTCTTGGACGAAATTGAGCCCTGGGTTGACCAGCACAAAGGGGATTTGAGAAATCTTTCCTCTGGTGATGATCCCGACTTGTTTCAAAAGCTTGGCTTATAAAAAATGGTAGACATACAGAAGAGTCAGAAGAGTAAGAACATGGCCCAGGAAGTTGTTGATATGATAAAGAAATACCGCCCTCGTGAATAACTTTCTGTCTGTCTTCCAATGCAATCTGACCAATCCACTAGTCATCTTCGGAGAGGTGAAAGGCTGATGCATAGGAGTTCAGTTGAGATGGAGGAGTAGTTATGCTCTCTTGCTTGCCGATTTAGTTTGTTCTGGTTCTACAAGACATGCCATTGCTTCGCTCTGGCTCATTTTTTATGCCGATTGGAAAAATATAAATACCATTGTGCCTGAAGAAATCTTGAGCCGTGGAAGCATTTTTCTAAGAATGGCCACTCTCAGTAATCCCCTCATAGCGCTCTCACTTTCAGTCCCATTGACTTGAAACCTGAACCAAACAATTTGTAACAAAGTTATACAGTGCTTAGCGAACTCATAATATTTAATATCTCAGAAAACTTACTGATTGCGGGAACATGTGATTTGGATCTAATGTCCTTTTGGACATTAGATCACTGGTCTAGATTTCTCTTGGAACAATACTATATGCTGCTCACAGTGCACTGTATAGTTGTTGAGTGACTAGTATACCCCAGAGCAATGCAAACTATCTCTTTTATTTTGATGGCCGTATCTATACTCATGTTTCAGACTTCCTGAGTAAATATTTCACATTTGGGCTTCGTAGCGCACTGTAATATATATAAGAGACTGTCCGACAAAAATTTTGGACCTCCCCGAAATGTACTCCCTGAGCAGGAGGGAGATTATATAGAAATCACAACTACAGAATGTTCTCATCAAATTAAAAGAATATAGCTTCGTTAAGCACTGTGGATTTTGTGTGCGAATCGAATGGTGCCGCTCCCAAGGCATTTGGATAAGAAATGAGGTCGCTAGAGGGAGATTAGTGAAAGTGATCATTTTTTGAACAAAAATGATCCGCGCCTTATGTTACGTCCACATCGCCCGCCACCGCGACAACGACAGCGACGACAGACACGCTCAAGGTCGTCGAGAAACGTTCGCGAGCCCGCCCACATCACCCACCGCGACTTCCAAGCTGCCCCGCTTCCTTCAATTGCCCGCCCAGCGCGACCGCTCCAAGTCACGCTCCATCAACCGGCCCCCGAGCGCGCCTCGCACGGCACCGCCACCTCATACATCACCAACACCTTGAATCCCACTGTACTCAACGTACTCAAAATCTATTGGTAGGGTCCAGCCGGAAGCTTGGAAGAAGTCTATCCAAATTCAAAGAAATGAGAAGAAAAAAAAAGGCATCAAAAAAGGCAGCCGACGAACGTTCAACGTTCAAATCTATTATTGTCCAACTGGAGGCCGTGGGATACGTGTGCTCTCTTAATTCCTGGCTATCGAGGCTGAGATGCTGCCAGAGCAATCCGAATCGCAAGTTCAAGTTGAGAAACAACGCGATGATGGAAGGCAGGCAAGCCGGGTTGCACTGCCACTGATGTCTCTTTGTTTCAAACTTGTTTCAAACCATCACGATTGTGCCGATCCACTTCACGGTTTGCACAATCTCAACTGGCTCTCAGTACTCTACAGGCAACAACGGCAACTCCCCCTTTCTTACATCCGATGTGCTACCGAATTTTGGCAGGAATGAATGAACGACTCCTGCAATTTCTCTCTAGGAAACAGTTAAATCTTTGGAATCCACATACACTTATGTCCTCCCGGAACTATTTTGCTGGGCTGTCTCGAGTTCGCTAGTCATTTTTTTGTACTGAATGGAGGCATATACATTGCTTACGAAGGTCTCGGTGTTGGGCTCAAGCATTCGCTTCCAATTGCCTACAATATATCGTCTCGGAGTATTTGAAAAAGGCGCATCGACAGCAGCACTCTCTCGACAAAATTTATCTTATCCATGCATCTGGCAATTCCGCATTGATGCTTTCAAGTTCCCTGACTCGGATGCCCAACAATATGGATATCCACACCGGGGACTCGCTCTACTTCCCTGACTCGCTCGCATTTCTTTAACTCTCAACTCCTTCCTCCTCATCATGCCGGTCTAAAGTCGAAATCCAAGCTCGGGCTCTAGTGTCTGCCGCGCCGCAAACAGCGTCAAGTAAAATTGGATGGCCTCCAATGAGAGTTTGTGATTTATTCCGGACACGTTCAAGGTGAGTATGACCAACATGAAGCTGTTCCTCGGCGCTGAATATATTTTATCGGACCAGTCATTTAGTAGATCAGCAGGGTGTGATAAAGGGAACCATCGATAAGACGATATAGTGTCAGTTGTGTTTTATCATGTCGATCCCGCAGCGGCTTATCGGAGTTAAGTATCGTGGACTCCGAATAAGAACAGCACCACAGAACTCAAACTTCGCAAGGAAGGCCCGGGAACTGGCTTCTCCGACGAGAAGTTCATCCAATAGATACGGAGAAATCTTCCTGTGTGTGTTTCGCAAAAAGCTAACTCTACTGTTCCTCAGGATCCCCAGGACCGCGAGGCGAACGGCAGCATGTACAAACACACAAGCATCGGAGCCACCGTTTGGGCTGCACTCTTTGCCAACCTCCTTGCTGCCGGGATACAGTACCCGGAGTAGTTCGATTGTGTGTGTGTGTGTGTGTACCCGGACAAGCTCCCCAATACCTCCAACCCGTCAACCATCGAGGTCACCAACCCGGTCCCCACACTGCCATCGTTCCGATGCGCACGCGAAAGGAGACTATATTTTCTATTTTCTAATTCACGAGTATATGAAACCGCCTCCTCACGATGCGTGCCATGAAGGTACTCAGTACTCCCTGTTCCTTCGGCCGCAGTCATGAACGAGTCGGTTTTTCACCAAAACCTTTTTTTTGTATACATGATTCTCTGCTAGCACTACGGTACAATTTAGCTGCCAATAATTTTTTTCTCTATCTCGCTCTCCGCTGTCCCTTCCGCATCGAAAAATAAAAAATAAAAAATAACTACCTTGACTGAAATGAATATATTATAATAGAGAATACAGCGGGTTACAAGAGGGATGCGGATGCATGGGTGGGTGTGATCCGCGTCTAGCCTCTGACGTTTTCTTTCTCTGGGCAGAATTCTATGATTTGGACCACTCAATAGCCACGTATAAGGGTTGCGAATAAAATAAGTAATTCACGTAGAGAATCAATCGGCGTCTTATTGCGTATAACACCAAAACCCAATAAAATTCGGTATTCAATTCAGCGGGAAAGTCAATTAGCTACAAGCGGTCATACATATACTACAGCATAGCTATGGAAGTAGGTGGTCGTAGTAGGTAAGGGAGTATATATGTATGCGAGAGTCAATGGGGCAGAAACTACTCATTCATGCGAAACCCAGAAGCCACTTTAAATTCGCTCGTGAGAATACCTACAGGCCAACTTTCACGGAAGATCCTACAGACGGCTTGTGAGCCAAGTTCGTCCATAGAATACCTCGCCTGAAGGCCTTATTCGCCACAGTCCCCGCAGACGACCGCGTGGAGGGAGGTGTGTTCTGGAAGCCTCCCTCCACACATTCCTGTCCAAGGCGAGATAACGACCCCGCAATGAATACACAACGAACCGCGGGCGCAGTCCGCAAGTGATGAGTAATGCTAATCATGTAGGGAGCGGGGGCCGGGGGAGAAGCATGCGGGCGAGTGACGAGCGATGGAACAGCGTTGGTGTCGCACCAGACGAGCCGAGACGGGCAGGCGGGAACGTCGAGTCGGAGCTGACTCTCACTCTGACTCGACGAGCAGAAACGCGGTGATGAGGGGGCCGCGGTAACACACTACAGCCTGCAGAGGATCGAGCGCAGGGAGGCTCGTAGTGGGGAAGCCGTGAAGGGATATTCATACAGGAATATCCCTTCGGGGAACGTGCGCCACCTCCCTGCAGGGATAAACCTGCAGCGATGGCTTAAAGGGACGTCTCCTTTCAGAGACCACCTCCATGCCACATTGCCGCGCACGGGCGTGAGCTTGAGCGGAGATACTAGCGGCCCTGTCCACCTCCGGGTCCAAATTCGCGTGTGCGTCGTCCGGCACATCGTCGAGGTACTGGTGCAGCAACTTCTTCTCATCTTGCACCACAGTTAGCATCCGATAAAAAGTAGGGAGGGAAAGGCGGCGTACTGAGGACATCATGCAACGCCTTGAGCGGGTGCGTATACACGCAACGTTCCCGTGGCACTCGGGTACGCATCTGCCAGTCAAACCCGCTACGAGTCTCCGATCATCGGGCGGTGCGCATGCGCATGCCGCGACGACTTGCGCTTGAAGCAGTGGGGAGTCGAGCGCTGCCCCGGGGCTCGGGACGAGATATGCTGGCGTACGCGAGCCCAGGAATCCGTGCTTCGCGAGCTTGTCGCGCCGCTGATGCTCGGCGCCAGGCTGTCGACGATGGAGACTGACTCGTCTGGGCACAGCTCGTCCTCGTTCGGGTTGGTGTTGAGGTCCACGAACGAGCCCACGTCGTCGTTGGAACGGGAGGTGAGCGAGGCCGGGTGTTGTGCAAGTCGTGTACACCATCTTCTCCTGCGCGGGCCAGGGTCGCATCTGCGCCATCACGTTCATGGACACCGTTGCCCGATGCCTTGGCCGTGTGCTGAACCACGTCCAAGAACGAGGACCACGAGAGCGAGTCTGCGGGTGGAGAGGAGAGGTCGAGGAGAAAGTATGGGCAGCGGGCGAAAGCGGCGGAATCGACGACCGGCTCGAGCGCTGACGTGCGTGTCGTATGGGCGGTGGCGAGGTGGAAGAGGGGTGGGTGGTGCCGGCGAGGTGATGTGTAGGCGTGGATGAAAC
Organism: Mycena leptocephala; assembly: GCA_029378395.1. Taxonomy (NCBI): domain Eukaryota; kingdom Fungi; phylum Basidiomycota; class Agaricomycetes; order Agaricales; family Mycenaceae; genus Mycena; species Mycena leptocephala. Next base: position 19,103 of record JARJLF010000966.1, on the reverse strand, counting down.
GCGCGCGGAGAGCACTGAGCAGTTCTCAGCCAACGCGAGGTGACATTGTGGGGTCGAGCGCTGCTACATTCGGTTTCAGCGCCATGCGCGAGGAGGGGGAAACGAAGGCGAAGAGGAGCGGGATGGCCGAAGGCAGAAGAAGGCAAAGGATCAGCGGAGATGTTGACACGTGCAACATCTCCGCTCTGCGTGTGCTGGAGGGCTCCGTCTTTTCGCGAAGTTGAATTGGATGCAATCAAGGTTGATGGGGATCACTGCTGACGAGCATTGAAGGCTGTCGGGGGCCGGCGGCCCGCCCGACCTCGTGCCCTGCGAGCATATTACTACCTCTTGGTACGGGGGCGTAACCGTTTTTACGGCCTCTCGTGTCGTAATTTTACGGGGTTTCATGCCCTGATCAGGAGGCCTGTCATTTTATTCAGGAGGGGACGGGAACGAGGTAGCTGCCCAGAATCACACCCTTGACAGTTCGGCTTAGAAAGAAGGGTGCTGTGGGAGGAAAGATATTCATAGTGAAAACACGCCTCAAACACGCATTGAGAGAGTACGCACAGCGTCGCTAGGCCTTCCCATATAAGCATCTCCCTGCTTGTGGCACCTCCGTCTTGCGACTTACAACTATAACCCCCATGTTCCACAAGATGTTGGGCTTGCTATCGCCGGCCACTGACCGTGACTCTTGGGTTCAATCCAGTGATTTGTCCCACAATTCGGGCGCCCAACCTGTTGCCGAGCTCCCTGAGGATAGCATCATCGACATTCGTAGCAAGTGCTCTCACTTCCGTATCCTCGTTATCGGCAGGGCAAATGCTGGGAAAACAACACTCTTGAAGCGGGTGTGTAACTCGGTTGAGGAACCCGAAATTTATGATGAGGATGGGAAGAAGGTACATTCAGCAACATTGTTCGTGATTTTATGTGCCTGACCGCCTACCACAGATTAAAGCAAAGATCTTGAAGGAGTCGATGAAGGTTTGAGTTCTTCCTCGGTACATCTGTGCTCATCTGATGATTTCCAGCGCGGGGAGCACAATATTGAGAATCAGATGATTTTCAAAAGTAACCCCGGCTTCATCTTTCATGACTCCCGCGGCTTCGAGAGCGGTGCACTCGAGGAGACGGAGAAGGCGAAGAACTTCATCAAGACTCGGGCAGCCAGCTCCAGTCTCGCCGAACAACTCCATGCCATCTGGTAAGCCTTCCCTATGATGCTACCATTCTCATTCTGGTTAATGAGGGGCAGGTACTGCCTCCCGATGGCTGACACTACACGTCCATTTTTGAAAACAGACGAGGAGTTTTTCGACTTGGAGGGTGTTGGAAATGGCAAGTTCACTATTTTAGCTCTTTTGTTGACCAACACATCTTTCCAGTCCCTGTTATCGCAATTTTCACAAAGTGCGACGGACTTTTCACGGAAGTTCGCGGCGCCCACCTGGCCGGGGGTATGGACCCCAATGAGCTGAATACAAAGTGTATCAACAAAGTTGAAGAAATACTGACTGCTCGTTTCGAGGCACTCCGGCAGCGAAGATTTGCACCAGCAGCACATGTCAACACACAAGGTGAGGTGCCTTCAAATGAAGGGTATGTCCTCATTCTGTCACCTAGACATGGGCGAGCCTCGGCACACTGGCACTGCACAGAAGAAAGCCTTTGCAGCCACGCAGGACAAATGTGTCAAGAAGCTCGTCCAAGTCACAGCAGGTGCACTTACGAATGAAGCACTCCACTTCTCTTTGTGTCTGTACAACGCAACAACTTGGATCTTTGCGCATTTTACGCAATTAGATGGTTTGTCCTTGCCATTGCATATTGATTGCGCAAAACACGAAAATGTCATTAGCTTGCTGCTCGATTTACCTATCAGTTTAGAGGGTAGGTTGGAGGTGCGATAGACCAAGGATGATGCTTATGCGTTCTAGAAATTGTGGTGCAAGATTGCTTGATGTTTTTCCGCATGTTTGGGGAAGTATTTGGTTTCTTTACAATGATTAAAAATATCAAGCTAATCTGGCTGGGTGGATAGAGAGCGAAGATGTGAGAGCATTCTGTCCACGCACTAATTGTATCTGAGGACTGGATAGTATGTAAGTGACCTCGTGAACAGATGGACCTACTGCTGATGATATTAGAATGTGCGTGCACAGTATTGATGTCAACTGACCAGTGGTAACACTTTTGTGTGTGGAGAATAGAGGGTACATGGGTTGTGCATATTCAGCCACTGACCTGACATTTTCCTTCTGCAGAAAGTAAGACTACATTACTCTATGCAATGTTTGCACAACTCAAATTACCGAATTACACCAGCCAGTAGGGTGCCATTGCTCAACCCGCCAGCTATTGGGCTGACCAGCGCACAAACTCCACCAGGCTGTGAGTCGCAATTCCTCGACCCACCCTCTGCTGCTGCTGCTGCTGCTGCGCTGACCGGTGTACAAACTCTGCCAGAATGTGAGTCGAGATTCCTCAACCCTCCCTCTGCTGCTGCCATTACGCTGACCGGTGCACAAACTCTGCCAGGATGTGAGTCGAGATTCCTCAACCCTCCCTCTGCTGCTGCCATTGCACTGACCGGTGCACAAACTCTGCCAGTATGTGAGTCGTGATTCCTCAACCCTCCCTCTGCTGCTGCTGTCGCGCTGACCGGTGCACAAACTCTGCCAGAATGTGAGTCGAGATTCCTCGACCCACCCTCTGCTGCTGCTGCTGCTGCGCTGACTGGCACACAAACTCTGCCAGCATGTGAGTTGTGATTCCTCGCCCTGCCCTCTGCTGCTGCTGTCGCTGACTGGCACACAAACTCTGCCAGGGAGTGAGTCAAGATTCCTCGACCCACCCTCTGTTGCTGCCGTCGCGCTGACCGGTGCACAAACTCTGCCAGATTGTGAGTCGAGATTCCTTGCCCCACCCTCTGCTATGGCTGTCGCGCTGACCAGCGCACAAACTCTGCCAGGGAGTGAGTCGTGATTCCTCGCCCTGCCCCTGCTGCTGCTGTTGTGCTGACCAGTGCACAAACTCTGCCAGTATGTGAGTCACGATTCCTCAACCCACCCTCTGCTGCTGCTGTCATGCTGACCAGCGCACAAACTCTGCCAGTCTGTGAGTCGAGATTCCTCAACCCTCCCTCTGCTGCTGCTGCTGCACTGACTGGTGCACAAACTCTGCCAGCTTGTGAGTCGAGATTCCTTAACCCGCCCTCTGCTGCTGCTGCTGTGCTGACTGGTGCACAAACTCCGCCAGGGTGTGAGTCGTGCTTCCTAGTTCACCTTTTGTTTGCGGATTGTCAAGGCAACTCCCAGAATGCTTTGATCACCACTTGCACCTCCATCCTCAAGCGCCATTTGATATTCGAACGTTTCCACTCCATACAAGTTGGTGCTGGTATGAATGCAAACTCAATACACCATGTTGTGCATTTGACACCCATTATTCCAGCTATATGCATGTGTGCACAACAGATCTTCTTTGATGGTTCGGCAAAGAAACGGACATTCACCTCTGCATTTGAGCGTGCGGTGGTGGTCTTTTCCAAGCAAGCCTCTGCATCTGGCTTCTTGGACGAAATTGAGCCCTGGGTTGACCGGCGCACAGAGGATATGACAAATCTTGACCATGATTGTGATGATCCCGACTTGTTTCAAAAAGCCCGGCTTATAAAAAACGGTAGACATGCAGAGGACGAACATGGCCCAGGAAGTTGTTGACATGATAAAGAAATACCGCCCTCGTGAATAACTTTCTGTCTGTCTTCCAATGCAATCTGACCAATCCACTAGTCATCTTCGGAGAGGCGAAAGGCTGATGCATAGGAGTTCAGTTGAGATGGAGGACTAGTTATGCTCTCTTGCTTGCCGATTTAGTTTGTTCTGGTTCTACAAGACATGCCATTGCTTCGTTCCGGCTCATTTTTATGCCCAGCGAGTCCGATTGGAAAAACATAAATACCATTGTGCCTGAAGAAATCTTGAGCCGTGGAAGCATCGTATTTCAACTGCGGGCCACTTTGTGGCCCCGCATCCCCTCTGTTGCATGTAAGAATATCTATATTGAGCGGTAACCGAAAAGAATCAGGTCTATAAGTACGGCTACAACGGAAGCAACTCACGCGCTTATAGACATGCCCCGGATTAACCTTGTGCTGAGTGAAGCGTCGCTCCGCATCGGCGTCCGGTCCAAAGATAAATTCGAAGAAACAAGTCTTCTCCTCCGCCGTCCAGTAGCGAGGTTTACCGTCTTCATTCTTCTCTAGCTCGTCGTCGGAGTCCATGATGTCGATGACTGGTGGTAGGTTTTCTTTATTGCTCTTGTCCTTCTTGGCAGCCTTGGGTTTCGTCTTTGGCTTGGGCTTTGCAGGCGCGTCGGCGTTGGGAGCCTTGCGGGGACGGCCTCTTCCGCGCTTGGCCGGAGGTGGAGTCTCGTCGGCGTCGGAGCTCGCGCGCTTTCGGGTGGAATTGATGGTATCAATAGACGCGTCGGGAGTGGTCTCCGGGGGAGTGAAGGGCGATGGGTGGCCATATAATTGTTCCGGAGACATGTACGGTGCAGGTGGAGGTGCCATATACGGCCCCTGCGAAGGCGGCACCATGTAAATGGCAGGGGGGAAATTATAATCTCCCTGTTTAGCAGCGTTAGCCTGGGTACATACTACAGGCAACCGCGACGCACCGAGGTATTCCGAGGATCCATTTTGTCGAAGTACGTGGCCGCGTCGCGTCGCCGTCACGTCAAACTATGTACGTCTGCCGAGAACCTTGACGAGATGTCGTAAGAGGTGAGACACGAGAAGGACCCAGCTTGAGCCTCTTACCTGTCAACGGTGAGGGTAGATGTGCAGAGTCGCGTATGTACGAGGAGAAGGAGACGAGCGAGCAAATGTACACAAGGTCACGAGAGATCAGGTGGCCGAGTGATCGGACTATCGGCGATCAATGTTTTTTCGAATTAAAACGCGACCTGACCAGGTCGACCTAATAATTGAGCACCCCTAATGATGGCAAGAATCTTGCGAGCGAGCATGTTTGAAGGAGAAGTGAGAGATGCTGATTGTGCGCGGAGCGACGGAATTGCGACATGTGTCTGAATCCGAGCCGAGATCGACTGCTGGGAGTGAACGGCATTGAATTGAAGGAATTGTAGACTGGGGTTGAGGTTGAGATGAGAGAGGTGTTTTTCAGGTGAGAGTCTGTCTTTCAATATTTGAAGTTAACAACAGGGTTGAGAAACAACTCAATACATGAGTCGACTTAGCGCTCTCACTCTCGGTCCCATTGACTTGAAACCTGAACCAAATGATTTGTAACAAAGTTATACAGTGCTTAGCGAACTTATAATATTTAATATCTCAGAAAATTTACCGATTGTGGGCAAACATGTGATTTCGATCTAATGTCCTTTTGGACATTGGACAACAGGTCGGCGTGGTCTAGACTTCTCTTGGAACACTACTATATGCTACTCACAGCGCACTGCATAGTTTTTGAGTGACTAGTGTACCCCAGAGCAATGCAAGCTAATATCTTTTATTTTGATGGCTGTATCTGTACTCATGTTTCAGACTTCCTGGGTAAATATTTCACTTTTAGGCTTCGTAGGGCACTGTAATCTGTAAGGCCCTGTTCGGGATCCCGATTTAAAATCCCATTTTCTAAATTTCCCTGCCAAATGCATATTTAGTAAATAGAGTCTATTTAAGCCTGTCACCATCAGTCACTCTGGTCTGGACCGCTCCGTTTCGGCACATCCATCAATATCATGAAACATCAAATTTGCATCAACCTCCTCTCCTCGTCGTCTCTGCCAGTGCCGCCCTCTCAAAAACTTTATTGCCTCTGTCTTGCTGTGATTCTCCACACATTGAAAGCACTACGGGTAAATTTACTTAAAATACACATCTACTGAAGCGCCCATAGTGCGCCCTCTCAAATGGCTTCAATTCAGAGATTGGTCTTGTCATCGCCGATGGCGGGATAATCCAACAGCGAGCGGGAAGCAGCGGGATACATAATGATTTTGATCAGCGATCCCAGAGCCGCCTTCTTTGCCGGTCGCATGACCGAGTGACTTGATGTGACACATTAGCTAGCTGGACCTCTAGCTAACAATTGGGGATCCCGAACTGGGCCTAATATATATAAGAGAGAAATTTTAGACCTCCCCGAAATGTACTCCCTGAGCAGGAGTAGATTATATAGAAATCACAACTACAGAATGTTCTCATCAAATTAAAAACAATATAGCTGCGTCAGGCACTGTGTATTTTGTATGCGAATCGAATGGTGCCGCTCCCAAGGGATTTGGATAAGAAATGAGGTCACTAGAGGGAGATTAGTGAAAGTGATCATTTTTTTGAAAGACAATGATCCGTGCCTTAGTATGTTCCGCGGTCCTCTTGCTACGCCCACATCGCCCGCCACCTCGACTTCCAAGCTGCCCCGCTTCCTTCAATCGGCCCCCCAGCACGACCGCTCCAAGTCACTCTCCATCGACCAGCCCCCGAGCGCCGCGTCCTCTGCCTCGCATGGCACCACCACCTCGTATACCTCTAACACCTCAAATTCCACTTCTGCCCGCTTCCTCGGACTAGGGAAGGACAAGGAAAGAGAGTGCACCGAGTGCCGCAGAGCTCTTGACGCTGTACGAGTCGCAGCAAACTTCTCGCCTACATCGTACGACTTTGCGCCGAGCAGCCCGCCCAGCGCGTACGGCACTTCTCCGCGTCCACGCCCCCGCCCTCTACGCACTCTTCGGAATTCCTAGAACTCAAGCAGCGGGCACTGACGGCAACAGGGCAACTCCGAACTCGACACTTGCGCGCAGCCCGAGTCGACTAAGTAGGCACGGACGGCCCGCTGGCGCCACGACTGCCAAGCGGGTGGTTTGCGCATTTAGCGGGCCCGGGGAGCACGAGCGATTGGTCGATTGCGGCAACAATTAGCGGGAGTTTTGACTCACGGTGTGAGCACCACTACTGCACTTGCATCTTCCACGCTGCGGGCAAGAAATCCAACGCGAAATCTGAAGACTCGCACAACGCTAATGCTAAATCCACCTCGAAGGTCAGCGACACGACCAGCAAGACGTCTCTCCTCGACAACAGCTCTACCCCGCTGATTTCGAGGCAAGACTTCTATCTGCTTTAATCATTGCTGACGCTGCTCCCGAACTGGAAGCCGCGCGGCGACTTGAAGGAAATTGCTCGCGATGTCGTCAAGGGCCCAGTTTTTGTAAATGTGCCAGCAATGCCAAAAAGGTCGAGGCCGAGGCCCTCGCAGCCTACAATCCAATCGCACGAAGGTTGCAACGCTGACGGAGAAATCTTCCTCCGTGTTCTCGATACGTCTCAGTAAAGAAAGAAAAAGCTAACTCTACTGTTATATAAGGTCCCCAGGACCACAAGGTGAAGGACACCATTTAAAAGCACAAACACATCGAAACCACTATTCTGCTCTTTGTGCAGCACCCGGGGTAGTTCGACCGTACGTCCCCGGACGAGCTCGACATGGAGGACAAGACCGAACCCCAAGTCAACCTTCTCGCAGAGATAGTAACAACGGTAGGTTTCCTTTCACGACTCTCATCAGTCTCTTATGGTAGTATACAGATACGGGCCAGCATCATGGAATATTCAGGTCATCTGGCGCGCGAGGTCTTCGCCCGTAAAGTATTCAAACCCCATTTCGATGCCGAACTCAAGACCCTCCGCGTCTGGCACACGTATACCTCCACCGACCAGCATTGAGGGCTCTAACCCGGTCCGTTCTTGAAGCGCGCGCTGCAAGAGACCATCCTTTCTAATGCACAATAAATTTCTCGCGTACTCGGCTCTCCAAAACGTCGTCGCTCCTGTTCCTTCGGCTGCAATCATGGACGAGTCGGACTTTGTCCATATTTAAAACCACGGTTTTTTGTACCCAATAATACATGATTCTCTATTAGCATTGCAGTACATTTACCTGCCGATAATCTTTTTTATGTCTCGCTCTCCGCTGTCCCTTCCGCACCGAAATAAAATAAAAGGTCGCAGTATCTACATAGACTAAAATGAAGTATACAATACAGCTCTCGAAATCCCTCAAATGCTTTTCTTTGTCTGGGCAGAATTCCATAATTCAATAATTCTACCTATGTATCTACCTACCATGCTTGTTGGACCACTCAAACGAGGGTTGCGAGTAAAGAAGTAATTCAGGTAGAGGGATCAGATTGGCTCATTGGGTAAATACCAAACCAATAAAATTCAGTATTCAATTCAGCAAGCTCAAGAACGTCGAGCTACAAGCGGTCATGCGTATACTATAGTAGCCATAGCTATGGAAGTAGGTGGTCGTAGGTGGTAAGGAAACAGACATACGAGAGTCAGTGGGGCAGAAAAGAAGCCAAGTTCGCTCCAATCAACACCCTACAGGCCAACTTTCACAGAAGATCCTGCAGAAGATTTGCGACCGGAGTTCACCCAGAGAATATCCCGCACGATGCTCCTTAAGTATTCACGATAGTCCCTGCAGACGATCGATCGCGTAGAGGGAAGTGTGTTCCGGAAGCCTCCCTCCACGCGTTCCGGTCCAAGGAGAAGGTGCGTAGAGGAAGGCCCCGAAGTAACGACCCCGCAAGTTAAACGCACTTCGAACCGCCGGTGCGGTCGGCAGGTGAAGCAGTGTGAGTTGTGGGGGGAGTGGGGGCCAAGGGGAGACACGCGCTCGGGCCACGAGCGATGGGCTTGGATCAGGGTCATGTGGGATGTACGTGGGTGTCGCACCATACAAGCCGAGATGGGCGGGCAGGAACATCGAGTCGGAGGTGACTCCGCTCTGAGTCGAGGAGCAGGAACGCGGTGACGACCCTCTACAGCTCGCAGAGGATCGAGCGCAGGGAGGGAAGGCCGTGAAGGGGTATTCATACACCCTTCAGGGAACGTGCGCCATGTCCCTGTAGGGAAAACCTGCAGTGACGGCCTTGAAGGGACGTCCATGGATGGATCTCCCTTCAGGGACCGACCTCTGTGCCACCTTGCCCGCGCGCCGAGCGGGTTGCGTGTCCCCATCCACCTCGGGTCCCCCATGTCGTCCAAAACACCATTGAAGTACTGATGCAGCTTCACGAAAGCTTCTTCTCGTCCTGCACCTCAATTAGCATCCAATAAAAACAGGGAGGGAAAGCAGCGTACCGAGGATATCATGCACGAGTTGGGGGGGGGGTGCGGATACACCGAACGACCCCGTGGCACTCGGGTAAGCATGCGAGTCAAAACCGCTACGAGTCCCCGATCTCCGGGCGGTGTGCATCGCGCATGCCGCGACTTGCGCTGTCGTGGGGCTCGGGACGAGGTATGCCTGCACGCGTGAGCCCAGAAAGCCGAGCTTGTCGCGCCGCTGATGCTGAGCGTCAGGCCGTCGACGGCCGAGACCGACTTGTCTGGAAGCACCCCGTCCTCATTCGGGCTGGAGTTGAGGTCCACGAACGAGCCTGCGTCGGCGTTGGAACGGGAGGTGAGCGAGGCGGGCGTTGTGCACAGTCGTGTACACCGTCTTCTCTGCGGGCCACGGCGGTATCGATCTGCCCCACCACGTTCATGAACGCTGTTGCCCGATGCCTTGGTTGTGTGCTCAGACCCACGTCCAAGAACAAGGACCACGAGCGAGAGCGAGTTCGCGACTCGGAGGGGAGAGGAGGCGTCGGGGAGAAAAGTATGGGCGGTGCGCAAAAGCGGCGGAATCGACGGCTGGCCCGAGCGCTGACGTGTATGTCGTGTGCGTATGCGGTGGCAATGTGGAAGAGGGGCGGGTGGTGAGGCGGCGTGTGTTGGTGTGGCCGATGCGCACTCAGCAGTTCTCGTCCACGTAAGACGACCCTACGGGGCCGAGCGCTGCTGCATCTGGTTTCGGCGCCATGCGCGAGGAGGGGGAAACGAGTGCGAAGAGGAGCGGGACGGCCGAAGGCGGAAGGCAAAGTGGGAGATCTTGCTCACGGCATGTTGACACGTGCAACATCTCCGCTCTGCGTGGCAGTGCTGGGGGGCTCCACTGAGATCACCTATGTCTTGGTACGGGGCGTAACCGTTTTTATGGCCTCTCGTGTCGTAATTTTACGGGACGGTTTCATGCCCTGATCGGGAGGCCTGTCATTTTATTCAGGAGAGAAGCGAGAACAAGGTGGCCCCCAGAATCACACCCTTGACAGTTTGGCTTAGAAACGAGGGTGCTGTGGGAGGAAAGCTATTCATAGTGAAAACACGCCTCAAACACGAGTACGGTCACAGTGTCGCAGCGTCGCTAGACCTTCCCATATAAGCATCTCCCTGCTTGTGGCACCTCCATCTTGCAACTTACAACTATAACCCCCATGTTCCACAAGATGTTGGGCTTGCTATCGCCGGCCACTGACCGTGACTCTTGGGTCCAATCCGGTGATTCGTCCCTCAATTCGGCCGCCCAACCTGTTGCCGAGCTCCCTGAGGATAGCATCATCAGCATTCGCAGCAAGTGCTCTCACTTCCGTATCCTCGTTATTGGCAGGGCAAATGCTGGGAAAACAACGCTCTTGAAGCGGGTGTGTAACTCGGTCAAGGAACCCGAAATTTATGATGAGGATGGGAAGAAGGTACATTCAGCAACATTGTTCGCAATTTTATGTGCCTGACTGCCTACCACAGATTAAAGCGAAGATCTTGAAGGAGTCAATGGAGGTTTGAGTTCTTCCTTGGTACATCTGTGCTCACCTGATGATTTCCAGCGCGGGGAGCATAATATTGAGAATCAGATGATTTTCAAAAGCAACCCCGGCTTCATCTTTCACGACTCCTGCGGCTTCGAGAGCGGTACACTCGAGGAGACGGAGAAAGCGAAGAACTTCATCAAGACTCGGGCAGCCAGCTCCAGTCTCGCTGAACAACTCCATGCCATCTGGTAAGCCTTCCCGATGATGCTACCATTCTCATTCTGGTTAATGAGGGGCAGGTACTGCCTCCCGATGGACACTACACGACCATTTTTGAAAACAGACGAGGAGTTTTTCGACTTGGAGGGTGTTGGAAATGGCGAGTTCACTATTTTAGCTCTTTTGTTGACCAACACATCTTTCCAGTCCCTGTAATCGCAATTTTCACAAAGTGCGACGGACTTTTCACGGAAGTTCGCGGCGCCCACCTGGCCGGGGGTATGGACCCCAATGAGCTGAATACAAAGTGTATCAACAAAGTTGAAGAAATACTGACTGCTCGTTTCGAGGCACTCCGGCAGCGAAGATTTGCACCAGCAGCACATGTCAACACACAAGGTGAGGTGCCTTCAAATGAAGGGTATGTCCTCATTCTGTCACCTAGACATGGGCGAGCCTCGGCACAGTGGCACCACACAGAAGAAAGCCTTTGCAGCCACGCAGGACGAATGTGTCAAGAAACTCGTCCAAGTCACAGCAGGTGCACTCACGAATGAAGCACTCCAGCTTCTATTTGTGTCTGTACAACGCAACAACTTGGATCTTTGCGCATTTTACGCAATTAGAAGGTTTGTCCTTGCCATTGCATATTGATTGCGCAAAAACACGAACAATGTTATTAGGTTGCTGGACAGATTACCTATCAGTTCAGAAGGTAGGTTGGAGGTGCGATAGACCAAGGACAATGCTTATGTGTTCTAGAAATTGTGGTGAAATATTGCTTGGTATATTTTCCGCATGCCTGGGGAAGTATTTGGTTTCTTTACAATGATTAAAAAATATCAAGCTAATCCGGCTGGGTGGATAGGAGAGTGAAGATGTGAGAGCATTCTGTCCTGTGCACTAATTGTATCTGAGGGCTGGATAGTATGTAAGTGACCTCTTGAATAGACCGACCTACTGCTGATGATATTAGAATGTGCGTGCACAGTATTAATGTTGACTGACCTGTGGTAACACTTTTGTGTGTGGGGAATAGGAGGTACATGGGTTGTGCATATTCAGCCACTGACCTGACCTTTTCCTTCTGCAGAAAGTGAGACTGCATTACTCTACGCAATGTTTGCGCACTGGCATGACACTCAATTACACAAATTACACCAGCCAGTAGGGTGCCATTGCTCAACCCGCCAGCTATTGGGCTGACCAGCACACAAACTCCACCAGGATGTGAGTCACAATTCTTCAACCCTCCCTCTGCTGTTGCTGTTGTGCTGACTGGTGCACAAACTCTGCCAGTATGTGAGTCAAGATTCTTCGACCTTCCCTCTGCTGCTGCTATTGTGCTGACCAGCGCACAAACTCTGTCAGGTTGTGAGTCGAGATTCCTTGACCTTCCCTCTGCTGCTGCCATTGCGCTGACCAGCGCACAAACTCTGCCAGCCTGTGAGTCGAGATTCCTCGACCCTCGCTCTGCTGCTGCTGTCACACTGACCAGCGCACAAACTCTGCCAGATTGTGAGTCAAGATCCTCGACCCTCCCTCTGCTGCTGCTGCCGCGCTGACTGGTGCACAAACTCTGCCAGTTTGTGAGTCGAGATTCCTCACCCCACCCTGTGCTGCTGCCATCGTGCTGACTGGCACACAAACTCTGCCAGTATGTGAGTCACAATTCCTCAACCCTCCCTCTGCTGCTGCTGCCACACTGACTGGCACACAAACTCTGCCAGGATGTGAGTTGTGCTTCCTAGTTCACGTTTTGTTTGTGGATTGTCAAGGCAACTTGCAGCAAGCTATGGTTGCCACTTGTACCTCCATCCTCGAGCGCTACTTGATTTTCGAACATTTCCACTCCGTACAAGTTGGCGCTGGTATGAATGCAAACTAAATATGCCATGTTGTGCATTTGACACCCATTATTCCAGCTATATGCATGTGTGCACAACAGATCTTCTTCGATGGTTCGGCAAAGAAACGGACATTCACCTCTGCATTCGAGCATGCAGTGGCTGTCTTTTCCAAGCAAGCCTCTGCATCTGGCCTCTTGGAAGAAATTGAGCCCTGGGTTGACCGGCGCACAGAGGATATGACAAATGTTGAACATAATCGTGATGATCCCGACTTGTTTCAAAAAGCCCGGCTTATAAAAAACGGTAGACACGCAGAGTGCGAGCATGGCTAGGGCGAACATGGCCCAGGAAGTTGCTGACATGATGAAGAAATACCGCCCTTGTGAATAACTTTCTGTCTGTCTTCCACTGCATGCAATCTGACCAATCCACTAGTCATCTTCGGAGAGGTGAAAGGCTGATGCATAGGAGTTCAGTTGAGATGGAGGAGTAGTTATGCTCTCTTGCTTGCCAATTTAGTTTGTTCTGGTTCTACGAGACATGCCATTGCTTCGCTCCGGCTCATTTTTATGCCCAGCGAGTCCAAACATAAATACAATTGTGCCTGATGAAATCTTGAGCCGTGGAAGCATTTTTCTAAAAACGGCCACTTTCAGTAATCCCCTCATGGCGCTCTCACTTTTGGTTCCATTGACTTGAAACCTCACCCAAACGATTTGTGACAAAGTTATACAGTGCTTAGCGAACTCATAATATTTAAAATCTCCCCATTGTGGGAAAACATGTGATTTCGATCTAATGTCCTTTGGACATTGGATAACTGGTTGATAACTGGTCTAGATTTCTCTTGGAACTACTATATGCTACTCACAGTGCACTGCATAGTTGTTGAGTGACTAGTATACCCCAGAGCAATGCAAACTATATCTTTTATTTTGATGGCCGTATCTGTACTCATGTTTTAGACTTCCTGGGTAAATATTTCACTTTTGGGCTTCGTAGGGCACTGTAATCTGTAATATATATAAGAGAGAAATTTTAGACCTCCCCGAAATGTACTCCCTGAGCAGGAGTAGATTATATAGAAATCACAACTACAGAATGTTCTCATCAAATTAAAAAGAATATAGCTGCGTCAGGCACTGTGGATTTTGTATGTGAATCGAATGGTGCCACTCCCAAGGGATTTGGATAAGAAATGAGGTCGCTAGCGGGAGATTAGTGAAAGTGATCATTTTTGAAGGAAAATGATCTGCGCTTTATGTTCGCCCACATCGCCTGCCACCGCGACAGCGACGGCAGACACGCTCAAGGTTGTTGAGCCGCTGCCGACGCCCGCCTCACCGACGTTCGCGAGCTGCCCACATCACCCACTGCGACTTCCAAGCTGCCCCGCTTCCTTCAATCGCCCGCCCAGCGCGACCGCTCCAAGTCACTCTCCATCGACCGGCCCCGAGCACCGCGTCCTCCTCCGCCTTGCATGGCACCACCACCTCATACAACACCTCAAATCCCACTTCCACCTCCTCGCCCTCCGCCTAACGCAGTGCCACCCGCTTCCCCGGACTAGGGAAGGACAAGGAAAGAGAGCGCGTCGAGCGCCACAGAGCTCTTGACGCTGCACGAGTCGCAACAAACCTTGCCTACATTGTACGACTTTGCGCCGAGCAGCCTGCCCAGCGCGTACGGCAGCGCACGCGCTCCGAGCGGCACTTCTCCGCGTCCACGCCCCCACGCTCCATGCACTCTTCCAATTTGAACTCAAGCAGCGGGCACGGACAGCAACAGGGCAATTTGACACTTGCGCCGCCCGAGTCGACTGGGCGCGGACGGCCCGCTGGCGACATGACTACCAAGCTGGTGGTTTGCGCATTTATGTGATTGGTCGATTGCGGCGACGATTAGCGGGAGTTTTTTACTCACCGGCGTGAGCAGCGCACCGCTACCGCTGCTGCGCTTGCATCTTCCACGCTGCGGGCAAAAAATCTAAGGTGAAATCCGAGGACTCGCACAATGCTAACGCTAAATCCACCTTGAAGGCCAGCGACAGCGCGACAAAGGGCGGAGTCGCGACCAGTCCTCGACAACAGCTCTACTCCGCTGCCAGATTTCGAGCCAAGACTTCTATCTGCTTTAATCATCTCTGACGCTGCTCCCGAACTGAAAGCCGCGCGGCGACCTCAAGGAAATTGGTCGATGGGTACAGTTGTCGTTAATGTGCCAGCAATGCCAAAAAGGTCGAGGTAGAGGCCCTCGTAGCCTACAATCCCACGAAGGTTGCGATGCTGATGGAGCAGCCTTCCTGCGTGTTCTCGGTCAAAAGCTGGCTCTACTGCACCTCAGGATCCCCAGACCACAAGGCAAAGAGTCGTACCATGTACAAGCACACAAGCATCGAAACCATCATTCAGGCTACGCTCTTTGTGCAGCACCTGGGGTAGTTCGATAACAGGTACCCGGGCGAACTCAATGCAGAGGACAAGACCGAGTCACCCCGGCCCAAGTCGACCTTCTGGCGGAATCGTAACGACGGTAGGTTTCCTTTCACGACTCTCATTAGTCTCTTATGGTAGTATCTAGATACAGGCTAGCACCATGAAATATTCAAGTGGTCATCTGGTACATGAGGCCTACGCCCGCAAGTCATTCAAATCTTATTTCGACGCCGTACTCAAGACCCTCCACGTCTGCAGTGGCACATGAATACCTCCAACCCCGGAATGCCGCCATCGTTCTTGACGCGCACGCTGCAAGAGGCCATCCTTTCTAATGCACAATCTTGATTATTGTATGAAACTACCTCCCTCACGATGCGCGCCATGAAGGTACTCGGTACTCCCTGTTCCTTCAGCTGCAGTCATGAACGAGTCGGATGTCCGGAACGCACCCGGCGGTTTTTTTTAAACCCTAAATGATTCTCTGCTAGCTCTATGATACATTTACCTGCCAATAAAATTTTCTATCTCACTCTCCGCTGTCCCTTCCGCACCGAAAAAGAAAAAAAAATTACGGTAGCTCGACTGAAACAAATACTACTAGCGCACAATACATACAACTCTCGGAATCCCTTGAATGCTTTCTTTGTCTGGGCCCTATCTACCTACCATGATTGTCCAGCCATTCTATGAGGATTACAGGTAAGGATCGATCGGTAAATACCAAACCAATAAAATTCGGTATTCAATTCAGCAAGCTCAAGAACGTCGAGCTACAAGCGGTCATACGTACACTGCAGTGTTCTTAGCTATAGAGGTAGTTGGTAGTAGGTCGTAGTAAGCAAGGGAACAGATATGCGAGAGTCAGTGGGGCAGAAACTACGTTCAGGGACAACCCTGAAGCCAAGTGCGCTCCAATCAACACCCTCCAGGCCAACTTTCACGGAAGATCCTACAGACGATTTGCAACCGGAGTTCGTCCAGAGCCAGAGAATACTCCGCACGTGTTCACCTGAACGCCTCAGGTTTTCGCGATAGCCCCTGCAGACGACCGCATGGAGGTGTGTTCAGGAAAAGCCTTTCCACCCGTTCCTCTCTAAGGAGAAGGTGCGTAGAGGACGACCCCGCAAGTTTTGAATACACAACGAACCGCGCGCGCAGTCGGCAGGTGAAGCAGTGCTGGTCGTGGGGGAGTGGGGGCCAAGGGAGGGGAACGCGCGTGCGATGAGCGGTGGAACAGTGTCAGTGTGGTGTCGCCCCGTACGAAACGAGACGGGCGGGCGGGAACGTCGAGTCGGAGGAGACCTCGCTCTGACTCGAGGAGCAGAAACGCGGTGACGAGGAGGCCGCGGTAACCCGCTATAGCCTGCAGAGGATCGAGCGCAGGGAGGCTCGTAGAGGGGAGGCCGTGAGGGTATTCATACACCCTTCAGGGAACGTGCACCACCTTCCCTACAGGGAAAAACCTGCAGTGACGGCCTTGAAGGGACATGCATGGATGCATCTCCCTTCCAGGACCGACCTCCATGCCACCTTGCCACGCACGGGCGCGAGCTCGAGCGGAGATACGAGCAGCGTGTCCCTGTCCACCTCGGGGTCCCGGTACGCGTCTGTCGTCCGACATGCTGAAGTACTGGTGCGGCCCCACGAAACTTCTCATCCTGCACCACAGTTAGCCTCCAACACAAATAGGGAGGGCTCAGGGAAAGGCGGCGTACCGAGGACATCATGCACGAGTTGAGCGGGTGCGCATAGTGCGTATACACTGAATGACACCGTCCTCGGCTCCGCATCTGCCAGTCAAACCCGCTACGAGTTTCCGATTACCGAGCGGTGCGCATGCCGCCCCGAAGACTTGCGCTTGAAGCGACGGGGAGTCGAGCGCCGTCCGGGCGCTGTGCACAATCGTGTACACATTCTTCTCTGCGGGCCAGGGCGGTAGAGTTCATGGTCGCCGTTGGCCGATGCCTTGGGCCGTGTGCTCAGACCGACGTCTAAGAAGGAGGACCACGAGAGAAAGGTTTCACTAAATTTATTAATAATCGGTGAGGTCATGTCATTTCACAGCCTCCGATCATCTCTTTCACTCTAGCGTGATGTCGCCCGCCCCGTCCGCGACACAGGGCCTCCAGACCACCGCGCGCCTCCCCGAGGACCTCGAGACGGCGCTGACGACCCGCGAGGCGTACGCACCGACGCGCCATCCTCGTCTCCTCTTGTTGGAGTGCGCCAACTGCCTCGAGCCCCCGCCCAACACCTCCTCCATCGCCCTGCTCGACGTGGGTCTCGGTCTCGCACGCACTCCTTGCGGACGTGGGCGACGTCGATGCGTGCTTTGAGCCCCTCCGGGGCATCCGCCTCTCCGAGCGTGCAGGCATCCCATTGAAGAAGGCCAAGGAGGGCGCGCGATCTTCTCTGTGCTCGGCCGTGCCTCGCTCATGCTGAAGACAGGCAAGAACGAGCGACCGCAACGAGGAGCTCCTCGTGAAGCTCGCCGCACACGCCTCCTTTGGGGCCACACCGCTACCCCAACCTCGCGGCCCGCCCGCGCGCATATGGGGGTGAACCACTACGCTGGGCCCTGTGCGCGCATTCGTGAGCCAGGGTGCGGACCTGCTCGCTGCACTGCTCCGAAACGGAATTCTACAACACCGTTTGTGCGGAAGCTGTTTAGGGGTCCAAGCTTGGCGGTGGAGACGCACGCGCGCGATGCGAGCATGGTGGTGCAGGCCTTTGTATCCACCAGCTGCACCCACATCTCTGTGTCGACCTGCTCAACAACCAACCTCACAGGATCTACGAAAATTCTACTCTGAAATCCACACCTCGCCCTGTACATTCGTGACGTGACTATTTTCCGGTCCCACGATGCGACTCTGCAGTCCTGGATGGAGCCCTCAGCCAGCCTGGAGCCCTCCGTGCCGTTCTCTCTGTATTCTCCTATTAGT
Organism: Mycena leptocephala; assembly: GCA_029378395.1. Classification (NCBI taxonomy): domain Eukaryota; kingdom Fungi; phylum Basidiomycota; class Agaricomycetes; order Agaricales; family Mycenaceae; genus Mycena; species Mycena leptocephala. Next base: position 992 of record JARJLF010000966.1, on the reverse strand, counting down.
ACGAGCGCTTGTCGATATTCGGCTGCGTGTGATCTTTTTCAGCATGCTGGACCGCCGGTACATCCTCGCCGCCTCCTTCTAGTTAACGGCGCCCTCTCCGAGCGCGTCCTTTTTCCACTGTAGCTGGCAGCAAGATCTTCGACTACACGCTCACCCGGCTCGACGTGCTTGGCCGCCTTGCGCTCAAACCATCCCCAACGGAACAGCTCTACAAACCTCGCCAAGATCCTCAGCACCGTCGAGAGCACGCTCGAGGGTCTGGACATTCAGGTCCACGAGTGTACATTGTCCTCCTCTTACTCCCTCTTTTTTAGATGTCCTCATTTCGCCAAACCATAGATGTCCGGAACGCCCGGCGGGTTTTTTATTTATTTTACATCGTCCATTGGTACCACCTTACATCTTTCTCCGTAGCACTGCGGTACATTACCTGCCAATAAAACTTTCTGTCTGTTCTCCGCTGTCCCTTCCGCATTGAAAACAACAGAGCTTTGATTGGTCTTACTCGTCTTTTTTTGCGCGTACGAGTTTGTTTTTTCTCTTCGGGCTCAAAATTAGGACGAAACCTTGACAACATTAGAGCTAAATCTATCGTCCATGGTATCTCGTCCCGAGACTTCAGCGATGGTCAAAAGTCTCTCTAAAAAAATCGAGGCAAGAGCTTTGATATTGTATTTTACAGCACCCTCGACTGAAACGAATATAGACAATACAGTATAAAGGCTTGAAGTTGAATACAGCTAGTTACAAGAGGAGTGATGTGTGCATGGTCGGGCCTCAAATTGTCAAAAGCTTGTCTTTGTCTGCAGAATTTCATAATTCTACCTACCTACCATGGTTGTCGGTCCATTCAAAGCAGGTCGCAAGTATAGAAGCAATTCAGGTAAAGGATCAATCGTGGCCACAACCTTCAAATATCAAAAGCACTATAAATTCCGGTGTCATTGACATTCAGAGGGCACGTCGTGGCCCCGCGAAATTCCGAGGAATCG